>OZ004722.1:600000-817500 GCA_963924515.1 Vespertilio murinus
AAACTCCCGGTTGAGGGCACTACTTGCATATTAGCCCTTTATTATATAGAATAATAAAATGAAATAACAATAAATAAATGAAAGCAGTGAACTTAAAGGGTAATCATTTCAGCTAACCAGAAATGGCATTCTCATGTCAGAAGAAGAACAGCATCTGGTTCAATCCCAGCTCTGCCGGGGAGCAGCACTCTGCTTCCTCACCTGCCTAACTTTCCTAACTGGTGCCTGATGTCCAATCCAAAAGGGGACTGGGCAGAAAGAGGGAAATGCTGAGCTTCTGGGATGTCCACAGGAGGCCTTGCGCCATTCATTATGATCTGACCTCAAGGCTGGCCTGGGGCAGGACAACCTGAAGGCCCAGCTCCTGAGGCTCAGGCCCGGGTACAGGGTAAGGCCTGTAGGATTGAGCCTGAGAGACTCAGAGACCAAGCTGGCCCCCGCCGGGCTTCTGCTCTGCAGAAGGGTATGTGATGGTGAGCCACCCTGGGGCCCAGAGACACCTCAGAATTGCAGGGAAGCCCAATAGGTTCCTGTGCCTGAAAGCCATGGTGCGGGCCCTGGTGTCTGGCCCACAATTCCTTCCTGAAACAGAAACTCGGCGTTCCAGGTCCTGGAACCTGGAGACACAGCCTGACAGTCCTGCTTCAGTGGCTCTACACCACAGACTCCCTGCCCCTGCCACAGGCTCAAGGCCAGCTGCATTCGCCATCCCCTGAAGGCAGGATGGAAAGAAACTCCATTCTTTCAGAGCTGGGAGGGACTTGTGTCTAAGAGACCTGCCAGGGAGAGGAAGGTGTGGGCACACCAAACTGGCCTCTGCTCCAGTTGGCTTTGCCCACTGGTGACAGGGCACCTCTCTGTTCTGTGTTTAAGTGACTGCCGCTGAGAATAACTCACGTCCTGGGAGCGGGATCCTCGGCCCCGTGTACCGCTGTAAATCCATCTTCCTCCTCTTTCACCTCCTCTGTCGTTTCTGTGGTAATGCTTGTCAATGAGCCTCTGTAAACAGGAGAGAAAGAGAAAACAATCTGGTTTTACATAATACGTGTTAATTGACTTTTGACCAAGGCTGGGACCTGGCCCAGAAGGGCCAGCATTTCCCTGAGACGCAGACATCACGGAGCTCATGACTGTCATGCTTGACACATAGGGATATGGAGATGGAAGCACATGGCATGGGCCTGGGAACCGAACACTTGAGGAAACTGACTGAAGTGCCAGGATTACGCTGGCCTTTATCTGAGGAGAGCAAGGCCCTATCCATGTGCAATTGAGGATCACAAACCCGTGGGCCGTGACAGCTCACACCCTTGTTTACTGTCTGGAAAATGAGTCCCCTGATTGTGGGAGCAGCGCAGGCTCCTTGGGCTTTGAGGCTGTCGAGGTCCCATCTACTCCCGGGCATTTCTGAAAGATCACTATGTAGTGGGCAGCCATGAAAAGTGATGACTTCCAAAGGGCTGGGTCCAGGCTCCCTGATCCTGCTGGGCATCTGCTCTTCTAGTCTGGGTTCTTCTCCTCCCACAAGCGTGCTCCTCGTCTTTACCCAAGAGCGCACCCCTGTCTGCGTTTGATTAACCACACTACTAGGCACACAAACTCTGGGAGCAAAGGCCCTGCAACCCTGGGGCTCAGACATCAGGGAGCTCATGGCTGTCGTGCTTGCCATTCGCAGTTCATTCGCAAAGACCAAGGGAGGGGAGAAGCATTCCAGATAGCAAAACCCACACTACCCTCTCAGGAACCAGAACTTCACATGCAGCCTCCACTCTGGGTTCCTGGGAGGCACTGGAACAGGTGCTCTTTCATCTAGGTGAGTTGGCAATGGTGAATCCAAGGGTCATTTCCAGAAGAGCAGGATCCCCACATTTCCTGCTAGAGCTAATAGTAGGAGGGACAGGCGGGCAGACTTTGCCCCTTCCTGGCACTGAGGAATTGGGGTAAGGGGGCAAGTGGGCAGGACCCAGTGTGCCATTTGGATGAAAAGGAGTGAACACTGACCAGGATGCCTCAGGGGTTAGGGAACTGGCTGAAGAACCTAAGGGTCAAGGGTTTGATTCTGGGTCAAGGGCATGTACCTGGATTGCTGATTAATTCCTGGGCCAATGGGGGTGTGTGTTGGCAGGCCACCAATCAATATGTCACTCTCATATTGATGTCTCTCTCTGTACCTCTCTTTCCGACCACCAGGTGAGGTTAAAAAAAATGAAAATATCCCTAGCCAGTTAGGATTAGTGGACAGAATGATGGTCTATGGACTGAAGGGGTCTGGGTTCCATTCTGGTCAAGGGCACATATGCAGGTTGCAGGCTTAATTCCCCATGTGGGACGTGCAGGAGGCAGCAAAGTAATGATTCTCTCTCATCATTGATGTTTCTCTCCCTTCCTCTCAGAAAACAATGAAAATGTTTTTCCAAATACATATACTGGAGGCTCAGTGGACGAATTGGTGCATGGCTGGGCACTTGTCTGCCCAACGGCATGTTGGGCGCCATGTAGCCTGGCCTGCCTGGCAGAGGGAACTCAGGCAGTTGGATTGCTGGCCCCGACGCTGGTCAAACTCCCGGTTGAGGGCACTACTTGCATATTAGCCCTTTATTATATAGAATAATAAAATGAAATAACAATAAATAAATGAAAGCAGTGAACTTAAAGGGTAATCATTTCAGCTAACCAGAAATGGCATTCTCATGTCAGAAGAAGAACAGCATCTGGTTCAATCCCAGCTCTGCCAGGGAGCAGCACTCTGCTTCCTCACCTGCCTAACTTTCCTAACTGGTGCCTGGATGTCCAATCCAAAAGGGGACTGGGCAGAAAGAGGGAAATGCTTTGCTTCTGGGATGTCCACAGGAGGCCTTGCGCCATTCATTATGATCTGACCTCAAGGCTGGCCTGGGGCAGGACAACCTGAAGGCCCAGCTCCTGAGGCTCAGGCCCGGGCACAGGGTAAGGCCTGTAGGATTGAGCCTGAGAGGCTCAGACACCAAGCTGGCCCCCGCCGGGCTGCTGCCCTGCAAAAGGGTATGTGATGGTGAGCCACCCTGGGTCCCAGAGACACCTCGGGAATGGAGGGAAGCCCAAGAGCTTCTTGTGCTTGAAAACCATTGTGTTGGCCCTGGTGTCCGGCCCACAATTCCTTCCTGAAACAGAAACTCGGCGTTCCAGGTCCTGGAACCTGGAGACACAGCCTGACAGTCCTGCTTCAGTGGCTCTACACCACAGACTCCCTGCCCCTTCCACAGGCTCAGGCCAGCTGCATTCGCCATCCCCTGAAGGCAGGATGGAAAGAACCTCCATTCTTTCAGAGCTGGGAGGGACTTGTGTCTAAGAGACCTGCCAGGGAGAGGAAGGTGTGGGCACACCAAACTGGCCTCTGCTCCAGTTGGCTTTGCCCACTGGTGAAAGAGCACCTCTCTGTTCTGTGTTTAAGTGACTGCCGCTGAGAATAACTCACGTCCTGGGAGCGGGATCCTCGGCCCCGTGCATCCGTGTTATTTCCTCTGCCTCTTCTTTCACCTCCTCTGTCTTTTCTGTGGTAATGCTCGTCAATTTGCCTCTGTAAACAGGAGAGAAAGAGAAAACAATCTGGTTTTACATAAAACGTGTTAATTGACTTTTGACACAGACCACCCCTGCTGGAACTACACGCCCGTCCCACCTCTTGCACCAGTGGCTGGCCCAGGCCCCATTCAGGTCAGCAGCAGAACCTGAGGCTCACCACCAAGCTTCCCTCTACAACTCCATGGAGCTCCTTACCATCTGCCTGCTGTGTACACACTCTGCACACATTCCATCACCCCTGCTGGTGCATGGACACCGGGTCACAGGTCCTTTAGCCCTCCTAGGGCCTAAGCCACAGCCAGGTTCGTGTCATGTCAGCAGAGGGAGGACAATCACGGCACACCTACAACCCTCTCTCCAGCCCATTCGGGGTAAATCAGACACAGAAAGGGCTCAGCCCAGGACTTGAATCTCTCCCCTTGGTGCCTCTCTTCACCTCTCATATTTTTTTAATGGAGCTTAACTCAAAAGCAGAGGAGGAAGGCTCTGGCAGTGGGCCATGTCTTGGAAGCCAGCAAAATGCAACCACCCCTCCTTGCAGAAATCTAGAGCCATTCCTGGGAAAGGAGATGCGGTGGGCTGGGAAGATTGTCTGTTCCCTTGCCCTGCCCCGGAGATGCCAGTGAGCCAGGGGGCTCTCTGCTCTAAATGTGGAGGCCTGTTCTTGGAGCTGGAAGCTGGGAGCCGTGGGGACAGGTGTCGGTCATCCCACCCCCTTACATGAGAGGGCAGGTCCTTGAACGCTCTTCCAGGAGGGTCTGGTTTAGCTCTTTTAAGTTGTTGATTTGGCTCCTGAGTTGCTGTCTTCCCTCCTCCATGTCCTGTCTTACGATGGTGAGCAACTGAAACAGAGATCAACAATGTGTCCCACACCATGGCCCCTGTGGCTCCCCTGCTGGGATACTGCTCCAGAGAAGAAAGGCCACGTGCACAAGATGGCCTTTTTGTAGGAGCCACACCCGTAGGCAGGACCAACGACATGGGAGGCCAAGTGCACCAGCCAATCGGGCAGCTACTGCCCATGTGTGGCCGCTGAGCACTGACACGCAGCCAGTCTGAGCTGAAAAGGCGCCATAAGTGCAAAATGTACAGCAGGTTCTGGGGACTTCACAGCCATTTTCAAAGGAAATTTAAACGATCTCATTAATAAGCTGCCCAGCAGGTGTGGCTCAGTGGGTGGAGCGGCCTCCCAGGCACCAGGAGTTCACTGGTGATATGCCTAGTCAAGCAAGAAGCCCAGGAGGAGCGGTCGATCCCCAGGAGGGGGAAGCAAGAGGCAGCCATCAGTGATTCTCTCTCAGCATTGATGTTTCCGTCCCTCTTGCCCTCTCCCTTCCTCTCTCTGACATCAATAATACAAATGATGGGCTGAATAGGAATTTCGGGCTGAGGTGCTTCAACTCCTGTTCCTGAATATTACCCGGTGGGAGTGGCAGGAAAGCCCAAACTTTGGCTTCAAACAAACGGAGACCAGATCCACTGCCTCAGGGGTCTGAGGACGGCCCCCCATCTCACAAAGGCATCGCGAGAATTCAATGTGATGACATGGGGAGCACAGAGCAGAGAGTTCAGCATAGAGGACAGAGAAAACGGCAGTTGGCTGTTTCCATGCACCAACCGGAAGCTGCAAAAGCAAAGGTCAGGCCCTAACCATTTAGTGCAGCGGCAGAGCATCGGACCTCGGGCTAAAGGGCCCTGGGTTCCTTTCTGATCAAGGGTATATGCCCAGGTTGCATACAGCATCCCCCTGTGGGGTGGTGTAGAATTTTGATGAACAATGGTTCTCTGTCATCATTGATGTTTCTCTCTCTCCCTCTCCCTTGTTCTCTCTCAAATAAATAAAAATGTGCTTAAAAAAGAAAACAGCTCATGTTCTCTCTCAAATCACTGAAAATGTGCATAAGAAAAGAAAACAGCAAAGGTCCGCTGAAAGGTTTTTCTGACACATCCCCTCCAGCCACGGTGCTCGTCCCCGTTAAATGCCTCTGCCTTCCTCCCGGCCTCCGGGTGACAGTCACACACAGGGTTTGGGCACAGACGCCAATGAGGACCCATGTTACCTGCCTGAGCCCCCGGCTGTGAGCACAGGGCTCAGGCCCCGTGTCCTGAGGCCCACCAGCCCCAGGACTCACCTTGCACTGGACACTCAGCTTTGGCAGAGAGATTGCTTTGGCTCGTTGCTCCACCAACATTTTTCTATAGGAATTCTTGAATCTTTGCAAATTCTCCTGCTCATCCTCTAGGGAGGCCTGCAGCTCCTGGTTCTTGAAGAGCTGCTCCTCCTGCTCTGCCTGCAGCTCCTCGGTCCAGGACGTGAGTCTGCGGGTGGAGAGCCACAGCGCCCAGGGCTGAGGAGCACTCCCAGCCTCCCTCCCAGGTGTGCGCCTCCATCGCACCCACCGCCTCTAAGGGCCTCGGGGAGTCCCATGTAAATGAGGGCTGAGCACAGTCAGCGCCTCTCCAACTGTGTCTGTGGGGTTCTGTGCGGCCACCCAGCTGCCCCCTGTGGGCTGGGGACACAGGACAGGCAGGCTCAGACACTTCAACTGAGCAGCCTGTGACAGCCCTTCCCATGTAAGGCTTTGCAGAGCCGCCTCCTTGGAAAACTGTTCTTGCACTGAAACACTTTTGGAAAACATGGAATGAGACCATCTTTGCTCTGAAAGTCTGTCTTTGCCCAGCTCTCCAGGCCAAGTCCCCTTCTGATTTTAACTCCTGAGACAAATAAAATGTGAGATTCTGGAGCATTCTGTAAATAAAGCCAGTGACATCAGCTTCATCATCATCATCGTCATTGTCATAATTGCCCAACTGGCTTTCCGGGACTAAGGGTTAACCCTGAAATCTCAATGACCAGAGGCTGACAGACTCAATATGAACACAGAGGGCCCCTCTTTGGCTCATGCAGCTTTGTTATTTAATTTAAATTAATTAGTTATTCAATGTTTTATTTTTTTAAGTTTTTAAATATATTTTATTGATTTTTTACAGAGGGATATAGAGTTAGAAATATCGATGAGAGAGAATTATTGACCAGATGCCTCCTGCACACCTCCTCCTGGGTATGTGCACGCAATCCAGGTACATGTCCTTGACCAGAAGCAAACCCGGGACCGTTCAGACCGCAGGCTGACGCTCTATCCACTGACCGAAACCGCACATGCCCACACGGGCACCTGAGTTTGTGGCCCCAACATCTATTCAAACAAGGCTGTGCTAAGGAAGTCTTCCTGTGGTCACGCCTCTGGGATGAGATAAAACCTGGATTTGAATCCTGACTGGCCACTACACTCAGGATTGACCTGAACATCTTATTTACTCTCTCTGAGTCCCTTTGCTCATCTTTATTGGGGGGAAAAAGGGATAATAACGCAGTCAATTCTCACGATTCATGGGATAATGTCCTGTGAAGCCACTGTGAGCTCTGAGTCAGTGTGACTACAACTGTCCCAACAGTTCCTAGAGTCTCTGGCCACATTTTTGTCAACCAATCAAGACCTTAAGACGCTTTGGTTACTATGCTCATGGCCGACAGCACCATACCTCGGGCCTGAAGGACCCTCAGGTGCCACTCGGATATTTTCCACGAGGCCCAGCTCAGCTTGCACTTGGGGACACTAGATAGCACTGCAGCACTCCATTGGGGCCATTTCACACAGCCTCATCGCCACCGAAAAGCACGAAAATAGAACCCATGGCCCTCAGTGGACCTCAGAAGGGACACTCCTTTGCAGTGTGAGAGCTGAAACAGGCAGGATTCAGAGGCCTGTTCACCCACAGCTGCAAATATGCACATGTAGCGACTCCTGTGTCTCCTCCTCTGGACAGGCCTCTGAGAGGCCACGGGGACCGATGTGGGGCGACAATGCATGTCAGCCAGGAGGTGAATTCACCAACAGGGAACACGGGAGTGAAGGGGAGTGAGCACACGTCCTTCCCGGGATCGCAGGTGTGAGAGGATGAAGGTGCCTGTGCCCAACACAGACATCACCATCGTCGTCCTGTGGGAGGGGCGGGTCTCCAAACCTGGACCACGCTCCATCCCAGCTGTCACTGGTGCTTCCATGCCAGCCACCAGCTGGAGGTCCTTCCCCCTGTGACCGTCATACATGACCATATCCGGGGGTGGGAGGGTGAGAGTGCACCCTAACCAGGGGCCTCGCTGGAGCTGAGCTCAGCGGGTGCTCAGTGAACTGGTGGGAATGAAACCCGGCAGATGCCACCCTGCAGATGCCATTGCAAGACAGAGGTGGTTACCTGGCAACTTCCTGCTTCAGCCATTCATTTTCCAGAGTGACAAGGGCCTTGGCTTCCTCCTCCCGCAGCAGGGCCTCCTGGATTTCAGTGAGTGGCTTCTGCTGCTCCAGCAGCTCCACAGGCTGCTTCTCCTCGGCCCCCTGCTGATTCACGGGGAAAAGGTGAGGATGCCTCACTGGGTACAGGCCCCGGGGAGCCTCACACTCCCCATCCCTGCACCCCCACACGCGGTGAGGGGCCAAGAGTTGCCAAGTGCAGGCCCCAAAGGAGCAGGGACCCTCGGGGCAGGCAACACCCAGCCGTGCTGAGGGCGGTTCTCCCAGCGCTTAAGGAACAGCGCTGGGACGGCCCAGGGCAGGAACGGACCAAAACATGGGGCTATACAAGTCCTGTGTCCTCTCCACACATGGGACCTTTAGGCAAATGATGCCAGCTCTCTGGATCAGCTCCTTGGCTGCCTTCTTTGACCACATTTAAAACCCTATTTTTTAAAGCACTTGGAACATCAATAAGGATGCAGAATACCTGGCCAACACTAGCATCTAATTTACCCTGATACTGACAGAACCACCATCGGCACTGCACAGCCAGCAGCTCCTCAGCCCCCCAGTCCTGTCCATCAACAACAAGGTGGCCAGTGTCCCTGGGAGGCAATACCTGCCCCGGGGCCCTGCCGCGGCTGAGAATTGCTGGTCTGAGCTGCAGCTGAGCGAGGGAACTGGTCACGGGGAATCACTGACCAATGACCAGGACACGGCTGTGATCCTGGACGCTCCCTCTGGCAGGCAGGGGGCCGGGGGCCTGCACTCTGGAGGGCCTACCTTCGGGGAACTGGGCAGCGTCTGCATTTCTAAGAGTTTGAACAGCTTTTCTGTGAGGCTGCTCAAGCGCTGGTTGCTGGCCTTCTTATTCTGTAGTTGGCTCCCCAACTCTGCCACCTGTAAGCCAAAGACCCAGCCCGTGCCAGTGAGGTCACAAAGTGAACTTGGCTTTAAAGCAAACCGCAAACCGCAAACCTGTCACCCCCGGCATACCCGGCCCCTCCCTCCCCCCCCCCCCCCGGCTGGCTCATATATTCCGGACACAAACACACACACACACACACACACACACACACACACACACACACACACGTTACCTGCTCCTGGAGCTGCCGGTTCTCCTGCTGCAGCTCCTCGTATTTGCTGTTGCTCTCTGGCAGGGCCTGGGCCTCCCCCTGCAGCTCCAGAACTGTGCCCTGGGGGGCCTCGGAATTTTGTCCAAATACCAGGGTCCTGATGGAATCTGAAGAGTAAAGTGGAGTGAGGGCCTCCGCTCCCCTCTCTGTCTCCGCCCCGAGACGGTCATCCCTCCGAGAGAGCCGTCCCCCTGAAGCCCGGGCCTGAAGACCGGGGACGGCCAGCTGGATGCCCTCTGTTGTTCTCAGAGTGCTGTCGCTGTGGGTTGTGGCCCCTCTGCTGGCTCCTCTGGGGTCAATTGGGGAGCACACGCAGAGCTTAAGGGGAAAGCGGTGACCGTGGACAGGGCAATACAAAAGTTTGACTCTGGAACTGCCGGAACCGCTTTTGTTTTTAAATATATTTTATCGATTTTTTACAGAGAGGAAGGAGAGAGGGATACAGAGTTAGAAACATGAGTGAGAGAGAGACATCGATCAGCTGCCTGTTGCACACCCCCATCCGGGGATGTGCCCGCAACCAAGGTACATGCCCTTAACTGGAATTGAACCCGGGACCTTTCAGTCCGCAGGCTGACGCTCTATCCACTGAGCCAAACCAGTTTAGGCTAGAACCGCTTTTTGCCAAGTTCCAACCTGACCATCAAGTCAAGGATTGCAGACACTTTAGAGACGGCAAACACATGGCATGGTCTCTGCCAACCCTCAGAGTCCGATGTTGGGTAGCTCAGCTGGGAGTGTGGGGGGCACGGAAATTGACCAGTAAGTCTTTGGCAGGTAGGGCCTCTGGGGTGCTTGTGCCCAGCACTTGCCACCCCTGGGTAAGGTCCTTGGGGAGGTGGGGTCCCTGATCAGCCCCTGCCAGGGAGACAGAGCAGACTGCACCCATCTGCCCGATGATGAAGGGAACAGGGGAAATCAGCCCAGGCTGCTGTCATAGTGCAGGTTAGTGACCGCTGGGGAAGGTGCCTGCCATCCAGAGCGTTCAGTCCCCCACGGACAGATGGAAGACAGCCTCTGGGGGTCAGCGTGCTGTCCTCTGAGGGCTCCTGGGCCGCTCTGCATGGGAGCTGAGAAAACTGGCAGCACTTACTTTGTAGTTCATGTCCTGACTTCATGCTCTCCTTGGGGAGAACAAACCCTTGTGCTGCCAGACCCTGCATGTTCTCCTTGGGGAGAAGGCAGTTGACAGTTCCAAAGGGCCCTTGAATCAAACCCCATGTACTTGGGCTGAGGCCGGGCTGACCCAGGAGATTCAGGGCCCAGGGCCCAGCTCCCTGGCTGAGGGAGAAGCTGCAGCCAGGCCGGCTCCCCAGCGCCAGGGCCGCTGCCTACCTTGTGATTGCGGCCCCAGCTCCTCGCTCCCGTGGTCGGACTCGTTCATCTTTAGGTCCTGCCCCGCCTCCATGGCCATGTTGTCCCCCAGCAACTCCGTGAGGAGCTGCTGGGGGATGTGTCCAGGCTCCTAGTGCAGGAAGAGGGGTGGAGTGAGGAGGCGCACCAGACACCCTCTGGGCAGGTCCTGCTCAGTGCAGCTGCCCTCATTCCCCCAGGATGCTGGGCCTCCATGCACCTGCTCACTTCCTCACACGCAGCTGCACAGAAGTGACTGCAGCACAGGGCCCAGCTGGGCCACCTATAGCCACTAATGCATGCAGCCCCAGTGGTAGGTGATGAAGACACCCGAGGTCAGTGATGTCGAACCAAGTGACGCATAGCACAGGGCTGTAATGCAAGGATAGGAGGACAGGCAGCTCTGAGGCCCTTAGCTGGTTTAACATGTCTTAGAGAGTCCATGGGGACCCCAAATAACAGCTTAACATATATCCTAGATGCTAGCGGAGACCATTTAGCACATCACCCACCTATGTCTATCCTTTCACAAAATAAATACAGCTGCCAGGTCTTATCTGTGTGTGTGTGGGGGGGGGGGGGGCGTTCTTTTAGTATCTATACTAATAATAGGGTAGTACCCTAACTAGACCAGATATCTTCTGGATGTCCTTCTGGATAAAGCAAAGGTGGTGGGGACCAAAGCAGAGGTGTTAGGGGCTATGAGGCCAGCAGGGGAGAGAAGGGAGGGGTGATGAAACTGGCAGCCAGGGAGAGCAGTAAGGGAGCAATCAGGATGGCAGAGGAGCAGTTAAGTTGTGATCATGCAGGCAAGCAGGAAAGCAGTTAGAAGCCAGCAGACCTGGATTGAGACAGGGATGGCTGACTGCCATATCAGGCCTGATCCCTGCTGGCTTGAGCCTAAACCTGAAGTCAGACATCCAGCAAGGAGTCCCAGATTGGAGAGGTGGAGGAGGCCAGGCTGAGGGCTCCTCGCCCCCAAGCATGAATTTCATGCACCAACTTCCAATGTATTTCCGTTAAATATATTTTTCTTGATCACAGAGAGGGAAAGGAGGAGAGATAGACACATAAATGATGAGAGAGAATCACTGACAGCCTTCCTCCCACAGGACACCCCTGGGCATGAGGTACAACCTGGGCATCACCCTGACAGGCAGGCCCTGTCTGCTCTGAGCGCCTTCTGTGGTGCCCACTTAAGCCGCTGAGCTTAGCCGATGGCTCTTGGCTGGCAGCAGGCCCCTGTGTCCACAGGAGCAGAAAATCAGGGAAAGGCACCACATAAACCTATCACTGCCCCATCTCTGGTGCCCTGATGCGAGTGTGTCTGATGTGTACAGCCTGGTCTGCTTGGACCTGTGCGCCTGCTGATAGGTATGGGACTTCACCTAGTTCATTTCCTTAACATGGAAAGGGTGGGGCTAAGAGCTATCCTGGTTTCAGGGCTGAGCCTTAGACTCTCAATTCCTCAGTCACTCCACTCCTCTGGGTGCTGGAAATAAACGGCTCTTCGGGCGAGTTGTTGTTAAATACCCAATTCCCTTCTTAACAGGTCACACATGTCCTCTCGGAAAACCAACAGCTCAGGACAGTGTCCCGGAAATGAGGGCAGAGACACAACAGACAGTACTGTGGGCCTCGGGTGTCAGGCACATGTGGTGTGGGACGCCAAGGCCGGTCCCTCCCAGGCCCCCTCACGGGAGGAGTCCCTGGGGCCCAGCACACACGAGGGAGCCATTCAGCTCTTTCCCTCATCTCTGGTCCCGCCAGATCCCTCCCGGAACCACTGGGTGTCCTAGGGGGCTTAGTGTCCCCTGACTGCCTTCACAGTCTGGAAACACAACACACAGGATGTGTCAGTTGATCTCGGTGGGCAGCTTTCCAAGCCTGGCCCCACGCACGGTTCTAACACCTGGGAGTGGGCAGAAGCTCCTGCTTTTCCATCTCGTGTTCATTTTACCCCCAAGATCCAGAACCCATGTTTCTTGGTGGAAGGGAAGCCATGGACCTACTGCCAGTGGGCACGGTTCTGATGAATGCCTGGCAGCGGGAAGGGTTTGCTCACAGACTCTGGAGTTGACTGGGCCCCATCTCTCTGCCCATCCCCAGCCCAGCCCTCGGTGCCCTCTGTCCTTGCTCATTCAGTATTCACAAGAGCCCCGAGGGGGAGGCAGGGAGAGTCCCTTCTTACCCAGGAAGAGGCCCTGCACTCACCGACTATATGTCCACCTGCTCTTCTCACACCGACTTTTCACACCGACTCTTCAAAAACTGATAGTTCACAAATTGACTCCTTACCCACCTACTCCACACTCTCCTACACAGCACACACCCAATACACCACCACCGCCTACACGCCTACCAACTCCACAACCAACGACTCTACACCTAACATTCCACTGTCTCCATGCCCACCCATGCCAAACGGCTCAAGGCCCTGCATTCTAAACGGCTCTGCCAGTGGCTCACACCCCGTGCTAACTGCTTAGGAATACACAAAAATTATGCCACTCTCCCTACAAAACTTCATATCTAGCTGGGTACATAAAACATAAAAAAATAAAGGTTATTTGTACATCCTATATCATTTTAAGTGGAAATTATCCACTTCATTCTAATATGTCTACCCATGTTTTGAAAATAATTTTTTTTCCCATCAGCCAAATTACAAAGATTTGTCCCATTCCTTTAAGGGAACAAGATATTCACTTCATTTTGTAAAGTCTTACCTAGAGAGCTCAGCTTGGGAATTCTTCTCCCCATCGATTGTGAAGAGTTCAGACATTAGCATCCCTGAGTCCACCAGTCAACTGTCTAAAAAGCAATTTGACAGACCACTAACCAATGTGTATTTTATTAAAAAAAAAAAAAACGAACAAAGTAATGCTTAATATTTGGAAAATACTTTGTTTATTTAAAAATATATCTTTATTGAGTTCAGAGGTGAAAGGAGAGGGGGAGAGAGAGAAACATCAATGAAGAGAGAAGCATTGATCTACTGCCTCCTGCACGCCCCATAATGTGGATGGAGTCCCTAACCCGGACATGTGCCCTGACTGTGTATGGATCGATGATCTCGTGGTTCATAGTTTAACGCTCAATGAGTCATGCTGGTCAGACTGAAAATTATTTTAACAATAAGATTTTGTAGGTAGCTTTCTGTGCAAGGAGTACTAAGTTAGCCCATGCAAGAAAGACATTTAGAGAACAAATAAACAGGTATACTCAGAACAGAATTTAAAAGTTTAGGTTGCCAATCAATGAGCTAAAAGTGTTTTAATTATTTCTAAAGTAGTAATGGTTTTACTTGGCTTAATTAAAATACTCCTTCTTAATTTAAGGTGAATTTAAATTGTTTTATGTAGACGAAATCTTTGGAATTATGATGGGGGTGGTACCAATTATCATTTGTATTAATTATTCAGCTCCAATAACTGTTATAAACTTGCCAAAAGTGTAACTGAACAACCAATGGGTCCAGGCTGCTGGTCACTACTTGAGCCAATGAAGGAGGGACAGGATTGACTCATATATGAACATTCGTTCCATTAATGCAGCAGAATGAGAGAACAGCAGGTCACCCACAAACATCTGTTGTACCCCCCTTCCTCTCTCTCCCCCTGCCACCTCCCTCTCCATAATCCAGCTGCTTATGTTGAGGAGAAGGACAAAGATCGCATGAAAAAGTAGAAATTTCAGACCTCGGGAAGTAGGCAAGGTATAGTGGTTACAGAATACAGGCAACCAGGCTGGGGAATTGGCAGAGGTTGGGTGACTCAGGGACCACATTATAGGCAATGAGGTTGCTAATCTAGGCCTTTCTCAGAAACCAGGGTGCCTGCATTCCCTAATTAGCTTCCAGGCCCTAGCGTTTTCTACTCTCCACCAGATTAGGGCGTGCTTTCTCTAATCAGAACAGAACAATCATGATATAATCACTATAATCACTATAAATATAAGGAATTAATATTCCTTATAGTTATAGCTGGTCCCCAACATCTTACTCCTGCCTCTAATAAAAGAACAACAACAACAAAAATCCCACCTAGAGGGGTTACTCTTTCATAACTACCTCAATCCATTCCTCATGTAGAATCTATTGCATAAATCTAACAGCCTTCATTTGTGGAAAGCATGATGAGATTTAAATTAATGTCCAACAAAATGAGATCCAACCTTGAAACAAATTAGTAGATGTAGTGACCTGAACTGAGAACACAGCAAATAACATATAATTTAAGGAAGCTTGATATATTACAAATTATTTCTCTTATATTATACAAATAAAGATTTCAAGAACAGTTGAATTGATGAGCTTACACCCATGCGATAGTAACTAGTTGATAGAAATTTAAACTCTTTGCTCCCAATTGTCAGGGCCAATATTTTAGAGAAATTATGCAAAATTTATGAACCTGGAGCTATTTTAAGGAAAATACCTAACAGGGACACAGAAAACAAGATGAGGCCAATGGAAACCATAAAAAAAAAAAAAGAGTGAGTGCAAGCCAGGCCCAGTGATGAGTGTGTTGCACTCATTGCATCTCATTCCATTGACTCAAAGTCACCAAGGGGTTCCATGAACTACCACTGGCTGAGCTGTCTGTGGTACCTGGGATACACACAACTCTTAGGAGTCATATAAGGTTTTCTTCTTAAATTTGGTCCCATGACTTGGCCGGTGAGGCTCAGTTTGTTGGAGCATCCTCTCTACAGGGAAAGGCTGTGGGTTCAATTCCCGGTGAGGGCACATACCAAGACTTCGTGTTCACTCCCCAATGTGTGTGTATATGAGAGGCAACCAGCTGATGTTTTTCTCCCACATCAATGATTTTCTCTCTCCCTCAAACCAGGAAGCATAGCCTCGGGATAAGATTTAAGAAAAAAAAATGGGTCCATTAGGTCTTAGAAGTAATTTTTAAATTTTCAATTATAAAGTCTTACCAAATTCCCAAATAATTTCAAAGAGTATGTTAAAAAAGTAAACCAGCAAAACCATTCTTTTATTTATACAAGCATTTTTTTTACCAACACCGGACCCTGGTAGGCCTAGCTCAGTGGTTGAGCTTCAACCTATGAACCAGGAGGTCATGGTTCAATTCCAGGTCAGGGCACATGCCCTGCGCGTGGCACCCATTACCCGGGTGGGGCATGCAAGAGGTAGTGAATCAATGATTCTCATCATTGATGTTTGTCCCTCTCCGTATCCCTTCCTCTATGAATCCAATATATATAAATCCCCTTAAAATAAGGCAGGACAGAGGATTTCCCTGACTGGAGAGGGCAGTGGTCTCCACTGTGGCCCCACGTGAAAATACCTGGGGAGGTGACACAGACAAGCCCCTCTCCTGATAGGCTAATGCATCGTCTTTTCTCATTGAAAATCCCCACTGCTCAGCCTTCACAGGATCAGTTCCTTATCTTTCTCTGTGAACGTTCCAGTACATTTTCTCAAAACCTCAAAGATGCGGGTAGACTGTACCAGGTGGAAGTTATGCAAAAGGGCCAGGATGGTGAACAGGCTGCCACCCTCCTTGCCCTCACCTCCCTTTCTGTAGACATCGTCAAACTTCCTCACCTCGGCCTCCAGACAGGGAGCCCCAACCTGCACAAAGGAAACAGGACAGACTTTAAGTTAGGAACTAAGGTGGCAACATGGGTAAATGCCTGTACTACTACATAGTGCCTGCCACGACCACATCAAAGTTACAACTAAAATACAGAACAACTGTCATCCAGAACTGCCGGCAAGCTAGCTGGGTGGAAGTACTACAAGTAGAGAGGTCAGGAAGAAAGCATATTGAGACTGGTAGGAGGTGCAGAGGCATGGAGTGGGCTGGTTGGGCACCCGGGTGTGCTGCTTTTTTAATCAGGAGGACGGATGGTTGTCTTTTGTATTTCAGATCTTTGACTTGAGGGCCTCTTTAGAGGCTGCCTGGAGAAGCAAGGACCCCAGCCCCACACCAGCCCCCAGCCCAGGATCCCATAGCTGGGGAAAGAAGTCCCTAAGGTCTGGGCCATAAGAAGTGGGACTGTAAAAACCAGTGGCGATTGGGGCTGAGTGACACACAGGCTGCTGGAGACCCAGCTGCTCCTCTTAAAAGGCCAGCACCACAACTGAATTTACAAGCTCCCACTTCCTTTGGCTCTGTGCCTCACAAGCTCTGGGGGACCCAGACAAATATGGGGAGAAAATGGGCTGCCTGGCATCGGGCCAGGAATGCGAGGGCAACTTTCTTCCAAGTGGAGATGCTAGTAGTGGTCATTATTCCTGTGCTGGAACCTCCCTGGTGCAGGGCTGACTGGCAGCCATTTCTGTTTGCTCTGCCCTGAATATTCCCTGAGACCTCTCCCCACCCAATTTACAACCCCACCCAAGCTGTGAGCAGCTGCTTTTATATATGAAAGACCTGTCCTTGTTCAGCCTAAAACTTGCCAAACAATCTGCAGCTGAAATAGGAAACCCCAAAGCTCTCAAGAAAAGTCCCAAGAATGGCACCAGCACCAGCCTGCCTTGCTTCACAGTGGGGCCTTGGCTGAGCACCTCTGAATCCTATACAAAGAAGAGGAATCTGCAGATATCTCTGTAGCTCCTGCTGGGTGTCCTCAGGCAGTGGCTGACTATGCAGCTCCTTGGAGATCCATAAGTCAGTGTACCCAGTGCTCAGTGTGAGACCAGACAAGATTACAACCCTTCACATGCATAAGTGATACACTCAAGGGGCAGACTCAGTGAGCACCAGAGACTCAGTGAAGCAAGTCCTGCCCCATAAGGATGTCTCTTGCACAGCAGTTTTTTCACTGTAGATACAGCTAGTCGGCACAGTCAATAGGCCTGGAAGGCAATTCCTCCAAGTGATACCAACAGCAATCAAGGCTTAACTACAATAAGACTGTGCACAGCCCACAAAGGGGTATTCCAAGAGTGTCCATCTCAGGTGATTCGGGAGGCTGAGCCACTAGGCCCTATAGGACAACTAACACCCAAAGGCACTCTATCAACTCCAGGTGACTTAGCAGATATCCATTACATATAAACAAACACAGGGTAGCAGTCAAAATGCAGATTCAAAGAAACATGTCACAAAAAAGAAATGGAAGAAAGCAAAATACTAGATGTAGAGTTCAAAACCACAGTTATAAGAATATTCTTGAAACCTGCAAGGAAATTATTGAAAGTTTCAAAGAACTTAGTGAAAATGCAAATAAATAGATAAATATTTAAATAAATAAAAATGTAAAGGGGCCAGTCAAAAATTATGTATAAATGGACAAAAATGAAGAATAATATATGGAGATTCAACAGTAGAGGAGCAGGACCACGTGGGGGAATGGAACCCTGTAGAGGGGCAGTCGGAAAAGACACCTGCCAAACGTGGACCTGTAGGACCAGCAGCGGTGCCCAGCCACACAGCCACTAGATGGAAAAGATCAAACTCTGAGGAACAGGAGATGAAAGAGGAACCCTGAGGGAGGGTCATGGGAGAAGGGTGGATTATGGGTGCTGTTTCAATTGTGGTGGCAGGGGAGCCCCACCAGACAGGTCAGATTGTCATATACACAGGTCACTACTGAAGGGCAAACACTGAATGCCAGAAGCCTGCAGAGAAGGCGCAGATGGGCAGGAGGGAACCATGACCTCCCCGAGGCCAATGCCCGTAGACAGGGCATATTCATTATTTAATTAATAATAAATGTAATCTGTGAACTCCCTATTGGAGCCCCCCACTAAAGATCAATCTGAAGAGCAAACAAAGACCACGACATTTTGTTCAAATGTAACTTAAAAAAGAGAAATTAGCCCAAGGGCATGACTCAGTGGTGGAAAGTCAAGCATGGAACCAGGAAGAGGGGGTTCAATTCCTGGTCAGAGCACATGCCCAGTTTGCAGGTGTAGTCCCCAATGTGGGGTGTGCCCGAGACAGATGGTCCATGATTCTCTCTCATCATTGATGATTCTATCTTTCCCTCTCCCTTCTTCTCTTAAATCAACAGAAATAGATTTTAAAAAACAAATTAGAATGCTGTAGTCACCAAGACAAATTCATGTATAAAATACGATGGTGGAATGTTTTCGACACTGGAATGGATTGACTCAAGTACATCAAATTTCCTCAAATGTAATGACATCTTGGTATAAAATATAACACAGCAGAGCATTGGAAACCAGCAAGGCCATCCATGTTGCTGGAGTTGTGTGAGCACACACGGTAATTTGGAGGGACTCCCAGATGTGCAGAGACCTGATGGCTGATGGATGGATGAGCAGAGCAGCTCTGTGAGGGACCGTGGGCTTGGGACACACTCTGGGTCCCATGAGGCTGCTCCTGGCACCACTGACCTGGAGCTCCTGGTGCTCCTGTTGTCACTTCCGGTGTCCATCCTGCCACAGGGAAGGCTGAAGGGCCCAGTGGACAGTGACCTTCTGGGCCCCCTTTCAGGGGACGCCTGACCTGCAGCAGGTGGTCGGGTCCGTGGATTTACTCCCTCTCGGAGATTTGCTTTGTGAGCTGAACCTTTGGGCTGAGGAGAATCCGGTCCCACACCGAGGCCTTGGGACCTGGATGCCCAGGAGCAGCGCCCTGAGCAGGCCCACATGGTATCTGCCTCTGCAGGGAGGGCAGCCTGGCAGTGCAGAGACATCTTCCTCACAAACAAACCCGGACTCAGAGGGTGCCCCCTCTGCTGAAGGAGCAGCAGAGCCAGGCCCAAAGCACAGAGGACCTGTAGCCCCAGCAGGGCAATCCTCAGCCATTGGCCCAGGGCCCCGCAGGCCCCACTCCCCTTCTCTCAGAGGCTCACTGACTGGCCACACTGAGAGCTGCTCCCAGCTGGGCTGCCATCCCAGGCCACCTGCATGGCTCCTCCCAGAAGGCTCAGAGGCATCAGGGCCCACCTGCTGCCCTCAGGCCCAATTAAGCATCCAGGCTCCCTTTCCCTGTGCTGCCTGTGGCCTGTCAGGTCACACAGTTCCTGCCCATTGAAGTTGCAGTCTCTGAGCTCCTCCAACTGACTTCTGAGAGGGGCGGGACTTCCTATCACACAAGGTGGGCACTGCATGGAGAAGAACCTGTGGTCGCCCCCTGCTGGCGGGAGGTGGCAGCACAGGGAGCTGCAAAGTCTCAATGAGTCTCCTATCAGGGTACTGTGCAAGTAGGGGTGATGCAGAGAGGAGCTCCCCCTTCCTACAGGAAAGCCCTGCAGGTCCTGGCTCACAGGCCTCTTCCAGCCCTGCAGGCTGGTGGCAGGTCTTTCATCTTGTTACCCATGGGCACATGGACAGGGAGAGAACAGGCCCATAGGGAATGTGCCTTGTGCATGGGCGTGCATTTGCCAGCATTTACGGGAAATTCCTACTGGGCTTGCTGCTCTGAGACTGCTGTTTCTACTCAGCCACGGGCCTCAGTGTCTCCGTGTGCATGTGGTACCTTTTCTGGGCTGTGTGCTGTGTCCCCTAACCCATGTGGACTGGACAGAGTGAGCTTGGCCATATCAAGAATAGGGCCTTGGCAGATGTCAAGGGCAGAGGGGGTCTCAGGGTCTTGGATGGGTGGGCCATCGCTGCAGAGACAGGTGTCCTCAAAAGAGGGAAATGACCCCTGGGGCACAACCAAATGTGGTGGGAGCCTGGACAGATGCCTCAAATTCCTTCTTTACCATGTTCATTATTTCTGCACTCACCTAAGAAAGTGTCCATCATTTTACTTTTCATCCAATCCCCGAGGTTTCCCACTGCTTTGCTTTATCCCACCTCCTTAGTCCATCACCAATGAATTTCCTGTAACCCACCTATGTCCCTCGTTTGACAGCAATGTAGAAATAGAAATGTAACCCGCCATTCTTTGGAGCATTATCTCAATACATTGAGGTTCTGCTTCCCAGGATATGTCGAAAGTTTGGCTCAAATAAACTCACAAAAATTATTTAAAAAAAAAAGATAATAAAAGGAAAGAAAGAAAGAAAGAAAGAAAGAAAGAAAGAAAGAAGAAAGAAAGAAAGAGAAAGAAAGAAAGATAGAAAGACGGAAATGAGAGTCACTAGCACAGAGGAGGTCATGTGACTTGGTCACATGCAGAGATGGGTGCAGAGGACTGTGTGTGAATGTGACCTGGAGGAGGGAGGGAGCCAGAGGCGTTTAATGGGGACAAGCACCATGGCTGGAGGGGAAGTGTCAGCAAAGACCTTTACCAGACCTTTGCTGTTTTCTTTTTTTAAGTACCTTTTTATTTATTTGAGAAAGAACAAGGAAGAGGGAGAAAGAGAAACATCAATGATAACAGAGAAGCATTGTTCAGCTGCATTCTACAGCACCCCATCGGGGGATGATGCCTGTAACAGGGCATATGCCCTTGACTTGAATGGAACCCAGAGCCCTTTAGCCTGAAGTCTGATGCTCTTTCCACTGCATTAAACAGGACAGGGCCCGACCTTTGCTTTTGCAGGGTCGGGTTGGTGCATGGAGACAGCCAAGTGCAGTTTTCTCTGTGTCCTTTGGGCTGAGCTCAGTGCTCTGTGCTCTCCCTGTCATCGCATTGAATTCTCACAATGACTTTGTGAGATGGGGGGCCCGTCCTCAGACCCCTGAGGCAGTGAGGCTGGTCTCTGTTTGTTTGAAGCCAAAGCTTGGGCTTTCCTGCCCCTCCCACCGGGTGATATTCAGGATCAGGATTTGAACCATCTCAGCCCAAAATTCCTATGCAGCCCGTCCTTTGTTTTATTGGTGTCAGAGAGAAGAAGGGATACTGCGAGAGGGACGGAAACATCAATGATGAGAGTGAATCAGTGATGGCTGCCTCCTGCTCACCCCCTCCTGCCGATGGACCCCTCCTCCTGGGAGTGTTCCTTGGCTAGGCATCTCACCAGTAAACTCCTGGTGCCTGGGAGGTCCCTCAACCCACTGAATCACACCTGTAGGGCAGCTTATTAATGAGATCATTTTCATTTCTTTTGAAAATGGCTGTGAAGTCCACAGAACCTGCTGTATATTTTGGACTTAAGGAGCCTCTCAGCTCAGACTCGCTGCGTGTCAGTGCTCAGCGGCCACACATGGGCAGTGGCTGCCCCATTGGCCGGCCACCTCATGTCATTGACTGTGTTCATCCTGCCTACGGGTGTGGCTCTAACCAAAAAGGCCATCTTGTGTACCACATTGTTGATATCTGTTTCAGTCGCTCACCGTCTTGAGAAAGGACATGGCGGAGGAGAGAGGCAACTCTCATGCCAAATAGACACCTTGAAAGAGCTGAGCCAGACCCTCCGGGAAGAGCATGCAGGGACCTGGCCTCTCATGTAAGGGGGTGGGGTGACTGTCACCTGTCCCCAAGACTCCAGGTTTTCAATTCCAAGACCTGGCCTTCACATTCAGGAAAGAGAGACCCATAGCACACTGGCATCCCCAGGGCAGGGCAAGGGGACAGACCTTCTCAGTGCACCTGCCTCTCCTTCCCAGGAATGGGTCCAGATTTCTGCACGGTGGGTGGTCCTAGGGCTGCGAGACTGTCCTTCCTTGTGATGGGGAATGGCTGGCCATGTGGGACAGAGGGACAAGGTCACAGTGACCACACGGTCCTGTCTCAGCCCACCGGGGTCACGGTGCTGCTTCAGCGTTTTCCCTGATTCTTCTGCTCAGCTCCCGCTGGCTCGCCACCCACCCAGGATGGCTTACAAGGAAAGCCACACTGTAGTTTCTGACAGAAATTACTGTGGCCTGAGTTGGCCCTCTATAATTCAGTGGGCACAAATGACCAGCGGAAGTTGGGCAGGTGCCAACTAGAAGCTTCGGGCTTTGGTACCCAGGGGGATAATGTGATGATGGTTTGCATTAGACAGTGTCAGCAGGAGGCCAGGGCATTGGTCAGCTCCCTGACCTGCTCCAAGGAGGGTCTTCCCAGCACTGGGAGGGTTGTGTGTCCTGAGCTCTGTGAGTTTGTGTGCCTAGTGGTGGGGTCTATCAGAGCCAGACAGGGAAGCGCTCTAGCATAAGGCCAAGGAGCAGGGGAGTGGAAGGGGAAGAACACAGAGAAGAAGGACAAATGCTGAGCCAAGGGCGCTAGGAGCCCAGCAGGTTCGGTGAGCCTAGGCTTAGCAGTTTGTGAGTCATCTCTTTTACCAGCTGCCCACTTCATGGTGAGCTCTCAGAAAAGCCCCTGATTAGGTGGGACCTGGAGACCTTAATGGCCTAAGGAGCCTTTGCTGCTTCGTCCATCTGGGGGACTCATTTCCCAGGAAGGAAACCAGGGTGTGAGCTGTCAAGGCCCATGGGTTTGTGATCCTGAGTTTCGCATGGGTTGGGCCTTGCTCTCCTGAGATGAGGTACAGCCTGATCCTTGCTGCCTCAGCAGGTCTCCTGGAGTGTTAGGTTCCCTGGGACACGCCACAGGCTTCCAGCTCCTTATCCCCATATGGTGAGCATGACAGTCATGAGCGCCCTGATGTCTGAGTTCCAGGAAATGCCGGCCATTCTAGGCCTTGTCCCAGTCTGGGCAGATGAATCGATTTACAAGTTTTATTTAAAACCAGATCGTTTTCTCTTTCTCTTCTGTTTACAGAAGCTCATTGAAGACCATGCATACAGGAAAGGCCCAGCAGGAGGACATTATCGCAGATGCACAAGAGGCCCATTATTCTGAACCCATGATGTGTGTTGTTCTCAGGGGCATTAACATTAACTGAGAACAGAGAGCTTCTCTGTCACTAGTGGGGAAACTCAACTGGACCAGGGGCCAGTATGGTAGGCCTACGCCACATGCTTCCATCCCTGTATTCCTATGCGACAAGCATGACAGTCATGAGCTCCCTGATGTCTGAGTTCCAGGAAATGCCGGCCATTCTAGGCCATGTCCCAGACTGGGCAGGTGAGTCAATTTACACGTTTTACGTAAAGCCAGATCGTTTTCTCTTTCTCTGCTGTTTACATAGGCTCTTTGAACACCATGACGACAGGAAAGGCTGAGGAGGTGGACATAATTACAGAAGAACCAGAGGCCCTGTATCCTGAACCCATGATGTGAGTTGTTCTCAACGGCAGTAATATTGACTAAGAACAGAGAGCTGCTCTGTCATGAGTGGGGCAAGTCAACTGGACAGGGGCCAGTTTGGTATGCCTATGCAAAATGCTTCGATCCCTTTATTCCTACATGGTGAGCATGACAGTCATGGGCTCCATGATGTCTGAGACAAAGGGTTGCAGGGCCTGCGCTCTGTGAGTTGTGTGCCTAGTGGTTGAGGTTTGTCAGAGCCAGACACTGAAGCACTATAGCATAAGGCCGAGGAACACGGCTGTGGGAGGGGAAGAACACAGACTAGAAGAACAGATGTGTAGCAAAGGACTCGGGAGCCCAGCGGAGTCGGTGGACCTATGCCCATCGGTGTGTGAGTCATCTCTTTTCACGGCTGCCCACTTCATGGTGAGCTCTCATAAAAGCCTGGATTAGGTGGGACCTAGACATCCTCATGGCCAAAGGAGCCTGAACTTCTGCCTCAATCCGAGGACTCATTTCCAACAAGGAAACCAGGATGTGTGCTGTCCAGGCCCACGGGTTTCTGATCCTGACTTCCACATGGTTAGGACCTTGCTCTCCTAAATGATGCACAGCCATTAGCCTTGTTATTCAGTAGGTTTCCTCGATTGTTAGGTTCTCAGGCCCACGCCATATGCTTCCATCCCTGTATTCCTACATGGCGAACATGACAGTCATGAGCTCCATGATGTCTGAGTCCTAGGGTTGCAGGGTATGTGCTCCGTGAGTTGTGTGCCTAGTGGTTGAGGTTTGTCAGAGACAGACAGGGAAGCGCTCTAGCATAAGGCGGAGGAACATGGCTTTGAGAGGAGAACAACTCAGTCTAAATGAACAGATGTCCAGCCGTGTCCATGGGACTAGGCCAGCGGTTTGTGAGTCATATATTTCCTGGCTGCCCCCTTCACTGTAAACTCTCAGAAAAGCCCCAGATTTGGTGGGGCCTGGACATCCTCCTGGCCTAAGGAGCCTGAGCAGCCTCCTCAATCTGGGGGACTCATATTCCAGCAAGGAAAGCAGGGTGTGAGCTGTCAAAGCCCATGGGTTTGTGATCCTGAGTTTCACATGGTTTAAGCCTTGCTCTCCTGAGATGAGTTACATCCTGATCATTGGTGCTTCAGCGCGTCTCCTCAAGTGTTAGCTTTCCAGGCAACACCATGCTTCCATCTCTTTATCCCCTCAAGTTGAGCATGACAATTATGAGCTTTCTGATGTCTGAGATCCAGAAAATGCTGTCCATTCTAGGCCAGGTCCCAGTCTAGGCACATTAAGCAATTTACATGTTTAATGTAAAACCAGAACCTTTTCTCTTTCTCTTCTGTGTACAGAGGATCATTGAAGAACATGCCTACAGGAAAGGTGAGGAGGAGGACGTAATTAAAGATGTGCATGAGGCCAATGATCATGAACCCATGATGTGTGTTGTTCAGAGCAACAGTAACATTAACTCAGAACAGAGAGCTGCTCTGTCACGAGTAGGGAAAGTCAACTGGAGCAAGAGCCAGTTTGGTAGTACCACGCCACATGCTTCCATCACTCCATTCCTATATGGGGAGCATGACAGTCATGAGCTCCATGATGTCTGAATCCTATGGTTCCTGGGCCCACACTCCTTGAGTTGTGTGCCTAGTGGTTGAGGTTTGTCAGAGCCAGACAGGGTAGCGTTCCAACTTAAGGCAGAGGAGCATGGCTGTGGGAGGAGAATAACACAGACTAGAAGAACAGATGCCCAGTCCGGTCACTGTGCCTAGGCCAGCTGTGGGCAAACTATGGACCATGTGCCGGCTACGGCCCTTTTGGTTATTCTATCCAGACCCGGAAACCAAAAGAGTGGGGGGTGCGCTTGCTCTCCCCTCCGCTCATTCATCAGCAGCCCAAGATGAGAGTGCCAGCATGGTGAAGTTGCTTTTGTTCCGGCCCTCCAGTCTAGTTTAAGAACCCACTGTGGCTCTCAAGTGAAAAAGTTTGCCCACCTCCCGCCTAGGCCCATCTGTTTGCGAGTCATAACTTTTCACTGCTGCCCACTTCATGGTGAGTTCTCAGAAAACGCCCGATTATTTGGGACCTGGCCGGCCTCATGGCCAAAGGAGCCTGTGCTGCTGCCTCAATCCAGGGACTCATTTTCCAGCAAGAAAACCAGGCTTTCTCTTGTCAATGCCCTTGGGTTTTTAATCCTGATTTCCATATGGTTAAGGCCTTGCTCTCCTGAGATTAGGTACTGCCTAATCCTTGTGCCTCCATAGGTCTCCTCAAGTGTTAGGGTCCCAGGCCAACGCCATGTGCTTCCATCTCCATATCCCTATGTGGCAAGCAGGACAGTCATGAGCTCCGAGATGTCTGAGCCTCAGGTAAATGCCGGTCCCTATGGGCCAGGTACTACCAGCCTGGAACAAAAGTCAATTTACAGGTTTTACGTAAAACCAGATTGTTTTCTCTTTCACTTCTGTTTACAGAGGCTCATTGAAAACCATGTGTATGGGAAAGGATGAGGAGGTGGAGGAGGTAGAGGACATAAATACAGACCCACATGGGCCCATGGATACAACTCTTAGGACGTGAGTTATTCTCAGCAGCAGCAACTTAAACACAGAACAAAGAGCTGCTCTGTCACCAGGGGGCAAACCCAACTGGAGCAGAAGCTAGTTTGGTGTGCCCATACCTTCTCCTCCATGGCAGGTCTCCTGGACACAAGTCCCTACCAGCTCTGAAAAAATGGAGTTTCTTTCAGTCCTCCCCTCAGGGGATGGCGAATGCATCTGGCCTTGAACCTGTGGAAGGGGAAGGGAATCTGTGGTGTAGAGCTACTGAAGCAGGACTGTCAGGCTGTGTCTCCAGGTTGCAGGACCTGGAATACTGTGTTTCTCTTTGAGGAAGCAATTGTGGGCAAGACAGCAGGGCCAACACCCATGGTCTTCAGTTGCAGGAATCTCTTGGGCTCTGCTCTTTCTGTCCCTCTAAAAGCAGGTGGGCTTCTCCTCTCACCCCTGACCAGGCCCTGAACCCTCCCACTAGGGGGCTTGCATTTAGGGCTGTGGTGGGTGTGAGCCAGAGGTTCCAGGAGATTTCTAGCTGCCTGTGCTTCATGCATTTCCTGGGACCTTAGAGGCTGGCAGCTGTGAGCTGCCTGATTTTGTGCTCATAGAAAGAAAATGAATGGGCGGTGGCAGTGCTGCTTTTGATAGCATTGCCAGGTAGCTGACAGTGACTGGGAGAGTGCCTCGAGCTGCATCCTGGTTTCAGAGAAGTGAGCAGTGGTGGGTGGTATTTATCTTACAACCGACTGAACAGGGCCATGGCCTTAAAGGTGGTTTAGTTTTCACATTCACATGGAAGTTTATTTTATTGGTTATTCTATCTAATAAAAGACTAATATGCAAATTGAGTGTATCTCTGCTACACCAACAAGCCATGCCCACCAGCCTATCAGGAGCAAGTATGCAAATTAACCCAACCAAGATGGCTGTGGCCACAGAGCGAGCAGAAGGCTTGGGTTTCTCCAGCACTGGAAGAAACTAAGCTTTCTGCCTGCCCTAGCCTGCCTTGGCTTCTGCTAATGGCTATAAAGTTTCAATTATAGAAGATGCATAAATCTCAACAAAAATGGTTGCAGCCACAGAATGAACAGGAGGCTTGGCTCTGCTCAAGTTTACTACGTTTCAATTATACAGGATAAATAAATTGCAGATAGAAGGACCTCCTCTTGGGTTGATGGGCAGCGTCCTGAATACAAACCACAAAAGGCACCTGACCCAGGCGACTTCACAACCCAAGGGAACCATCACCCTGATCAGGGGCACCCTTCAGGGCAAGCCAGGAGACCCCCACTCATTCACCAGGCCTCTATCCTATCTAATTCTCTTATCTCATAAAAGAATAATATGCAAATTGACCATCACTGCAACTCACAAAATGGCTGCCCCATTGTGGTCAAAGATGATTGACCCCATGAGGCACAAAATGGCCACAACAAGATGGCTAGCTGGGGAGAGAGTTGGGAGAGACCAGGTCTGCAAGAGAGGACAGTTGTGGGCGATCAGGACAGCAGGGGAGGATAGCAGGGACCAACAGTGTCTGCAAGGGTGGGCACTTGGGAGCAATTAACCCTGTAGCAGAGGGCAGTTAGGCGTGACCAGGCCAGCAGAGGAAGGTAATTGGGGGCGACTGGGCCTGCAGTTAAGGGCAATTGGGGGGGGACCTAGGTCTGTAGGGGAGGGCAGTTAAGGGTTACCAGGCTGGCAATGTAGCAGTTAGGCATCAATCCAGCTGGCAGGGAAGTGGTTTGGGGGTGATCAGCCTGGAAGGCAGAAGCAGTTAGGGGCAATCAGGAAGGAAAGCAGATGAGCATTTGGGAGCCAGCAGTCCAGGATTGTGAGAGGAATGTCCAACTGTCCATTTAGGCTTGGGGAAACCCAAGCCTTCTGCTCTCTCTCTGGACCCAGCCATCTTGGTTGAGTTATTTTGTATACTCGCTCCTGATAGGGTGGTGCTTGTGGCTTGTGGGTGTAGGAGAGGTATAGTCAATTTGCATCTAACTGTAATTAGATAGAAAAACCAATAAAATGATAATTCCAAGTGAATTTAGAAACTAAACCACCTTTAAGGCGATGGCACTGTTCAGTAGGTAGTAAGATGAACACCACCACCACATCTCACTTATCTGAAACCAGTATGCAGCTCAGGGCACTCTCCCAGTCACTGTCAGCTAGCTGGCAATGCTGACAAAACTGTCACTGCCGCCACACATTCATTTCTTTCTTTCTTTTATAAATATATATTTTATCGATTTTTCACAGAGGGCAAGGGAGAGAGATAGAGAGCTAGAAACATTGATGATAGAGAAACATTGACCAGCGGCCTCTTGGACATCCCCTAATGTGGATGTTCCCTCAACCAAGGTACATTCCCTTGATTGGAATCGAACCTGGAACCTTTCAGTCCCCACAACGATGTTCTACCACTAAACCAAACCCGTTTCGGCCCATTCATTTCTTTCTATCAGCACGAAATCGCACAGCTCACAGCTGCCAGCCTCTTAGGCCCCAGGAAACTCAAGCAGCAAGAGGCAGATAGAAATCCCCTGAAACCTCTGGCTCATGCCCACCAAAGCCCTAATTGCACGCCCCCTGGTGGGAGGGTTCGGGGCCTGGTCAGGGGGAGAGGAGAACCCCACCTGCCTTTTAAAAAAATATATATTTTATTGATTTTTTACAGAGAGAAAGAGAGGGATAGAGAGTTAGAAACATCAACGAGAATCATTGATCAGCTGCCACTTGCACCTTCCCCCCCGCCAATGGGGATGTGCCCAAAACTAAGGTACATGCCCTTGACTAGAATCAAACCTGGGACCTTTCTGACCACAGGCCGCTGCTCTATCCACTGAGCAAACCGGTTTCAGCCCCCACCTGAAGACCCGACAGATGTCCATGACATGGTACATGTGTGGGATCTCCCTACAGAAATGGCTAACCTGAGGCCTCTAGCTCTGCCATGGAGCAGCACTGTGCTTGTTCAGCTCTCTCCCTTTCCCCACCAATGCCTCCATGTCCTTTCCACAAAAGGGCCGGGTGGAGGGTGGGAAATGCTGAGCTTCTGAGATGTCCACAGGAGGCCTTGCGGGATTTATGATGATCTGACCTCTAGGCTGGCCTGGGGCAGGACAACCTGAAGGCCCAGCTCCTGAGGCTCAGGCCCGGGCTCAGGGAAAGGCCTGCTGGATTGAGCCTGAAAGGCTCAGAGACCAAGCTGGCCCCCGCCGGGCTGCTGCGTTTTTACAGATTCAGTCCCCAATGTGGGGCATGCAGGAAACACCTGGTCCATCATTCTCTCCCATCATGGTGAGAGAAAATCATCATCTCATCATGATGTGGCTATCTATCCTTCTCCCTTTTCTCTTAAATAAATAGCACAAATGAGAATGCTGCAGTCTCCATGAAAAAGTCATGTATAAAATACGGTGGTGGAATGTTTTCAACAATGGAATGGATTGACTCAAGTACCTCAAATTTCCTCAAATGTAATGACATCTTGGTATAAAATATAACACAGAGGAGAACTGGAAACCAGCATGTCCATCCATGTTGCTGAAGTTGGGTGAGCACACACAGTAATTCAGAGGGACTCCCACATCTGCAGAGACCTGAAGGCTGATGGATGGATGAGCAGAGCAGCTCTGTGAGGGACCTTGGGCTTGGGACACACTCTGGGTCCCATGAGGCTGCTCCTGGCCCCACTGACCTGGAACCCTTGGCGCTCCTGTCTTCACTTCGGGTCTCTGTCCTGCTTAGGGAAAGGCTGAAGGGCCCAGTGGACAGTGACCTCCTGGACCCTCGTACAGGGGACGCCAAACCTGCAGCAGGTGGTCAGGTCCGTGGCTTTTGCTCCCCGTTGGTGACATTCTGTGTGAGCCGAACCTTTGGGCTGAGGAGGATCCAGTCCCACACCAAGGCCTTGGGACCTGAATGTGCTGGAGCAGCGCCCTGAGCAGGCCCACGCGGGGCAGAGCAGGCCCTGGACCTATCAGCCTATGCAGGGAGGGCAGCCTGGCAGGTGTGGAGGCATCTTCCTCACAAACAAACCCCGACTCAGAGGGCGCCCCCTAGGCAGCTGGAGCAGCAGAGCGGGACCGGAAGCTCAGAGGACCTGGAGCCTGAGCAGGGCGGTTCTCAGCCTGCGCCCCAGGGCCCCTAGGCCCCACTCCCCTTCTTCCCTCAGAAGCTGACTGACTCCTGCCTCCCAGTCCCCCTGCATTGCTCCTCCCCGAAGGCTCAGTGCCAGCCTGATGCCCTCAAGACCAAGTAAGCCTCTAGGCTTGCTTGCTCTGTGCTGCCTGTGGCCCCTCAGGTCACACAGTTCCTGTCCATTGAAGTTGCAGTCTCTGAGCTCTTCCAACTGACTTCTGAGAGGGGCGGGACTTCCTATCAGACATAGTGGGCAGTGCACTGCCAGGAGCCTGTGGTTGTGTCCTTCTGGCAGGAGGCAGCAGCACAGGGAGCTGCACAGCCTTAATGAGTCTCCTATCAGTGCACTGTGCAAAGATTAGGGGTGATGCAGAGATGAGCTCCCCCTTCCTACAGGAAAGCCCTGCAGGTCCTGGCTCACAGGCCTCTTCTCACCCTGCAAGCTGATGGCAGGGCATTCATCTTGTATCCTGTGGGCACATGGACAGGGAGAGAGCAGGCCCATAGGGAATGTGCCTTGTGCCTAGGCGTGCATTTGCCAGCATTTTCGGGAAATTTCTAGTGGGCTTACTGCTCTGAGACTGGTGTTTCTACTCAGCCCCGGGCCTCCGTGTCTCCGTGTGCATGTGGTACCTTTTCTGGGCTGTGTGCTGTGTCCCCTAACCCATGCGAACTGGACAGAGTGAGCATGGCCATATCAAGAATAGGGACTTGGCAGATGTCAAGGGCAGATGGGGTCTCAGGGTCTTGGGCAGAGGGGTCTCAGGGTCTTGGATGGGTAGGCCATCGCTGCAGAGGCAGGTGTCCTCAAAAGAGGGAAATGACCCCCGGGGCACAACCAAATGTGGTGGGCGCCAGGACAGATGCCTCAAATTCCTTCTTTACCATTTTCATTGCTCCTGCACTCACTTAAGTAAACGTCCATCATTTCACTTTTCATCCAATCCCAGAGGTTTCCCACTGCTTTGCTTTATCCCACCTCCTTAGTCCATCACCAGTGAATTTCCTGTAACTCACCTATGTCCCTCTTTTGATAGCAATGTAGAAATAGAAATGTAACCTGCCATTCTTTGGAGCATTATATCAATCCATTGAGGTTCTGTTTCCCAGCATATGTCGAAAGTTTATCTCAAATAAACTCATAAAAATTATTTTAAAAAAAGAAGAAAGTAAAGAAGGAAAGAATAAGAAAGAAAGAAAGAAAGAAAGAAAGAAAGAAAGAAAGAAAGGAAGAATGAAAAGAAGAAAGAAGAAAGAAGAAAGAAAGAAAGAAAGAAAGAAAGAAAGAAAGAAAGAAAGAAAGAAAGAAAGAAAGAGACAGAAATGAAAAAGAGACCTCACTAGCACAGAGGAGGTCATGTGACCTGCACACAAGCAGTGATCTGTGCAGAGCTGGAAGAGTCCTTCGCTACCAGTCCCAGAAGGACCAAGCTTGCCATGTCCCCGATCTCCAGGTGAGCCTCTCACAGGCAGAGGTGGGAGCTGTGGTCCCTGCCCAGCTGCCTGGTCACTGTCCTCCACTCCTGGAGAGAAGCCACAGGAGAGGAGGAACTCCCAGCTGCAGCCTCCAGGCTGGGGGTGAGGAGCAGGAGATGGGGTGCCTGAGGTACTGGCTCATCCTGGCCTCCCTGAGCTCCTCCCATCCTGTGCCCCGACAGGTGGACCAGGGCTGATATCTGCCCATAGGGCCTGAGGACCCGTGTGCAGGGCTGTGCTAGCAAGACACAAGAGCAGGCATGACAAACTTCGTCTTCCATCTGTGCCCACCTCCTTCAGGGCTGCGTGTACTCAGCACCCTCACTACCTCCACCCAATATTCAACAGCTTCTCCCTTCTGTCTTCCACCATGGCGCCTGAGCCTCTTCCTCGTGCAATGATTTCTCTGGAGCCACTTGGGAAGAGGATGTCAGTCACCCCATTTAACAGGAACCAAAGAAGTAAACTGTTTATTCCCATGGGTACCTAAAGGGGTGTGGCCCAAAATAGCTGCTCTGTGAGTGAATGCCAGTGCCCTCCGCAGGTACGCAAGGCGCTGGTTGGCAGGAATTTCTGTTTCTCTGATCCTGCTGAGAGGCCTTGTCGCAAACATGAGACAGTCCATGAAAGACACACAGGCTGACAGGTGTGCTACCAGGCATGTGGTATAGACAGGGTTCAGGAGTGCACTCATGTGTGCATGAATGAGGGAGAGAGAAAGAGAGAGAGAGAGAGAGAGAGAGAGAGAGAGAGAGAGAGAGAGAGAATGAGAGTAGTTTGCAGAACATGCCAGATATTCATGGGCTGTCCTCCTAGACATAGCTGAGGGAAAACGTACAAATCTATTTTAATGAAAAGGTGAGTGCAATTTTCCCAGCTACTTCTGTGCCAGCTCACACTCAAATTGAGAGTGGACGCCTGTTCACCACGCCCACCTCCTTCATTGACTCCTTCCAAGGTTTTCATTGTCCAACTGGTAGGTAAGAGGTGAGCAGGGAGATATCCTGTGAGAAGGGAAGGGATATAGGGGGACACTAGTCAGCAAGGTGACCGCCACCCTCTTCTCTAGCTCCATTCACCAGCGAACCATGGAGATACAACCCAGCTGTCATTTCTGGCCTCCACCCACTCAGCCTGCGGGAGGACATTCCGGAAGACCTGGGAGCCACCAGCTCGTCTCCCATCCTCCTGACCACGGTCGCCTGCAGTCCTTCCCCAGTACCTCCCGTGGGTCCTCTTCTGTGTGTGCCAAGCGATTGTTGATGTTTGGACTCCATGGCTGCCTTAGTCTGGTGCAGGCGCTGCTGCTAAGGAGGCAATGGAACAGCAAACACCGAGAATCACTGCGTTGGTGTTTCTGCGCATCCTCTGTCCACCGCGGCCCTGGACGCCTGGACCATGGCCAGGTCGGGACCAGAACCTTCACCCTGTATGTGACCCCAAAAGAAAGTCCAGAGGATGCACCTTCTTTATTCAAATCTTAGTCTGGCTTCACCCATCCCATCAAATCCGTTAACCCTGAAAACGAGTGAAAATTGCAGTATCAGCTGTTAAAGTGCGGGTATATTTGGGTGGACACCTCAAAGCACATATATGTTACAAGTGCCTACATGAGTGTGTAATATCTTAAATTTTGTTTCTGTCCCTGGAAATCACTCAGAAATAATGAGCCAAAGTCTCACCCTCGATGGGGACACTGGGCGCTACAGCCGTCATACCTGTCAGGCCGCACCTGCCTCTCCACAAGCTCTCTCTGCGCACTGTGGCCACTGAGGGAGGGTCCGGCTTCTTTGTGACACAGGACGGCCAGCCAGTGCTTATAGAAAAGTGAGCAGGGCCAGGTCCCAGGAGGCCCAGGAGCCAGCTGGAGAGAGGCAGGGCCTGAGGCCTCCTGCCTGGCAGGCCGCCTGGGCCTGGGCTGAGGGCGTGGGGCCAGGCCTGGCTGGGCGATGCTCTGGGGTCACAGCCAGCCTGATCCAAGGCCCACCCTGGCCTCGAGGTCTTTGTAGTTTGGCCGGCCTGGCCTTCCCTGGAATCTCGGGTTCAGGAGACTGAGCCAAGTTTCTGGCCCACGAGGGCCCAGTCCTGAGAGCATGCGTCCTTGTGTATCTTCTCACCCGTGCCTGCACACACGCTTTCATGGAGGTCTGGTTGCTGACACGTGATCTAAGGGGCACACTCACAGTGTGTGCCTCATGGAGTGGGTTAGTCATTGTCCTGAGCGCAGCCCCAGGCCAACATGGATTTGGGCCAGAGAGACCAGTGGCTGAGGGTCAGGCCCATGATGCCATGGTGGGATTGTGACCCTGGGGGCAGGCAGAATGTTGTCACTATGAGACAGATGGGATCAGCAATGTCCCTCCTCGTTCCCCAGGCGCTCCCGGCCCCTCATGTGGATGGGAGAGGGGGCCCAGGTGGTCAGAAGGAGCGGTGGGGTTTGGAAGATTCAGGAACCGCGGGCCCAGGAGACCAGTCACCACGGCAATGCTCCATCCTCGGTCACCCTCTGCCAGGTCCACACTGCTGTCTGGATGCCTCCTGATCTGTCCGTTGTTCCACAAACGATGTCTTCAGGTTCCATGGCTGGGAGCTATGACGGGAGACCTGTGAGGACTGGTGGCAGGGAATCCTGTTTGTGGTCCCGTCCTGGACCTGTGCCCTGTAGAGGCCCAGATCTGCTGGGAAGGGGCCACGGGGCCACTTGCCCTGGGTGTCGGGCTGGGGCTGGTCCTGGCAGGCGGGGCTGAGTGGTGCTGGGCTAGAGCCTGCGCCGCCTCCTGTGGACATGGCAGATGGCTGCATAGGAGCCAACCTCTCTTCCTTTGGGGGAGCTAGTGAGAAGGGCCTCCTCTCCAGGGGTCAGCACTGGGGTCCAGGCCCTTAAAGAGCTGGGGGATGAGAGGCAGAGGGCGGCTGGGTAGTTCTCTGCCCAGTGACACCTTAGAACCTCCAACTGCAGGGAGACTCCTGTTTACAGGTCTCTGGCCCAAGGGCCCCAAACAGCTGGCCCGGGGCCATGCCGGCCACCCTGTTCAGAGACACGCCCGCGGGTAGCTGTGTGGGTGGTCGGGCAGCCGTGTGGCATCTGGCTCTGCCCAGGGACAGGCTCTGGGACGCGGGGCTGCCTCAGGTGCACTGGGTGGTCCTCAGCCTCAGCAGGTCTCAAGCTGGGCTTCACACACAGCCTGCGTCCAGCTGCTTCCCCAGAGGGGCTGCCAGTCCTCCTGTGGGCACACAGCTGGCGGCGTCCTCCCTCCTCTCCTGGCAGGTGGGCCTGCCTGGCCTCCGGGATCAGTGGTCGGGAGAGTGTGGTTGTTCTGACCAGGTCCTTGGCAGGTTCTCAGATAACTGGGCGTGACCTACAGAGGAGAGAGCAGGACAGTGAGGGTGGAGTGAGGGCAGGAGGGTTCTGGGAGAGCCCTCCCCGCATGCCGGCCCCTGCTCAGGCCAGATGGCCAGGCCCAAATTTCCCGCTTCAGCTGAGCCTGCTCACAGCCCAGAGTGACTCCAGCACACACAGTGCCTTGGTCAGGACGCCTGGGCTGGGGCTTGGTCAGCAGAGGCATCTGTGCCGTCCAGGCCGCCTCCCCAGAGCGCGAGGGGCTCCTGTCAATATTTGGTCCCCAGAGCCTGGGACAAAGAAGGACGGTGAGAAATGGGGTGCAACATCCCATGCCAAGGTGGCGACCACACCAAGGCCTAGGGCAGAGGCAGCAGGGCACACGGAGCCCAGGACAAAAGCGGGGCTGTGCCTCATGGCCATGGTCTCAATGGGAGGCCCTGGCCGCAGACCTGAGCCGAGGCCCCGGGCGGCCCGGGCCCCGCTCTAACCCTCGCTCACAGCACGGGCCCTGAGCAGCTGGGAGAACTTGACAAACCAACTCACCAGGCTCAACCCAATGTTGGCACTAGTCGAGCACATGAAGTCCTGGGCACAGCTGTGTGTGACACTGTGTCCTCAGGTCCCTGACCTAAAGGCACTCTGACCCGTGTCTGCTCAGGACCCCTGAGGCCTGTGGTCTGGGCCCTCATGGTGCAGCATGGCACCTTTAGGACTTGACAACCAAGTCGGTGGCTACCCCAACAGCCGTTGCTTTAAGAAGTCCTCATCTCTACACGGTGCCTTACTGCACAGTGAGCTCACCTTGTGTTTTGTGCTTTTCTGCAATCTGTGCTTTTACTGTCTCTTATCAAAGACAATCAGAACCCTAATTGTAACAAACCATGAGGAAAAAACTGCTAAAAGACCTCCAGCTACATCGCAGTTGGACGGGATGGGCTCTCCAAACACAAGTGGCAAATGGAGGCGGTTGGAGTTCCAGGAGCAGGAGGACAAGGCTGTTTTGCACAGCCTCCAGCTCCAGGCAGCCCGGGGGCTGTGGGCCCGGAGCCCTCCCACTGCCGGGATTGCAGGCCCTCTCCTCACTCTGCCAGGACCTGCCCCCTGCCCCTCAGCCCCTCAATGTCTACACCCACCGTGAGGGGTTGAAGCACCTCGTGTTACCACATGAAATCAGGCATCCGGTGTGTGAACTCACCATGAGGAGAGCGAGGCAGAAATGGACTGGCAGCAGCCAAGCCAGACTCACTGCGCATTTCCAAGTGCACCCACGGGAGCCCGGTGGAGGGAGGACCAGGCCGTGGCAAGCCAGTAAGCAGGGCCAGTGCTGGAGTCCAAGTAGAGGACACAGATGTGACTGAGACAGAGCGATGGGGGCTCCTTGGCTTTCATGTGGCCTTGTTGTCGTGTCCATAGAGGTTTGTATTTGGGACACAATTTTTTATTTATTTCCATAAGTACTGATTTTCTTTAGACTTGTTTGTTTGTTGTTGTGGTTTATTTTGTTCTCTTTTTAATATTTTCAGAAATAAAGGGTATATGGTCAAGACAGGGATAAAAGGGAAGGATTATACATCTTTGGGGTCGGAAAAAAAGGGAGAGGCTAGTTAGGGAGGAAGGGAGAGGATGTCTCAACATTTGCAGAAACATATAACATTAGACAAAGTTGAGCTGGCCCTGTGAGGCTTTTCTTTGACCTCGTCCTTCTTCTTCCTGCTCCAAAAGGCACTGGTTTCTTGCCTGGATGCTTGTCAGCCCAAGAGAGGAAAGACAAAAAAACACAGAAAACAGCAAATAAATGAATTGTATAATGACAAATTTTGCTACATTCACTAAATGTACTTGGACAATTAGAATCCTGTCCGGCCCAGGGGAGATGCCACATTCCCCACGGCCCACCCCGAACCAGGTCTCGGTGAGTCACTTGTGCTCTGACTCCACTGAGCCCACGGAGTGGGCCTGGAGCAGGTGCTCTGCGGAGCTCCAGAGGAGAACTCTGTGTTGCTGGAGGAGACGACCCACTAGACCATTTTCCCATGTCCCCCGGTGACGCTATTAAACAAGGTGTTTATCGATTGAGGGCAAGGCTTTTCTTACTCCTCCCTGTTTTGGTCCCATGTGTTTTTATTGATTGTTAGAGAGGGGAAGGTAGAGAGTGATGGAAACATCAATGATGAGAAAGATGGATCTGCTGTCTTTTGCACGCCCCGTACTGGGGATGGAGCCCGAATCCCGAGCATGTGCCCTGACCGGGAATCAGAAGGTGTTCTCCTGATTCATGGGACGATGCTCAACCAGCAGAACCTCACCAGCTGGGCTTACTCATCATTTTAGTGACAGGCTCCCTGACAACTTGGCTCACACAAAACCAACTCCTGCTCCTCCGCAAAGACCTTGGGACACTTAGGGCATGTTTCTCTCCTGCTGCGTGCAGTGACGTAGTCCACCCAAACTACTCAGTCATAATCCTTCTTTTGGAAAAGTCCTCACAGGAGGGTATTGTTTTCATTGATCTTTAGAGATAGAGTGGAAGAGAGGTCATAGGTAGAGGGAGGGAGAGAGAAACATAGATGTGAGAGAGACACATCCACTGGTTGCCTCTCTCACAAACCCCAACCGTGGTTGTGGATCAATTCTGCAACTGAGGCATGTGCGCCTGACTGGATATCGAAGTTGTGCCCATTTGGTCCTGTGATGCTATCAGCACTGAGCCACACGGGAAGGGTTCACTCATGATTCTTTTTAGTTTTTTTTTTTCAATTTTCTTTTAAAAATATATTTTATTGATTTTCCACAGAGAGGAAGAAAGAGAGATATCGAGCTAGAAATGTGGATGAGAGAGAAACATTGACCAGCTTCCTCCTGTACACCACCTACCAGGGATGTGTCCACAACCACTACATGCTTTTGATCAGAATCGAACCTGGGACCTTTCAGTCCACAGACAAGCGCTCTATCCACTGACCCACACCTGTTTCAGCTCACTGATGATTCTTGAACATATAACAGCCTCTATGGCAGGATGACTTGAACATAATGAAAATGCCTACCTCTATTTCATACCCAAACACCCTCAAAATCCAGGATTATCTCAGTTTAGATCCCAACTCATCCTCTCCTGTAGGTGTGCCCTTCACAGCCTTCAAATCATAGTTTCATGAGAGCAGGCGAGTGGTCTGACTTCCTCAACTCCTCATGTACATGAATGAATAGAAGGGATTTCTCCTTATTCTGATTGGGGATCCAAGTGCAGGGCTGCACCCCTGTTATTTCTGTCCCCACAGCACCACCTGCTGGCCAATGCTCACACCAAAGGAGAAGGGACCCACAATTCAGTGCTGGTGCCCCAAAATGGTGTAGCATATACAGGGACCAAGGCAGATTGAAGCGCAGGCCTTGCTCACAGAGGTTAAGAGTTCGGGTCCATAATCTGTCAGGCCCGGTTCGGAACCCAGCTCCAACACTTGTCCTCTGGGCCAGTGCTTACCCTTGTCAAGCCTCACCTTTCCAGCTCTGAACATTGGACAGGAAGCATGCCCAGCTCACGTGGCAGTTAGATTCAAGAAGACAGATTAAGTGGGTCACCTACCGAAAGGCTGCTGAGCCCAGAAAGCACCATCGCACGGCTGCTGTTATTAACATCAACCAAAGACCTGCTAATTCATGGATCCAACCAGAGCTGGATCTGTCAAGCAGCTTTTTCTTAGAAAGTATTGCTAACTCAATTAGGCTGATTACAGCTCATTAATCAATTTAGCCAATCACAGAAGTTGATATGTTCCATGTCACCTAGGTGGCTTCTCCATGCTTCTGCCCTGCCCACAAGGGAGGCCTGCCATCTTCCCATTCCTTGCCTTCCTGCAGCCAGGCCAGTGCCTCCTACCTTTGGGCGGGCTCCCACTGTGGACGACTCTGTCTTACAGCCAACCTGAGCATGCTGGGCTGGCCTCCGGGGGCCCGGGAACACTCTGTGGCGGTGACTTGGCTTGTCCTCTTGAGCCCAGTCCCTGGCTTTCGAAGAATCCGAGGAAGGCTCCACCTTGACTCCTGTGCATTCTCCTAAGAGAAGCAGAGGTTCAGGATATGCAAACCCTCACTGTCCCTCCAGCCAGCGAAGTGATCATTAACTGGGGGTTCAACACAAGGTTTCCAGGAACAGAAAGTGTGACACTAGCAGCAGGAGCATCGCATGTGACCTCAGGGGATGGGATACCATTTGCAGTTCATTCACACAGACCCAGGGAGGGGAGAAGTGTTCCATTGGCATAAACCCACACTACCCTCTTGGGAACCAGAAGTTCACATGCAGCCTCCACTGGGTCCTTGGGAGGCACTGCAACAGGTGCTGTCTCATCTAGGTGTGTTGGCAATGGTGCATCCAAGGGCCATTTCCAGAAGAGCAGGACCTCCTCATTTCAGACTAGAGCTAATGGTAGGTTTGACAGGCGGGCAGACTTTGCCCCTTCCTGGTACTGAGGAATTGGGGTGAGGGGGAAAGAGGGCAGGGTCCAGTGGACCATTTGGATGAAAAGGAGTGAACACTGAACAGGATGCCTCAGAGGTGAGGGAACTGGCCCAAGCACCTATGGGTCAAGGGTTCGATTCTGGGTCAAGGGTGTGTACCTGGGTTGCAGATTTATTCCTGAGCCCATGGGGGTATGTGTGGGCTGGCAAACAATCAATGTGTCTCTCTCATATTAATCTCTCTCTCTCTCTCTCTCTCTCTCTCTCTCTCTCTCTCTCTCCCACACACAGGAGAGGTTAAAAAAAATGAAAATAGCCCTAACCAGTTGGGCTCAGTGGGTAGAGTGATGGTCTATGGACTGAAGGGTTTTGGGTTCCATTCTGGTAAAAGGCACATGTCTAGGTTGCAGGCTTAATTCCCCATGTAGGACGTGCAGGAGGCAGCAAAGTAATGATTCTCTCTCATCATTGATTTTTCTCTCCCTTCTTCTCAGTAAACAAGAAAAATATTTTTTCAAACATATATACTAGAGGGTCAGTGCAGGAATTGGTGCATCGGTGGGAATTGGCCTGCCCAACCCGATATTGGGCCCCATCTGGCCTGGGCTGCCTGTAGGAGGGAACGCAGGCATTTAGCTGGCTGGCCCTGTTCCCTGGTCTAACTCCCAGTTGAGGGCACAAGTTGCATATAAGCCTTTTATTATATAGAACAAGTAAAATGAAATAACAATAAATAAATGAAAGCAGTGAACTTAAAGGGTAATCATTGCAGCTAACCAGAAATGGCATTCTCATGTCAGAAGAAGAACAGCATCTTGTTCAATCCCGCCTCTGCCGAGGAGCAGCACTGTGCTTCCTCACCTGCCTAACTTTCCTAACTGATGCCTTGATGTCCAATCCAAAAAAGGGTGGGACGGAGGGAGGGAAATGCTGAGCTTCTGGGATGTCCACAGGAGGCCTTGTGGGATTCATGATGATCTGACCCCAAGGCTGGCCTGGGGCAGGACAACCTGAAGGCCCAACTCCTGGGGATCACGCCGGGCCCATGGAAAGGCCTTCTGCATTGAACCTGGCAGGCTCAGGGACCAAGCTGGCCCCCGCCGGGCTGCTGTTCTGCAGAAGGGTATGTGATTGTGAGCCACCCTGGCGCCCAGAGACACCTCAGGAATGCAGGGAAGCCCAAGAGGTTCCTGAGCCTGAAAACAATGGGGGCTGGCCCTGGTGTCCGGCCCACAATTCCTTCCTCAAACAGAAACACTGCGTTCCAGGTCCTGGAACCTGGAGACACAGCCTGACAGTCCTGCTTCAGTGGCTCTACACCACAGACTCCCTGCCCCTGCCACTGGCACAAGGCCAGCTGCATTCGCCATCCCTCAGAGGATGCTCCTGAAGGCGGGACAGAAAGAAACTCCATTCTTTCAGAGCTGGGAGGCACATGCACACAGGGGACCTGCCTTGGAGGGAAAGGTGCAGGCCTGTGGACCGCACTCCATCCCAGCTGTCACTTGGGCTTTCATTCCAGCTACCAGCTGGAGGCCCTACCACTGTGACCATGAGCTGTGACCATGATGGCGGGGAGAGCTGGGGTAAGAATGCAACCTAACCAGGGGCCTCACTGGAGCTGAGCTCAGCTGGTGCGCAGTGAGCTGGTGGAAATGAAACCCGGCAGATGCCGCTTGGGACGGAGGCAGTTTCCTTGCTACATCCTGCTGCAGGCCCTCCTTGTCCCGGGTGACCAGGGCCTTGGCCTCCTCCTCCCGCAGCAGGGCCTCCTGGACTTCAGCGAGCTGCTTCTGCTGCTCCCACAGCTCCTGAAGCTGCTTCTCCTCGGCCCCCTGCTGGTTCATGGAAAAGGTGAGGATACCTCACTGGGTACAGGCCCCGGGGAGCCTCACACTCCCCATCCCTGCACCCCCACACGCAGTGAAGGGCAAAGAACAGAGGAAGTGCAGACCCCAAAGGAACAGGGACCCTCGGGGCAGGCAACACCCAGCAGTGCTGAGTGCGGTTCTCCCAGCGCTTAAGGAACTGCCCTGGGATGGCCCAGGGTAGGAACGGACCATCACATGGTCCTACATGAGTCCCGTGTCCTCTCCACACATGGGACCTTTAGGGCAAATGATGCCGGTTCTCTGGATCAGCTCCTTGGCTGCCATCTTTGACCACATTTAAAACCCTATTTTTTAAAGCACATGGAACATCAGTAACGATGCAGAATACCTGGCCAACACTAGCATCTAATTTACCCTGATACTGACAGAACAACCATCGGCACTGCACAGCCAGCAGCACCTGCCTTCTCAGCCCCCCAGTCCAGTCCATCAACAACAAGGCTGGCCAGTATTCCTGGGAGGCAATACCTGCCTCGGGGCTGTGCCGCAGCTGAGAATTGTTGGTCTGAGCTGCAGCTGAGCGAGGGAACTGGTCACGGGGAATCACTGACCAATGACCAGGACACGGCTGTGATCCTGAACGCTCCCTCTGGCAGGCAGGACACCGGGGACCTTCGCTCTAGAGAGCCTACCAGAGGGACCTGAGCAGCATCTGGATTTCTAAGAGTTTGATCATTTCCTTCAGTTCTCCCTCCTGCTCTTTTTGGAGGCTCCTCAGGTGCTGGTTGGTGTCCTTCGCAATCCGTAGTTGGATCCCCAACTTTGCCACCTGCAGAGCCAAAGACACAGCTCGCGACAGTCAGGTCACAAAGTGAACTTGGCTCTAAAGCAAAATGCAAACCTGTCACCCATGGCAAGCCTAGCCTGCCTGGCCTATATATTCCAGACACACACACACACACACACACACACACACACACACACACACACCCGTTACCTGCTCTCTGAGCTGCCGGTTCTCCTTCAGCAGCAGCTCATACTTGCTGTTGCTCTCCTGCAGGGCCTGCTTGTCACCCTGCACCTCCAGGACTGCGCCCTGGAGGGCCTCAGAATTTTCCTTCAAAGTCAGTATCCCGCTGGAGGCTGAAGAGCAAAGTGGAGTCAGAGCCCAGATCGCAGGGCCTCCGCTTCCCTTCTCCCCTTTCTGTCTCTGCCCCAAGACGGTCATCCCTCAGAGAGGGCCGTCCCCCTGAATCCCAGGTCTGATGACCGGGGACGGCCAGCTGGATGCCCTCTCTTGTTTACAGGGTGCTGTTGCTGTGGTTCGGGGCTCCCCTGGGTTCTATTGGGGAGCCACCCAGAGTTTAAGAAGAAAGCAGGTGACCATAGACAGGCCAATACAAAAGTTCAAGATGCTGGAACTGCTGGAACCATTTCTTGCCAAGTTCCAACCTGACTGTCAAGTCAAGGATTTCAGACACTCACAGAGAATGCAAACACATGGCATCGTGTATGCCAAGGCTCAGAGTTCGGTGTTGGGAACCTCAGTTGGGAGTGTAGGGGCAAGAAAATTGACCATAATGTCTTTTGGGGGGATAAGCCTCTGGGGTGCGTGTGCCCAGCACTTGCCACCCCTGGGTAAGGTCCTTGGGGAGGTGGGGTCCCTGAGCAGCCCCTGCCCAGGGAGACAGAGCAGACTGCACCCATCTGCCCCAGGATGACAGGAAGGGAGGAAATCAGCCCAGGTTGTTGTGACAGTGCAGGTTAGTGACCGCTGGGGAAGGCGCCTGCCATCCAGAGCATTCAGTCCCCCATGGACAGATGGAAGACAGCCTTTAGGGGTCAGTATGCATCCTCTGCAGGATTCTGAGACTGTCTGCATAGGAACTGAGTAAACTAGCAGCACTTACTTTGTAGTTCACGTCCTGACTTGAAGGCTGCCAGACCCTTCATGTTCTCCTTACAGAGAAGGCAGTTAACAGATCCAAAGGGCCCTTGAATCAAACCCCATGAACTTGGACTGAGGATGGGCTGACTCAGGAGATTCAGAGCCAAAGGCTCAGCTCCCTGGCTGAGGGAGAAGCTGCAGCCAGGCCGGCTCCCCAGCACCAGGGCTGCTGCCTACCTTCTGATTGTTGTCCCAGCTCCTCGCTCCCATGGTCGGACTGGTTGATTCTTAGGGCCTGCTCCGCCTCCATGGCCATGTTGTCCCCCAGCAGCTCCTTATGGAACTGCTGGGGATGTGTTCAGGCTCCTAGAGCAGGAAGAGGGGTGGGGTGAGGATGTGCACCAGGGCACCCTCTGGGCAGGCCCTGCCCGTGCAGCTGCCCTCATCCCCCCCGGATGCAGGGCCTCCTTCACCTGCTCACTTCCTCACACACAGCTGCACAGAAGTGACTCCAACACAGGGCCCAGCTGGGACACCTACAGCCACTAATGCATGCAGCCCCAGTGGCAGGTGATGAAGACACCCGAGGTCAGTGATGTCTGAACAAAGTGAGCATAGCACAGGGCTGTAAAGCAAGGATAGGAAGACAGGCAGCTCTGAGGCCCTTAGCTGGTTTTACAAAGCTTGCAAAGGTCATTCAGGACCCCAAATCACAGCTCAACCCCATCCTCGATGCCAGCAGATACCTTTTTTTGACACATCACCCACCTATCTCCATTGTTACAGAAAAGCAACACAGCAGCCAGGCCTTATATATATATATTTGTGTGTGTGTGTGTGTGTGTGTGTGTGTGTGTGTGTGTGTGTGTGTGTGTTAAATATATATAATAACAAAAGGATTATATGCTAATTAGACCAGATGTCTTCTGGATGTCCTTCTGGATGAAGCCACGGTGATCAGAACAAAGACAGAGGAGTTAGGGGCTATCAGGCTGGCAGGTGAAAGAAGTTAAAGGCAATCAGTCTGTATTGGGAAAGCATTTAGGAGTGATCAGGCCAGCAAGGGAGAGCAGGTAGGGGCAATCGGACTGGCAGCAGGCAAGAGCAGTAAAGGGACAATCAGGCTGGCAGGGGAGCAGTTATGGAGTGATCACGATGGTAGGCAAAGGGGTTAGGGGCAATCAGGCAGGCAGGAGAGCAATAAGTGGTGATCAGGGTGGCAAACAAGTGAGCTATTAGGAGCCAGCAGTCCTGTTTTGCAAGAGAGATGGCTGACTGCCGATGCTCTACAAGATCAGGCCTAAACCGGCAGTCAGACATCCCACAGGCTGTCCCATATTGGAGAGGGTGCAGACGACCGGACTGAGGGCCCCGCATCCAATAGCATGAATTTCATGCACCAGACCTCCAAAATATTTCTTTTAAATATATTTTTTTATTGATCTCATAGATGAAAGGTGAGGGTGAGTTAAAAACATCAATAATGACAGAGAATCATTGATCAACTGCTTCCCACAGGACACCCCTCGTCATGCAGCCACAACCTGTAAAGCAAGGATAGGAAGTAGGACAGGCAGCTCTGACGCCCTTGAAAAGGCCATCAGAACCCCAAATCAAAGCTCAACCCACATCCTAGATGCCAGCAGATACCCTTTTTGCCTCATCATCCACCTACCTGTCATCACCCTGAAAGGCAGGCCCTCTCTGTTTTGAGGGCCTTCTATGGTGGCCACTTAAGCCGAGTAGCTTAGCAAATTACACTTCACTGGCAGCAGGGCCCTGTGTCCGCAGCAGCATCAACCAAGGAACAAAAAATAGGGAAGGGCACCAGAAATACCTAACCTGCACCATCTCTGGTACACATGAAGCAAGAGTGTCTGAAGTGTACAGCTTTGTCTGCTTGGACGACTGCACCTGCTGATAGGTATGGGACTTCACTGAGTTCATTTCCTTAACCAGGAAGGAGTGTGGCTAAGAGTTATCCCGGCTTGAGGGCTAATCCTAGGCCTCTCAATTCCACAGTCACTCCGCTCCTCTGGGCGCTGGAAATAAATGGCTATTCGGGCACGTTGTTGTTAAATACACATTCCCTTCTGAACAGGTCACACTGTCCTCTCAGAAAACCAACAGTTCTGGACAGTGTCCCAGAAATGAGGACTGAGACACCAAGACAGTACTGTGGGCTGGCGGGTTTCAGGCACATCTGGTGTGGGACTCCAAGGCTGGCCCCTCACAGGAGGAGTCCCTGGGGTCTATTCCTGTCCCAGGGCCCAGCACACATGGGGGAGCCATTCAGCTCCCTCTCTGCTCCCGCCCAGATCCCTCCCAGAACCACTGGGTGTCCTTGACGGCTGGGTTTAGCCTGATGGCCGTCACAACCAGGGAATGCGCATACACGGGATGTGTCAGTTGATCTTGGTGGGCAGCTTTCCAAGCCTGGCCCCACAAACGGTTCTAACAACTGGGAGTGAGCAGTAGCTCCTTGTTTTCCATCTCGTGTTCATTCTACCCCCATGATCCAGAACCCAAGATTTTTGGTAGAAGGGAAGCCATGGACCTACTGCCAATGGACACAGTTTTGATCAATGCCTGGCATCAGGCAGGATTTGCTCCCCGACTCTGGAGTTGCCTGGGCCCAATCTCTCTGCCCATCCCTAGCCCTGTGCTCATTCAGTGTTCATAAGAGCCCTGAGGGGGATGCAGGGACAGAACCTACTTATCCAGGAAGAGGCTCTGCACTCACTGACTCTATGTCCACCAGCTCTTCTCACACTGACTTTTCACACCGACTCTTCACAAACTGAGAGTTCACACACTGACTCCACGCCTACCCACACCACGACCACCGACTCTGCGCCTAATATACCACTGTCTTCATGTCCTCTATTCCCAACGGCTTTAGGCCCCACACTCTAAACGGCTCTGCTAGCAGCTCACACCCCATGCTAACTGCTTTGGAATACACAAAAATTATGCCACTCTCCCTACAAAACTTAAGATCTAGCTGGGCACCTAGCATATAAAGAAACATAAAGGTTACATTTATACTTCCTAGATTATTAAATTGAAATTAAGCACTTCATTCTAATGTGTTTATCCACCTTTGGAAAAATTAGTTTTCCCCATCAGCCAAATTACAAAGATTTGACCCATTCCTTTAAGGGAACAACACATTCACGTCATTTTGCAAAGTCTTACCTAGAGAGCTCAGCTCGGGATTTCTTGTCCCCATTGACCGTGAAGAGTTCAGACATTAGAATCACTGACATCCGTCAGTCAACAGCCTAAAAAACAATTTGACAGACCACTAACCAATGTGTAAATTTTAAGAAAAATGACCAAAGTAATGCTGTATATTTGGAAAATACTTTATTTTTTATTTTTAAAAAATGTATATTTTATTGATTTTTTTACAGAGAGGAAGAGATTGGGATAGAAAGTTAGAAACATCGATGAGATAGAATCACCGACCAGCTGCCTCTTGCACACCCCTTACTGGGGATGTGCCCGCAACCAAGGTACATGCCCTTGACCGGAATCGAACCCGGGACCCTTCAGTCCGCAGGCCGAAGCTCTATCCATTGAGCCAAACCGGTTTCGGCGGAAAATACTTTATTTCAAAATGTTTTTATTGAGATCAGAAGGTAAACGAGAGGGTGGGAGAGAAAGAAATATCAATGATGAGAAGCTCCTGGGGTCATGTGATTGGAATTATGGCCATCAGTTCTGTGTGACCTGGAGGCAATTTTAGGGCTGTGCCATCTTGAAGGTGAGAGTGGCTGTTATCGGTAGCCTATACATCCTGGGATGCTATAACCACAATACACAAGGACCAGCTGTAAACCCAAAACACCTGATCTCAAGCAGTGTGAATACATGGAATTGGATGAGTTCTATATCTTCTCACAGAAAGGAGAGAGAGCTACATTACCAGAAGAGATATCATGGAGAGACAAAGAAACAACCTTCATATGAAAGAAAAGCAGGCTTCACCAGAAAAGGAAGTAAATGAGATGGAGGCAAGCAATATGTCAGAGAGAGAATTCATAGAAATGGTGATAAGCTCACTGAAAAGAATGGAACACAAATTCAACAATCTGTGTAAGAACCAAGAGGAAATCAAGAAGAACCAAGTACAAATGAAACATGACATCATTGCTATAAATAACTCAATAGAAAGAACTCAACAGTAGACTAGAGGAAGCAGGCAACTTCATCAGTGAACTATAAGACAAGGTATAAAAAAATACCCAAGCAGGGCCGCATCTAGAAAAAAAAAAAAAAACAAAAAACTTAAAAGACTTGAGGCGAGCATAAGGGAACTTTGAAACAACAGGAAACAAAACAACTTCTGCATAACGGGGGTGCCAGAAGGAGAGGAAACTGAGCAAAGAACAGAAAACCTGTTTGAAGAAATAATGACAGGAAAAGTCCCTGATATATGAAAGAAAAAAACTCACATAAATCCAAGATTTTCACAGAGACCCACACAAAATGAACCCCAAAAGACTAACGCCAAGGCACATTATAATTAAATTGGCAAATACCAATGACAATCCTCCCACCACATTTTCTGACCTCTGAAGGGGGGTCCCCTGCCTGACCAACTCTGTCTCCTACATTGTAGCCAAGGCAACCATTCCTTGTAGCACGGACCCTTCCAAGGCCATTTTCCCACTCAGAATCCTTCAGCTGCCTCCAGAGCACATGGCCTTCCTCAGTGAACTCTTTTGAATAGATAAGTGTTAAATGAATCGACTCAGAAACGAAACTCACAAAATACCTGTGTTCTCCGTTAAGGAAAAGGTTTGTTCACATATTAACGATAAAAAATATCTTAAGCACTGGAGCAGACCATCACAGATTGCTGGGACCAAAACATGACATTTACCCACTTATTTTTACTATGCTGGTCAAGTTCTGAGCACTTGGCACTATGAGGCAGGTTGAGGGAACCAGTGTCCCCTGGCCTGGTCCTGGAACATGCTGCCTGTCCCACAGGCTATGGCCCTGGTCTCCGTGATCACTGCCAGGGACGTAGCATCATCTCTTCTCATTGAAAAGCCCCATTTCTCAGCCTTCACAGGATCAGCTCCTTATCTTTCTCTGTGAAAGTTCCAGTACATTTTCCAAAATGTCGAAAATGTGGAGAGACTGTACCAGGTGAGAATCAAGCAAAAGGGCCAGGATGGTGAAGAGGATGCACCCTTCTTGCCTGCCATTATTAACCCTTTCTGTAGACATCCTCCAACTCCCTCACGGCATCCCTTATACAGGGAGAATCAACCTGCGCAAAGGAAATAGGCCAGACCTTAAGTTCGGAACTCATATGGCAGCAAAGGTAAATGCCTGTAGTAGTACATGCTGCCTGCCACAATCACATCAAAATTACAACGAAAATACAGAACATCTATCATCCACAACCACGGGCAGGTTGGTTGGGTGGGGGTATTACAACTAGAGAGGTCAAGAAGAAAGTGAATTGAGACTGGTAGGAGGTGCAGAGGCATGGAGTCAGCTGGTTGGGCACCCAGGTGTTCTGCTTTTTAAAAATGGAGGGAGATTGCCTCTTTGGAGGATGCCTTGAGGAGCAAAGACCCCAGCCACACACCAACCCCCAGCCCAGGGTCCCATAGCTGGGGAAAGATGTCCCTATGGGTCAGAACAAAAGAACTAGGACTTTAAAAACCAGTGCGCATTGGGGCTGAGTGACACACAGGGTACTGGAGACCTTGCTGCTCCTCTTAAAAGGCCAGGAGCACAACTGAATTTACAAGCTCCCACTGGTGCTGAGCTCCAGGACCTCACAAGGACCTGGGGGACCCAGACAAATACGGGGAGAAACCAGACTGTCTGGCATTGGGGCAGGAAGGCGGGGGCAGCTTTCTTACAGATGAAGATGCTAGCAGTGGTCATTATTCCTGTGCTGGAACATCCCTAGTGCAGGCTCATTGGCAGCAATTTCTGTTTCCTCTACCCTGAATATTCCCTTAGACCTCTCCTCACCCAATTTATAACCCAACCCAAGCTGTGAGCAACGGCTATTATATATAAATGGCCTGTCCTTGTTCAGCCTAAAACTTGTCTAACAAGCTGCAGCTGGAACAGAAAACTACAAAGCTATCAATAAAAGTCCCAAGTCTGGCACCAGCACCAGCCTGCCTTCTTCACAGCGGGGCCTCATCTTGGCACCTCCAAAGCGCAAACAAAGAGGAGGAATCTGCAGATATCTCTGTAGTTTCTGCTGGGTGGTCTCCGGCAGTGGCTGACTTGGCACGTCCTTGGAGATCCAAGAGTCAGTGTACCCAGTGGTTAGTGTGAGACCAGACCAGATTACAACCCTTCACATGCATAAGTGAACACTCAAGGGGCAGACTGTGCGAGCACCAAAGCCCCACTGAAACAAGTCCAGCCCCAATAGAATGTCTCCTGCACAGCATCTTTCCCACTGTAGACACAGCCAGTCCGCACAGCCAATGGGCCTGGAAGGCAATTCCTCCCAGTGATACCAACAAGCACACAGCCCACAAAGGAGTGTACCAAGAGTGTCCATCTCAGGTGATTGGGGAGGCTGAGCCACTAGGCCCTAGAGGAGACCTACCACCCAAGGGCATTCTATCAACTCAAGGACTTAGCAGCTACCCAATTCATAGAAACAAACACAGGGTGTGGTGGGCATTTTCTATGTTTTCTGCATAACTGACACACTCAAGGGGCAGACTCAATAGGCACCAAAGCCCCAATGAAGCAAGTCGTGCCCCACAAGGATGTCTCCTGCACGGCAGCTCTTCCACTGGAAAACCAGCTATTCTGCACAGGCAATTGGCCCGGGAGGCAATTCCTCCCATTCATACCAACAGCAATCAAGGCTTAACTACAACAATAATGTGCACACAGCCCACAAAGGAGTACATCAGGAGTGTCCCATCTCAGGTGATTGAGGAGGCTGAGCCACTAGGCTTTGTAGGAAACCTACCAACCAAGGGCACTCTATCAACTCAAAGTGATTCAGCAGCTACCCATTACATAGAAACAAACACAGGATAGCAGCCAAAGTGCAGAGACAAAGAAACATGTCGCCAATAAAAGCAATTGAAGAAAGCAAAATAGTGGATATAGAGTTCAAAACCATAGTTATAAGGTTATTCAAAAATCTTCTAGAAACCTCTGAGGAACTTATTGAGACCTTCAAAGAACTTAGTGAGAATGCCAAAAACAAAAACAAAAAGAAAAAAAAGGAAAAGGACCAGTCAGAAATTATGTATACATGGACTAAAATAAAGAATATTATATGGAGATTCAACAGTAGACTAGAGGATCCCAAGAATCAAGTCAAAGATCTGAAACATGAGAAAGCTAAAAGCACCAACCAGAAAAACAAAAATAAAAAAGAATCCAAAAATATAAAGATAATGTAAGGAGTCTCTGGGACAACCTCAAGCATACCAATATCTGAATTATGAGGGTGCCAGAAGAAGAGAGAGAGCAAGATATTGAAAATCTATTTGCAGAAATAATGACAGAACACTTCCCCTACTTAGTGAAAGAAACTGACTTACAAGTCCAGGAAGTACAGAGAGTCCCAAGCAAGAGGAACCCAAAGAGGGCCATACCTAGACACATCATAATTAAAATGCCAAGGGCAAAAAAGCAAAGAGGGAAGCTTTTAAATTTAATAAATCTTTACTATTCAGATTATTACAATCGTTCCCTCTTCCCCACCCCTATAGCTTCCCTCCACCCAGTTCCCACCCCATCCTCTGCCCTTTCCTCCCCACCACTGTCCTCATCCATAGGTGTACACTTTTTATCCAGTCTCTTCCCACACCTCTGAAGAATTGTCAGTCCACTCCCTTTCAATGCCCCTGATTCTATTCTATTCACCAGTTTATTCTCTTCATCATATTTTTTATTCACTTTATTTTTAGATTCACTTGTATATAGACATGAATTTGTTGTTCATAATTTTTATCTTTACATTTTTCTTCTTCCTCCTTTTATTAAAGAATGCCTTTCAGCATTTCATATAATATAGGTTTGGTGGTGATGAACTCCTTTAGCTTTTTCTTATCTGTGAAGCTCTTGATCTGACCTTCAATTCTGAATGATAGCTTTGCTGGGCAGGGTAATCTTGGTTGTAGGTACTTGCTATTCATCACTTTGAATATTTCTTGCCACTCCCATCTGGCCTGCATAGTTTCTGTTGAGAAATCAACTGACAATTATATGAGTGCTCCCTTGTAGGTAATTAACTGTTTTTCTCTTGCTGCTTTTAATATTCTTTGTGTTTTGCTCTTGGCATTTTAATTGTGATGTGTCTTGGTGTGGTCCTCTTTGGATTCCTTGTCTGAGGTTCTGTGTACTTCCTGGACTTGTAAGGCTATTTCTTTCATCAAGTGGGGGGAAGTTTCCAGTCATTATTTCTTCAAATAGGTTTTCAGTATCTTGCTCTTTCTCTTCTTCTGGAACCCTCATAATTCAGATGTTGGTATGCTTGAAGTTGTCCCAGAGACTCCTTACACTATCTTCATATTTTTGGATTCTTTTTTCTTTGTGCTTTCCCAGTTGTGTGTTTTTTGCTTCTTTGTATTTCAAATCTTTAACTTGATTCTTGAGATCCTCTAGTCTGCATTGTGTCTCCGTATATTATTTTTTTTTTAGTCAGCATATGCTTAATTTCTCATTGGTCCTTTTTCAAAACCTCAAGGGTCTATCTAATATTATCAGTCTTTTCTAGGAAATTCTTGAAAAACCTCATGGTTTTGAACTTTATATCCAGTCTTTTCCTTCCTCCGTTTATTTCCTTTGTGATCTGTTTATTTGTCTCTACATTTTCGCTGCTGAGCTGAGCTGGTAGAATAGCTTTGTGTAGTAGGTGTCCTACAGGGTACAGTGGCTCAGTCTCCCAGTTACCTGAGGTGTACCCTCTTGGTGCATACCTTTGAGGACTGTGTGCTCAGCCTTTTATACTTAAGTCTTGATTGTTGTTGGAATCACTGGGAGGAGTTGACCTCTAGGCCAATAGGCTGTGAGGATCAGATGTGTCTATGCTGGAAGAACTACTGTGCTGGAGACACTCTCATGAGACAAGACTTGAAAAATTGCAAAAGCTTCTGTGCTCAGCTTGGATGGGGCAGAGTTTCAGTGCAGAGCAGTCAGCTTTCCCGTCAGCCCTGACCTATGAGGCCCCTGGGTCTCAATGTCCCGTGGTAATCGCTGCAAGAACCTCTGATAGAAAGCCGCCCTTGAGTTTTCCCACTGATAGCCAGTCAAGTGTCTTCCCGAATGAGTTGGGGTTACCAGAAACTCGCCCGGAACTGGAGTTCAGCACAGTTGTGAGCCCTTATCACCCTCCCACTTTAGAAAGCCAGCCACACAGTCAGCTGCCCATGCAGATATTCGCCATCCTATCCATGTGCACATCTCTGTACCTCAGCCTTTTGCAGCTCCTCAGTCTCAATGTGCTTTCCTCTTTTCTTTTACTTGTAGAATTTCCACTCAGCTAGCTTTTCTATGGTTCTGGATGGTGTCCATTTCATCTTTTAGTTGTAGTTGATATTGTTGTGTGAGGCAGCAGTTTAGGTGTTTACCTCTGACGCCATCTTGGTTTCTCCCAAAGAGAGAATCTTAAACACAGCAAGAGAAAAAGTTTGTTACCTACAAGGGAGTACCCACAGGACTGTCAGCTGATTTTTCAACAGAAACTATGCAGGCCAGAAGGGAGTGGCAAGAAATATTCAGAGTGATGAACAGAAATAATCTACAACCAAGATTGCTCTACCTGGCAAAGCAGAACTGAAGGTCAATCGTGCACACTTGAAGGTCAGATAAAGAGCTTCACAGATAAGTAAAAGCCAAAGGAGTTCATCACTGCCAAACCAGTTTTATATGAAATGCTGAATGGTATTTTTTAAAAAGAGGAAGAAGAAAAAGGGAAAGATAAATAATTGTGAACAATATAATGCTAACAAAAACATATCTATCAACAAGTGAATCTAAAAATGAATAAAAAATCTGATGAACAGAATAAACTGGTGACTGGAAAAGAATCAGGGGCATAGAAATGAAACAGACAGATGATTCTCAGAGGGAAGGGGATGTGGGGTGATGTGGGAAGAGATTAGACAAAGATCTTATATGCATGTATGCAGTAACCATGCTTCTTTGCATTTCAGATTATTACAATTGTTCCCCTGTCTTCCCCCCACCCCCCAAGCTCCCCTCCACCCAGTTGTAACCCGGACAATAAGGTGGCAAGGGCCTGCGGTGGGGTGAGAACCAGGTGGAGTGAAGCTATGGGCGAAATAAGAGGGATATCTGTAATAATCTTAACAATAAAGATTATATATTGTATATGAAAAATAAAATAGGCCAAAAGTCATTGCAAACACCTGACAATAGTGGCAGTGAGTTCCTCTCAGGGACCCTTTTTTCCAGCCACATGAAGTGTTTATGCTGGAAGAGTTGGTACTTTTCAAATCAGCACATCAACATGCACAGGGTAGGATACACACCCCCACAGGGCACACGTTTTAAGACCCAGTTTGAGTGTGCAGTACTGCTACGGGGACGCAGGGACTGGTGGAAGCAGCACAGAGCAACCCGCCCCGGCACTGGGACCCGCCTGTAAGCACAGCCTTTCACCTGCTAAGTCAAGGTGGAGTACCTCGGACACGTCTGGCTCCTTGGAGACAAGAGCACTGCACATGTCTGTCTGCAATGCTGCACATCCAACAGCACTCATTTGGAAGCGCATGCTGAGCCCAGAGGAGGAGGCGGGACAAGGGTCAGGTCGGGGCATGGAGCCCTGTGGAGGGGGCAGTCTGGAAAGGACACCTGCCGAACGAACACCTGAGGGACCAGCAGCTGTGCCCAAACCCTCAGCCACTAGATGGAAAAGATCAAACTCTGAGGAACAGGAGCTGGAAGAGGAACGCAGATGGAGAGGCATGGGAGAAGAGTAGGTTACGGGGGCTGCTTCAATTGTCATATGCTCATGTCACTGCAAAAGGGCAAACACTAAATGCTAGAAGCCTGCAGAGAAGGCGCAGATGGGCAGGAGGGAATCATGACCTCCCAGAGGCCAAAGCCCATAGACAGGGCATATTCTTAATTTAATAAATAATAAATAATAAATGTAATCTGTGAACTCCCTATTGGAGCCCCTCACTAAAGATCAACCTGAAAAGCAAACCATGACCACAAAATTTTGTTCAAATGTAACTTCAAAAAGAGAAATTAGCCCAGAGGCATGACTAAGTGGTGTAACATCAACCAAGAAACCAGGAAGTGGGGTCTCAATTCTTGGTCAGGACACATGCCCAGTTTGCAGGTTCAGTCCCCAATGTGGGGTGTGCAGGAGGCAGATGGTCCTTAATTCTCTCTCATCATTGATGTTTCTATCTCTCCTTCTCCCTTCTTTTCTTAAATCAATAGAAATTGTTTTAAAAAACAAATTAGAATGTTCTAGTCACCAAGAAAAATTCATGTATAAAATACGATGGTGGAATGTTTTCAACACTGGAATGGATTGACGCAAGTACATCAAATTTCCTGAAATGTATTGCTGTCTTCATATAAAATATAACTTAGCAGAGCATTGGAAACCAGCAATACCATCCATGTTGTTGGAATTGTGTGAGCACACACGGTAATTCGGAGAAACTCCAAGATCTGCAGAGACCTAATGGCTGATGGATCGATGAGCAGAGCAGCTCCATAAGGGACCTTGGGCTTGGGACACACTCTGGGTCCCATGAGGCTGCTCCTGGCACCACTGACCTAGGGCTCTTGGAACTCTTGCCCTCACTTCCGGTGTCTGTCCTGCAGCAGGGAAGGCTGAAGAGCCCAGTGGACAGTGACCTCCTGGGCCCCCGTCCAGGGGACGCCTGACCTACAGCAGGTGGTAGGGTCCAGGGCTTTTACTCCCCATCTGTGACTTTCTGTGTGAGCCGAACCTTTGGACTGAGGAGGATCCGGTTCCACACCAAGGCCTTGGACCATGGATGCCCAGGAGGAGCGCCCTAAGGAGGCCCATAAGGGGCAGAGCAGGCCAAGGCTGCATCTGCCTCTGCAGGGAGGGCGGCCTAGCTGGTGCAGAGGCATCTTCCTCACAAACAAACCCCGACTCAGAGGGCGCCCCCTAGGCCGCTGGAGCAGCAGAGCGGGGCCCAAAGCCCAGAGGACCTGGAGCCCCAGCAGGGCAATCCTCAGCCATTGGCCCAGGGCCCCCAGGCCCCCACTCCCTATCTTCTCTCAGAAGCTGACTGACTCCCACACTGAGAGCTGCTCCCAGCTGGGCTGCCATCCCAGGCCACCTGCATGGCTCCTCCCAGAAGGCTCGGCTGCATCAGGGCCCACCTGCTGCCCTCAGGCCCAAGTAAGCATCCAGGCTCCCTTGCCCTGTGCTGCCTGTGGCCCCTCAGGTCACACTGTTCCTGCCCATTGAAGGTGCAGTCTCTGAGCTCTTCCAACTGACTTCTGAGAGGGGCGGGACTTCCTATCAGACACAGTGGGCACTGCACTGCAAAGAACCTGTGGTCGCCCCCTGCTGGCGGGAAGCGGCAGCACAGGGAGCTGTAAAGCCTCAATGAGTCTCCTATCAGTGTACTGTGCAAGGAGTAGGGGTGATGCAGAGAGGAGCTCCCCCTTCCTGCAGGAAAGCCCTGCAGGTCCTGGCTCACAGACCTCTTCCCGCCCTGCAGGCTGGTGGCAGGGCATTCATCTTGTCACCCGTGGGTAAATGGACAGGGAGAGAACAGGCCCATAGGGAATGTGCCTTGTGCCTGGGCGTGCATTTGCCAGCATTTACAGGAAATTTCTAGTGGGCTTGCTGCCCTGAGACTGGTGTTTCTACTCAGCCCCGAGCCTTAGTGTCTAGGTGTGCATGTGGTACCTTTTCTGGGCTGTGTGCTGTGTCCCCTAACCTATGCGGATGGGATAGACTGAGCGTGGCCATATCAAGAATAGGGTCAAGGGCAGCGGGGCGTCTCAGGGTCTTGGATGAGTGGGCCATCGCTGCAGAGACAGGTGTCCTCAAAAGAGGGAAATGACCCCTGGGGCACAACCAAATGTGGTGGGCGCCAGGACAGATGCCTCAAATTCCTTCTTTACCATGTTCATTGTTCCTGCACTCACCTAAGAAAGCGTCCATCATTTTACTTTTCATCCAATCCCAGAGGTTTCCCACTGCTTTGCTTTATCCCACCTCCTTAGTCCATCACCAATGAATTTCCTGTAACCCACCTATGTCCCTCGTTTGATTGCAATGTAGAAATAGAAATGTAACCCGCCATTCTTTGGCGCATTATCTCAATCCATTGAAGTTCTGCTTCCCAGCATATGTCAAAGGTTTGGCTCAAATAAACACAAAAATTATTTTAAAAAAGAAAAGAAAAGAAAACAAGATAGAAAGACGGAAATGAGAGTCGGTAGCACAGATGAGGTCATGTGACTTGCACACATGCAGAGATGGGTGCTAAGGATGGGTCTCCAAGCCAAGGAACCAAGGGCAGCTGGCAGCACCAGGAGCTGGGAGAGTCCTTTGCTCCCAGCCCCAGAAGAACCAAGCTCACCCTGTCCCTGATCTCCAGGTGAGCCTCTCTCAGGCAGAGGTGGGAGCTCTGGTCCATGCCCAGCTGCCTGGTCACTGTGTCCTCCACTCATGGAGAGAAGCCACAGGAGAGGAAGGGACTGCCAGCTGCAGACTCCAGGCAGGGGGTGAGGAGCAGGAGGCCGGGGTGCCTGCAGTACTGGCTCATCCCGGCCTCCCTGGGCGCCTCCCATCCTGTGCCCTGACAGGTGGACCAGGGCTGATATCTGCCCAAGAAGCCCGAGGACCCCTGTGGTGGGCTGTGCCAGCGAGACTCAAGAGCAGGCGTGACAAACTTCGTCTTCCGTCTGTGCCCACCTCCTTCAAGGCTGCATGTACTCAGCTCCCTCATTGCCCTCACCCAAGTCTCTACAGCATCTCCCTTTTGTCCTCCACCCTGGCCCTCATACCTATTCCTCATGCAATGATTTCTCTGGAGGCACTTGTGAAGAGGCAGTCAGTCACCCAATTTAACAGGAATCAAAGAAGTAAAATGTTCATTCCCACGGGGTACCTAGAAGGGGTGTGGCCCACAATAGATGCTCTGTGAATGAATGCAGTACCGTCCACAGGTTTGCAAGGCAGTTGGTGGGCAGGAAGTTCTATTTCTCTGCTCCTGCTGAGTGGCCTTGTCCCAAACATGAGACAGTCCATGAAAAACACAGAGGCTGCCAGGTGTGCTACCAGGCATGTGGTATGGACAGGGTGCAGAGTGCACTTATGTGTGCATAAAAGAGGGACAGATATATATATATATATATATATATATATATATATATATATATATACAGACGCAAAGAGAGAAGGAGACAGAGAGAAAGAGAGTGAGTTTGCAGAACATGCCAGATTTTCATAGGCTGTCATCCTAGAATTAGCTGAGGGAAAACGTATAAATCTATTTTAATGGAAAGGTGAGTGCAAGTTTCCCAGCTACTTCTGTGCCAGCTCACACTCAAATTGAGAGTGGACGCCTGTTCACCACGCCCACCTCCTTCATTGACTCCTTCCAGGGTTTTCATTGTCCATCTGGTAGGTAAGAGGTGAGCATGGAGATACCATGTGAGAAGGGAACTGATATGGGGGGACCCTAGGCTTCAAGGTGACCCCCATCCTCTTCTCTAGCTCCTTTCACCAGCGAACCATGGAGATATAACCCAGCTGTCATCCCTGGCCTCCACCCACTCAGCCTGGGGGAGTATATTCGGTAAGACGTGGCAGTCACCTGCTCTTCTCCCATCGTCCTGACCTCGGTCCCCTGCAGTCCTTCCCCAGGGCCTCCCGCAGGTCCTCTTGTGTGTGTGCCCAGCAGAGGGCTAACCCTCACCCTCGCAGGCATCTTTGCTTCAGCCCACCCTGCAAGGCAGTGCCCTTGGCTGTGCTGGAGCCAGAGTGTGCTGGCTTGGGAGAGCCATTCGTGTTTCTAGGGCCTACACGGGCCACGTGATATACCCCACATGGCTAAAAATCTGATTATATGAACGTGGGCTTAAATAATTTATGTTAAAAACAAAAGTAGTAGGCCTGGCAGGTGTCTCTCAGGGGGTTGAGCATTGGCTATCCTGTGGTACAAAAGGTCACTGGGTCCATTCTCAGTCAGGGTGCAGGCCCAGGTTGTGTGTTCAGTTCCGCGTAGTGGTATTGGCAGAAGGTGACTGGTCAAGTGTCTCTCTCTCCTCTTTGTCTCTCTATGCCTGTTTCCAAAACCATTAAAACATAATATGAAAACAAAGGTTATAAATTTTCAAAAGCTGCCCCTTGGCACAGCTGGCATGGCGCAGTGGTTGAGTGTCATGGTGCGCTTCCTATTGTCTCTAGACGTGAGAAAGTGATTATGAAAATGTTAATAGTAAAGGTTAATCCTACAAGTGTGTCCTGAGTGAATGTTATGGCACGTAAATGGTCTCTCTGGTTTTAAAGAGATGTCTGTAGGCATTCTAGGGCAAACACATTACAGGAATGGAGGGACTTGGGATCCCACCCAGAAAAGCACTGCCTCACTGAACAGTCACTCACATATTGAACAAATGACTGAGGATCCCACACACACCTTCCGCTTGTCTTCCCTGCTAACAGGAGCAAAACCACCTCCCAACATTCTCATGGGAACCACACTCACCCGTCAGTGGAGGGCAAGCACAGCTTGGATGTAAGTACACCTGTTTGGCGAAAATCAATGAGAGCTGTCTTGGGGAATCAATGGGCTGTGTATCTCCCCATTTTTATATACATGTGTGTGTACCCGTCTGTATATATGTATGTATGTGCATGTGTGTTAGTATGTGTGGATGTGTGTTTTTATGGGTGTGTGCATACCTATAAATGTATTCCTTCCTCTTCCTCTGATTGTTTGGTCAACATTTGAGTGGATGCTTCCTTTCTGAGGTTTATGTGATCTGTTCCCATTTCTTCACAGTCCTGTTCTCCCAGGGGAAGGTTCTCTGGGGCCACAGGGGAGCTCACCCTCTCTACAGGCAGCACTCAGCCCTGAGCTGTCACCTGGATGTTTGCCACCCCCAAACCACACAGCTCCAAGCCAGTGCATGAGGGAAGGGGCCATGGAGCTCAGGAAGGCATGGATGGGTGTCCTCACAGCAAGAGGACTCTGTGATACTGCCCAGGGGGCCAGGAACTGGGTTGAGTGGTATGAGAAAGAGACCTCAGAATAGGATGCAGCTGAGGGAGTGATGGATGGCACACAGGGAAGAGAGAAGGATGGTCAGCACAGTCTGGTTGCAGGGGAGGATGTGAGAGAGGAGGAGCACAGAGTATTTGGTGGGGAGGATGGGGAACAGTGTGCTGATCCTTTGGGGTTGGCGGTGTCTTGGGACATCCAAGCTGGGAACAGGTCTGGAGGCTCCCAGGCGAGGCCTGGGCTGGAGGTGCTCACAGCCTCTGGGAAGATTGCAGGGAAAGCTGTGGGTGTGTGCCAACTGGTTTGGGGCCTTGGGGCTGGTGGTGGTAGTGGGTGGGGTGTACCCATAGGTGAGCCCGATGGAGCACCTAGTCCGCAGAGGGATGAGTGTAGCTAGTGTGGAGGTTGAGGAAGGAAGTTCAAAGAGGAAGGTCACCTTATATTGGTTGCGGGCACATCCCCGGTAGGGGGTGTGCAAGAGGCAGCTGGTCGATGTTTCTCTCTCATCGACGTTTCTGGCTCTCTATCTCTCTCCCTTCCTCTCTGTAAAATATCAATAACATATATTAAAAAAAAACAAAAACAACAACAACAACAAAAAAAACAGAGGCCTGCAGCCTGGGGAGTGGGTTTGAGGCAGCCAACCTCAGGCCGGAAGCTCAGGAGTGGTCAGTGCTAGGGATGCCTCTGTAGCCCCAGCCCCAGCCCAGGCGTTCTGACCAAGGCATGGTGTGTGCTGGGGCCACCAGAAGCGGGAACTTTGGGGCTGGCCATGTGGCCTGAGCAGGGGCCGTCCTGGGGGGAAGTTACTCCGAGGACTCAACTGCCCTCACTCCCGCCTCTCTGTTCTGCTCTCTCCTCTGTAGGACACTCCCAGGTATCTGAGGACTTGCCAAGGTCCCTGGTCAGAACCACCACACTCTCCGGACCACTGATCCCGGAGGCCAGGCAGGCCCACCTGCCAGGAGAGGAGGGAGGAACTGTGCCCGCAGGAGGACTGCCAGCTTCTCTGGGGAAACTGGAGGAACACAAGGGGTGGTCATCCCTGCAGAGGGGGCGGGGGAGGAGGAGGGGCTGCCTCCAAGGGGGAACCCAGGAGCCAGCACCCAGGAAGCTTGCAATGAGTGTCTGAGGAGGGGATGGGGAGTGCACCAGGGGCTAGCCAGTGGGAGCCTGGAGAGCTGTCCCAGGTGGGAGAGAGTCAGGGACAGAGGCGGAGACCTCCCAGGGGGGCCTAGCCAGGGTCAGACCCTGCAGCAGCCCAAGGCCAGGGGAGGCGGCCTGCAGGGCCTGCGCTCAGTTTGCCTCCAGCAGTGGGAGGGCAGAAGCTTCCTGAGTGTAGCTCCCACAGGATTGTGGCCTCGGGAAGGAACAGAATGGAGGGGGAGGAGGCACCTGCCTGCAGAGGCTGGTGAGGAAGGAAGGGACACGCAGGCGGCAGCTGGACAGGCCGCCATGAGAGTGGGTTGGGGGGATTTCACCTGCCTCCCTCCTGCTCTGCCTCTTCCCAGTGGAGTAGGCTTGGAAAATGTAAAGGATGGTCTGCAGCTGAGCTTCTGCTGTGATATAAACCCCAAATCAAAACGGATTCATCTCACAGGAGCTTACACCACACCAGGCCTGGGGACAGCTGCTGCCTGGTGAACAGGAATCCTCCTTCCCCTCCTCTGACCGCCTGGCCCGGGAGGTCTGCATTCCTGCGCCTAGGAACCTGGGGGCCAACGTGGGGAGTCCAGAGCCCCGACATCGCTGCCAGGGACGAACCGAGAGGAAAACAAGGACTCAATGCTATTTCAACAAAGTTTATTACAAATCCATCTGTGTTCAGCACCAATGGCTGCTCAGTACAATCCAAAAAAATTCGGAAGACAACCCTGTGAGCAGGTCTCAGCACATGAGCTCCAAAGAAAAAGTCCTTCCCGAACCCCGCCCATCCCAGGAAGAGCATCTCACTAACAGGACCTGAACTTGCAGGCATCCGGCCACAGACATATAGCAGGTCCGACCCCACTGGAAAGACTGATGTCAACTGATGTAAATACGGGCTGTCCCCCAAAACAATATACAGGGGTGAGGCTGCTGCTGGACAATGAGTGCCCACTGAACTAAATATAGGCCGTCCCCCAAAACATCTCAGACACGTGATGGAAAAGGAAACCCATGGGATGTAAATATTTTGGGTGATATCTCCTGGGCCCACAGCTCCTGAACAAGACTGTCCCCCCATAACATAGTTGTACCGAGCTCAGACACATGATGGACAATCATTACTCACTGAGTGTAAATACCAAGGTCAGACACATGGTGGAAAATTGCTCTCCAATGAATGTAAATGTCTGGTGTTCCCCCAAAACAGGTATATTGAGGTCAAAACATGGTGGAATATTGCACCCCACTGAGTGGAAATACAGAGTCCCCCGAAAAATATATACAATTTAATACCGCTAAGATACTTACTCTTCACTCATTTTCTGGGTTAACTGACTGAAGAAATGGGTGAAGACAGAATAAGATTTGGATGAGGAGCAAACTGCACCAGGCTTTTTACGGGGACACATACAAGTTAAAGTTTAGAAACCCAACGCCCAGCAGGGGAGGAATCCAGGGCAGCTGCAGGAAGAGATGCACACAAACACCGAACCGAAGGAGCGATTCTTGATGTTTGGACTCCATGGCCACCTTAGTCTGGTGCAGGCCCTGCTGCTAAGGAGGCAATGGAACCACAAACACCGAGAATCGCTGCGTTGGTGTTTCTGCGCATCCTCTGTCCACCGCGGCCCTGGACGCCTGGACCATGGCCGGGTCAGGACCAGAACCTTCAACCTGTATGTGTCCCCAAAAGAAAGTCCAGAGGATGCACCTTCTTTATTCAAATCTTAGTCTGGCTTCACCCATCCCATCAAATCCGTTAACCCTGAAAACGAGTGAAAATTGCAGTATCAGCTGTTAAAGTGCGGGTATATTTGGGGGGACACCTCAAAGCACATATATGTTACAAGTGCCTACATGAGTGTGTAATATCTTAAATTTTGTTTCTGTCCCTGGAAATCACTCAGAAATAATGAGCCAAAGTCTCACCCTCGATGGGGACACTGGGAGCTCCAGCCGAGATACCTGTCAGGCCGCACCTGCCTCTCCACAAGCTCTCTTTGCGCACTGTGGACACTGAGGGAGGGTCAGGCTTCTTTGTGACCCAGGACGGCCAGCCAGTGCTTATAGAAAAGTGAGCAGGGGGTCAGGTCCCAGGAGGCCCAGGAGCCAGCTGGAGAGAGGCAGGGCCTGAGGCCTCCTGGGCCTGGGCTGAGGGCGTGGGGCCAGGCCTGGCTGGGCGATGCTGTGGGGTCACAGCCAGCCTGATCCAAGGTCCCCCCTGACCTCGAGGTCTTTGTAGTTTGGCCGGCCTGGGCTTCCTGGGATCTCAGGTTCAGGAGACTGAGTCAAGTTTCTGGCCCACGAGGGCCCAGTCCTGAGAGCATGCGTGCTTGTGTATCTTCTCACCCGTGCCTGCACACAAGCTTTCATGGAGGTCTGGTTGCTGACATGTGATCTAAGGGGCAAGGTCACAGTGTCTGCCTCGGGGACTGGGTTAGTCATTGTCCTGCGCGCAGCCCCAGGCCAACGTGGATTTGGGCCAGAGAGACCAGTGGCTAAGGGTCAGGCCCGTGATGCCATGGTGGGATTGTGACCCTGGGGGCAGGTGGAGTGTTGTCACTATGAGACAGATGGGAGCATCAATGTCCCTCCTCGTTCCCCAGGTGCTCCCGGACCCTCAGGTGGATGGGAGAGGGGGCCCAGGTGGTCAGAAGGAGCGGTGGGGTTTGGAAGATTCAGGAACCGTGGGCCCAGGAGACCAGTCACCACGGCAATGCTCCATCCTCGGTCACCCTCTGCCAGGTCCACACTGCTGTCTGGATGCCTCCTGATCTGTCCGTTGTTCCACAACCGATGTCTTCAGGGTCCTTGGCTGGGAGCTATGACGGGAGACCTGTGAGGACTGGTGGCAGGGAGTCCTGTCTGTGGTCCTGTCCTGGACCCGTGCCCTGTGAGAGGCTCAGATTTGCTGGGAAGGGGCCACGGGGCCACTTGCCCTGAGTGTGGGGCTGGGGCTGGTCCTGGCAGGCGGGGCTGCATGGTGCTGGGCTGGAGCCCCCGCTGCCTCCTGTGGCCATGACGGGAATGGCAGATGGCTGCATAGGAGCCAACCTCTCTTCCTTTTGGGGAGCTAGTGAGAAGGGCCTCCTCTCCAGGGGTCAGCACTTCGGTCCAGGCCCTGAAAGAGCTGGGGGATGAGAGGTAGAGGGTGGCTGGGTAGTTCTCTGCCCCCTGAGACCTTAGAACCTCCAGCTACAGGGAGACTCCTGTTTGCAGGTCTCTGGCCCAAGGGCCCCAAACAGCTGGCCCGGGGCCAGGCCGGACACCCTGTACAGGGACTCGCTGGCGGGCAGCTGTGTGGGTGGTCGGGCATCCGTGTGGCCTCTGGCTCTGCCCAGGGACAGGCTCTGGGAAGCGGGGCTGCCTCAGGTGCACTGGGTGGTCCTCAGCCTCAGCAGGTCTCAAGCTGGGCTTCACACACCGCCCGCCTCCAGCTGCTTCCCCGGATGGGCTGGCAGTCCTCCTGCGGGCACACAGCTGGCGGCATTCTCCCTCCTCTCCTGGCAGGTGGGCCTGCCTGGCCTCCGGCATCGGTGGTCCGGAGAGTGTGGTGGTTCTGACCAGGTCCTTGGCAGGTCCTCAGATAACTGGGAGTGTCCTACAGAGGAGAGAGCAGGACAGACCGGCGTAGTGAGGGCAGGAAGGTCCTCAGAGAGCCCTCTCCCCAAGACAGCCCTTGCTCAGACCACATGGGCAGGCCTAAAGTCCCCCCTTCTGCTTATGGTGCTCACAGCCAAGCATGGCCCCAGCACACACAGTGCCTTGGTCAGGACGCCTGGGCTGGGGCTTGGTCAGCAGAGGCATCTGTGCAGTCTGGGCCTCCTCTCCTGGGGGCATGGGGCTCCCAGGTCCCCAGAACCTGGGACACAGAAGGACGGTGAAAAATGGGGTGCAACATCCCATGCCAAGGTGGTGACCACAACGAGGCCTAGGGCAGAGGCAGCAGCGCACACGGCGCCCAGGACAAAAGCGGGGCTGCTCCTCACGGCCATGGTCTGAATGGGAGGCCCTGGCCGCAGACCTGAGCCGAGGCCCCGGGAGGCCCGGGCCCCGCTCTAACCCACGCTCATAGCACGGGCCCTGAGCAGCTGGGAGAACTTGTCAAACCAACTCACAAGGCTCAATTCAATGTTGGCATAAGGCCAGCACATGAAGTCCTGGGCACAGCTGTGTGTGACACTGTGTCCTCAGGTCCCTGACGTAAAGGCACTCTGACCCGTGTCTGCTCAGGACCCCTGAGGCCTGTGGTCCAGGCCCTCATGGTGCAGGATGGCACCCTTAGGACTTGACAACAAAGTCAGTGGCCACCCCAACAGCCGTTGCTTTAAGAAGTCCTCATCTCTACACGGTGCCATACTGCACAATGAGCTCACCTTGTGTTTTGTGCTTTTCTGCAATCTGTGCTTTTTCTGCCATGGACAATACTCTTATCAAAGGCAAACAGAACCCTAATTTTAACAAACTATGAGGGGAAATCCATTAAAAGACCTCCAGCTACATCGCACTTGGACGGGATGTGCTCTCCAAACACAAGTGGCAAATGGAGGCGGTTGGAGTTCCAGGAGCAGGAGGACAAGGCTGTTTTGCACAGCCTCCAGCTCCAGGCAGCCCGGGGGCTGTGGGCCCGGAGCCCTCCCACTGCCGGGATTGCAGGCCCTCTCCTCACTCTGCCAGGACCTGCCCCCTGCCCCTCAGCCCCTCAATGTCTACACCCACCGTGAGGTCTGAAGCACCTCGTGTTACCACATGAAATCAGGCATCCGGTGTGTGAACTCACCATGAGGAGAGCGAGGCAGAGATGGACTGGCAGCAGCCAAGCCAGACTCACTTCGCCTTTCCAAGTGCACCCACGGGAGCCAGGTGGAGGGAGGACCAGGCCGTGGCAAGCCAGTAAGCAGGGCCAGTGCTGGAGTCCAAGTAGAGGACACAGATGTGACTTAGACAGAGCGATATGGGCTCCTTGGCATTCATGTGGCCTTGTTGTCATGGCAATAGAGGTTTCATTTGCTACAGGGTCTTTTTTTTTCTTTCCATAAGTGCTGATTTTCTTTGGGTTTGTTTGTTGTTGTTGATTTTGTTCTTTTTTTTAAATTTCAGAAATAAAGGGAATATGGTAAAGACAGGGGTAAAGGGGAAGGATTATAAATCTTAGGGGTTGGATGAAAGGACTAGGCTAATAAGGAAGGGGGGGGGATGTCTCATCTAATGCAGAAACAGAATATGTTAGACAAAGTCGATCTGGCCCTGGGCGGCTTGTCTTTCACTTTGTCCTTCTTCTGCCTCTTCCAAAATGCTCTCTTTTCTTGAAAGGTTGCCAAATTGTTAAGCCAAGGGAGGAAAGATAAAAAACACAGAAAACAGCAAATAAATGAATTGAATAATGACAAATGATGCTACCTTCGCTAAATGTACTTGGACAATCAGAATCCTTTCTGGCCCAGTGGAGATGCCACTTTCCCAAGTCCCCGGGTGACGCTGTTAAAAAAGGTGTTTATCAATTGAGGGCAAGGCTTTTCTTACTCCTCCATGTTTTGGTCCAATGTGTTTTTATTGATTGTCAGAGATGGGGAGGGAGAGGGAGATGGAAACATCAAGGATTAGAATGATAGATCTGCTGTCTTCTGCATGCCCCACACCAGGGATGGAGTCTGAATCCCGGGCATGCGCCCTCACCTGGAATCCGAAGGTGTTCTCAGGGTTCATGGGACGATGCTCAACCAGCAGAACCTCACCAGCTGGGCTTACTCATCATTTTAGTGACAGGCACCCTGACAACTTGGCTCACACAAAACCAACTCCTGCTCCTCCGCAAAGACCTTGGGACACTTAGGGCAAGTTTTTCTCCTGCTGCATGCAGTGACGTAGTCCACCTGCTCTACTGGGTCATAACATTTATTTTTAAAAAGTCCTCACGGGATGGTATTGTTTACATTGATCTTTAGAGAGAGAGAGTGGAAGAGAGGTCATAGATGGAAAGAAAGAGAAAGAGAAAGAGACAAAGAGAGAGAGAGAGAGAGAGAGAGAGAGAGAGAGAGAGAGAGAGAGAGAGAGAGAGAAGCATGGACGTGAGAGAGATACATCCACTGGTTGCCTCTCTCACAAACCCCAACAGAGGTTGTGGATCAGTCCTGCAACCTAGGTACTTGAACCAAACTTGAAATCGAGTCAAATGGGCAGGGTTCACTCATGATTCTTTTTTTTCTTTTTTCTTTTAAATGTATATTTTATAGATTTTCCACAGCGAGGAAGGTAGAGAGATATCAAGATAGAAATGTGGATAATAGAGAATCATTGACCAGCTGCCTCCTGTACACCCCCTACCGAGGTTATGCCCACAACCAAGTGCATGTGCTAGACCGGAATTGAACCTGGGACCTTTCAGTCCACAGACCAATGCTCTATCCACTGAGCCACACCGGTTTCATCTCACTGATGATTCTTGAACATCTATCAGCCTCTACGGCAGGATGACTTGAACATAATGAAAATGCCTACCTCTATTTCATACCCAAACACCCTCTAAATCAAGGATTATCGCAGATTAGATCCCGACACATACTCTCCTCTAGGATTGCCTATCGCAACTTTCAAATCATGGTCTCATGAGAGCAGGCGAGTGGTCTGACTTCCTCAACTCCTCATGTACATGAAAGAATAGAAGGGATTTCTCCTTTTTCTGATTGAGGATTCAAGTGCAGGGCTGCACCCCTGTTATTTCTGCCCCCACAGCACCACCTGATGGCCAGCGCTCACACCAAAGGAGAAGGGACCCACTATACAGTGCTGGTGCCCAAGATGGTGTGGCATCTTCAGGGACCAAGAAAGCTTGCAGCACAGGCTATGCTCACAGAGGTAAAGAGTTCGGGTCCATAATCTGTCAGGCCAAGTTCGGAACCCAGCTCCAACACTTGTCCTCTGGGCCAGTGCTTACCCTTGTCAAGCCTCGCCTTCACAGCTCTGAACAGGGGACAGGAAGCTGGCCCAGCTCACTTGGTAGTTAGATTCAAGAAGACAGATTAAGTGGGTCACCTACAGAAAGCCGCTGAGCCCAGAAAGCACCATCACAGGGCTGCTATTACTAACATCAACCACAGGACTGCTAACTCATGGATCCAACCAGAGCTCAATCTGTCAAGCAGTTTTTTCTCAGAAAGTGTTGCTCACTCAATTAGGCTGATTATAGTTCACTAATCAACTTAGCCAATCACAGAAGTTGATGTGATATATGTTAAAAATTTTGAAGGGCCAGTATGAATTGCTGAGGTTATAGAACTCTCTTGATAAAACAATGTCAATAAATCAATAAGTTTCATGATCATTTACCTGCACCTGAGCGTTTCACCTCATTCGCCTCCTGAGAGGTTCGGAATGCAAGCACCAGTCCCCAGACAAGTGGGTCAGGGTAAGAACACTTCATTTATGCATCTTGAGAAACACAGCAGGACTTGAAGTGCTGACAGCCCCAGACTGGCTGGTGCTCCCGTGACACTCACAGGATGGCTTCTCTCAGGCCCTGGGTCCTGTTGGTTCCTGAAATGCCAGCCTCTGGGAGCGCACGAGTCTCAGGCCTGTTCCCATCTTCAGAAAGTCCTAGTGTCCTTCAGCAAATTTAACTTTCCCAGGGTGCACATTTGGCGGGTTTATCAGAAAACTAGAGGCCCGGTGCAGAAGATTCGTTCAGAAGGGTTTTGTGTCCCCCAGCCCAGCCTGCACCCTCTCCAATCTGGAGATATTCAACTGCCTACCGAGATTAGGCCTAAATGGACATTCCTCTCACAATCCAGGACTGCCGGCTCCCAACTGTTCACCTGCCTTCCTTCCTGATTGACCCTAACTGCTTCTGCCTTCCAGGCTGATCACCCCCAAACCACTTCCCTGCCAGCTGGATTGATGCCTAACTGCTATCCTTAGAGCCTGGTCACCCTTAACTGCCCTCCCCTTCAGTCCTAGGATCCCCCCAATTGCCCTCCTCTGCAGGCCCAATTTCCCTCCTCTGCTGGCCTGGTCACACCTAGCTGCCCTCCCCTACAGGCTTCATTGCCCCCAACTGCCCTCCTCCCTTGCAGACACTGTTGGTCCTTACTATCCTCCCCTGCTGGCCTGATTGACCACAACTTCCCTCTCTTACAGACCTGGTCACTCCCAACTCTGTCCATGGCTGGACATCTTGTTGAGCCAACTTGTGCCCCATGGAAACAATCATTTTTTACCACAACGGGGCAGACATTTTGAGTGATGGTCAATTTGCATATTATTCTTTTATGAGATTAGCTATTTAGATAGGATAGAGACCTGGTGAATGAGTGGGGGTCTGCTGGTTTTCCCATAAGCTTGCCCCTGATCAAGGTGGTGGTTCCCTTGGGGTGTTAGGTCACCTGGGCCAGGTGCCTTTTTTGGTTTGTATGCAGGCCACGCTGCCCATCAACCCAAGAGGAGGTCCTGCTATCAGCGATTTATTTATCCTCTATAATTGAAACGTAGTAGCCTTGAGCAGAGCCAAGAATCTTGCTTACTCTTTGGCTGCAACCATTTTTGTTGGAATTTATACATCTTCTATAATTGAAACTTTGTAGCCATTAGCAGAAGCCAAGGCAGGCCAGGCAGGCAGAAAGCTTGGTTTCTTCCATTGCTGGAGAAACCTAAGACTTCTGCTCCCTCTGTGGCCACATCCATCTTGGTTGGGTTAATTTGCATACTCACCCCTGATAGACTGGGGTGCATGGCTTGTTGGTGTAGCACAGATATAGTGAATTTGCATATTACTCTTTTATTAGATAGAATAATCAATAAAATATACTTCCATGTGAATGGGAAAACTAAACCACCTTTAAGGCAATGGCTCTGTTGAGTTGGTTGTAAGATGAACACCCACTACCACTCCTCACTTCTCTGAAACCAGGATGCAGCTCAGGGCACTCTCCTAGTCACTGTCAGCTAGCTGGCAATGCTCACAAAACCTTCAGTGACACCGCCCATTCATTTTCGTTCTATGAGCACGAAATCAGGCAACTCACAGCTGCCAGCCTCTTAGGTCCCAGGAAATGCATGCAGCACAGGCAGCTAGAAATCTCCTGGAACATCTGGCTCACGTACACCAAAGCTCTAAAGGCACATCCCCTGGTAGGTGGGTTCAGGGCCGGGTCAGGGGGAGAAGAAAACCCCACCTGCTTTTAGAGGGACGGAAAGAGCAGAGCCGGAGCCTTGTTGAAGACCTGGCAGATGTCTATGACTTGTTACATGCACGGGAACTCCCTACAGGAATGGCTAATCCTAGGCCTGGCAGAGACCAGGTAACCCACAAAGCATACTCTCCTAAGCTTGTCTCTATGATAACTGTCTGGAGATCTGCTCTGGATACTCCAGGACCCACCACAGTGTCTGTGATGGGGAGGCTTCTCGTGCTGAAGGAACTAAATGGTTCTGGGACATAACCACCACAACAGAGATGGGGGTTCACACTCTCTACTTGGGTGTCCACACACCTAAGATGGCCGACATGGGTGTGTGAGAAACATCCACTTCAGTCTCCAAGCACAAGTGTGTACACCCAGCCCCCTTCTCGATGCTTCTGCCCTGCCCACGAGGGAGGCCTGCCATCTTCCCATTCCCTGCCCTCCTTCAGCCAGGCCAGTGCCTCCTACCTTTTGGCAGACTCCCACTGCGGGTGTCTATGTCTTCCAGGAAGGCCGAGCATCCTGGAGTGTTCTCTTCGGACACAGGAGTGTTCTGTAGTGGTGACTTGTCTTGTCCTCTTGAGCCAGGTCTCTGCCTTTGGAAGAATCTGAGGAAGGCTCCACGTCGACTGCAGAGCTTTCTCCTATTAGAAGCAGAGGTTCAGGACATGCCAACCGTCACTGCCATTCCTGCTGGATAGTTGCCTTTAATTTGGGGTTCAGCACCAGGTTCTCATGAATGGAACTTGTGTCAACAGCACCATCATATCACTTGTGCCCTCAGGGGATGTGATACCATTTGCAGTTCATTTAAACAGACCAAGGGAGGGGAGAAGTTTTCCAGATGGCAAAAATCCACCCTACCCTATCGGGAACCAGATCTTCACATACAGCCTCCACTCTGGGTCCCTGGAAGGCACTAGAACATGGGCTGTTTAATCTAGGTGCATTGGCAATGGTGCATCCAAAGGCCATTTCCAGAAGAGCAGGGCCCCCACATTACCTACTAGAGCTAATGGTAGGAGGGACAGGCGAGCAGAATTTGCCCCTTCCCGGCACTGAGGAATTGGTGTAAGGGGGCAAGAGGACAGGACCCAGTGTGCCATTTGGATGAAAAGGAGTGAACACTGACCAGGATGCCTCAGGGGTTAGGGAACTGGCGGAAGAATCTAAGGGTCAAGGGTTTGATTCTGGGTCAAGGGCGTGTACCTGGGTTGCAGAATTATTCCTGGGCCAATGGGCGTGTGTATGGGCTGCCCACCAATCAATGTGTCTCTCTCATATTGATGTCTCTCTCTGTCTCTCTCTTTCCCACCCCCTGGTGAGGTTAAAAAAAATGAAAATATCCCTAGCCAGTTAGGATCAGTGGACAGAGTGATGGTCTATGGACTGAAGGGGTCTGGGTTCCATTCTGGTCAAGGGCACATATGCAGGTTGCAGGCTTAATTCCCCATGTGGGACGTGCAGGAGGTAGCAAAGTAATGATTCTCTCTCATCATTGATGTTTCTCTCCCTTCCTCTCAGAAAACAATGAAAATGTTTTTCCAAATACATATACTGGAGGCTCAGTGGACGAATTGGTGCATGGCTGAGCACTTGTCTGCCCAACGGCATATTGGGCGCCATGTAGCCTGGCCTGCCTGGCAGAGGGAATTCAGGCAGTTGGATTGCTGGCCCCGACCCTGGTCAAACTCCAGGTTGAGGGCACTACTTGCATATTAGCCCTTTATTATATAGAATAATAAAATGAAATAACAATAAATAAATGAAAGCAGTGAACTTAAAGGGTAATCATTTCAGCTAACCAGAAATGGCATTCTCATGTCAGAAGAAGAACAGCATCTGGTTCAATCCCAGCTCTGCCGGGGAGCAGCACTGTGCTTCCTCACCTGCCTAACTTTCCTAACTGCTGCCTGGATGTCGAATCCAAAAGGGGACTGGGCAGAAAGAGGGAAATGCTGAGCTTCTGGGATGTCCACAGGAGGCCTTGCGCGATTCATTATGATCTGACCTAAAGGCTGGCCTGGGGCAGGACAACCTGAAGGCCCAGCTCCTGAGGCTCAGGCCCGGGTACAGGGTAAGGCCTGTAGGATTGAGACTGAGAGACTCAGAGACCAAGCTGGCCCCCGCCGGGCTTCTGCTCTGCAGAAGGGTATGTGATGGTGAGCCACCCTGGGGCCCAGAGACACCTCAGAATTGCAGGGAAGCCCAATAGGTTCCTGTGCCTGAAAGCCATGGTGCGGGCCCTGGTGTCTGGCCCACAATTCCTTCCTGAAACAGAAACTCGGCGTTCCAGGTCCTGGAACCTGGAGACACAGCCTGACAGTCCTGCTTCAGTGGCTCTACACCACAGACTCCCTGCCCCTGCCACAGGCTCAAGGCCAGCTGCATTCGCCATCCCCTGAAGGCAGGACGGAAAGAAACTCCATTCTTTCAGAGCTGGGAGGGACTTGTGTCTAAGAGACCTGCCAGGGAGAGGAAGGTGTGGGCACACCAAACTGGCCTCTGCTCCAGTTGGCTTTGCCCACTGGTGACAGGGCACCTCTCTGTTCTGTGTTTAAGTGACTGCCACTGAGAATAACTCACGTCCTGGGAGCGGGATCCTCGGCCCCGTGTACCGCTGTAAATCCATCTTCCTCCTCTTTGACCTCCTCTGTCTTTTCTGTGGTAATGCTCGTCAATGAGCCTCTGTAAACAGGAGAGAAAGAGAAAACAATCTGGTTTTACATAATACGTGTTAATTGACTTTTGACCAAGGCTGGGACCTGGCCCAGAAGGGCCGGCATTTCCCTGAGACCCAGACATCACGGAGCTCATGACTGTCATGCTTGACGCATAGGGATATGGAGATGGAAGCACATGGCATGGGCCTGGGAACCGAACACTTGAGGAAACCGACTGAAGCGCCAGGATTACGCTGGCCTTTATCTGAGGAGAGCAAGGCCCTATCCATGTGCAATTGAGGATCATAAACCCGTGGGCCATGACAGCTCACACCCTTGTTTACTGTCTGGAAAATGAGTACCCTGATTGTGGGAGCAGCGCAGGCTCCTTGGGCTTTGAGGCTGTCCAGGTCCCATCTACTCCCGGGCATTTCTGAAAGATCACTATGTAGTGGGCAGCCATGAAAACTGATGACTTCCAAAGGGCTGGGTCCAGGCTCCCTGATCCTGCTGGGCATCTGCTCTTCTAGTCTGTGTTCTTCTCCTCCCACAAGCATGCTCCTCGTCTTTACCCAAGAGTGCATCCCTGTCTGCGTTTGATTAACCACACTACTAGGCACACAAACTCTGGGAGCCAAGGCCCTGCAACCCTGGGGCTCAGACATCAGGGAGCTCATGGCTGTCGTGCTTGCCATTCGCAGTTCATTTGCAAAGACCAAGGGAGGGGAGAAGCATTCCAGATAGCAAAACCCACACTACCCTCTCGGGAACCAGAACTTCACATGCAGCCTCCACTCTGGGTTCCTGGGAGGCACTAGAACATGGGCTGTTTAATCTAGTTGCATTGGCAATGGTGCATCCAAAGGCCATTTCCAGAAGAGCAGGGCCCCCACATTTCCTGCTAGAGCTAATGGTAGGAGGGACAGGCGAGCAGAATTTGCCCCTTCCTGGCACTGAGGAATTGGTGTAAGGGGGCAAGAAACAGGACCCAGTGTGCCATTTGGATGAAAAGGAGTGAACACTGACCAGGATGCCTCAGGGGTTAGGGAACTGGCCGAAGAACCTAAGGGTCAAGGGTTTGATTCTGGGTCAAGGGCGTGTATCTGGGTTGCAGAATTATTCCTGGGCCAATGGGGGTGTGTATGGGCTGCCCACCAATCAATGTGTCTCTCTCATATCGATGTCTCTCTCTGTCTCTCTCTTTCCCACCCCCTGGTGAGGTTAAAAGAAAATGAAAATAGCCCTAGCCAGTTAGGATCAGTGGACAGAGTGATGGTCTATGGACTGAAGGGGTCTCGGTTCCATTCTGGTCAAGGGCACATATCCAGGATGCAGGCTTAATTCCCCATGTGGGACGTGCAGGAGGCATCAAAGTAATGATTCTCTCTCATCATTCATGTTTCTCTCCCTTCCTCTCAGAAAACAATGAAAATGTTTTTCCCAATATATATACTGGAGGCTCAGTGCCCCAATTGGTGCATTGGTGGGGACTTGCCTACCCAACGGGATATTGGGCCCCATGAAGCCTGGACTGCCTGGCAGAGGGAACTCACGCAGTTGGATGGCTGGCCCCGACCCAGGTCAAACTCCAGGTTGAGGGCACTAGTTGCATATTAGCATTTTATTATATAGAATAAGTAGAATGAAATTACAATAAATAAATGAAAGCAGTGAACTTAAAGGTTAATCATTTCAGCTAACCAGAAATGGCATTTTCATATCAGGAGAAGAACAGCATCTGGTTCAATCCCAGCTCTGCCGGGGAGCAGCACTCTGCTTCCTCACCTGCCTAACTTTCCTAACTGGTGCCTGGATGTCCAATCCAAAAGAGGACCGGGCAGAAAGAGGGAAATGCTGTGCTTCTGGGATGTCCACAGGAGGCCTTGTGGGATTCATTATGATCTGACCTCAAGGCTGGCCTGGGGCAGGACAACCTGAAGGCCCAGCTCCTGAGGCTCAGGCCCGGGCACAGGGGAAGGCCTGTAGGATTGAGCCTGAAAGGCTCAGAGACCAAGCTGGCCCCCGCCGGGCTTCTGCTCTGCAGAAGGGTATGTGATGGTGAGCCACACTGGGGCCCAGAGACACCTCAGAATTGCAGGGAAGCCCAATAGGTTCCTGTGCCTGAAAGCCATGGTGCGGGCCCTGGTGTCTGGCCCACAATTCCTTCCTGAAACAGAAACTCGGCGTTCCAGGTCCTGGAACCTGGAGACACAGCCTGACAGTCCTGCTTCAGTGGCTCTACACCACAGACTCCCTGCCCCTGCCACAGGCTCAAGGCCAGCTGCATTCGCCATCCCCTGAAGGCAGGACAGAAAGAAACTCCATTCTTTCAGAGCTGGGAGGGACTTGTGTCTAAGAGACCTGCCAGGGAGAGGAAGGTGTGGGCACACCAAACTGGCCTCTGCTCCAGTTGGCTTTGCCCACTGGTGACAGAGCACCTCTCTGTTCTGTGTTTAAGTGACTGCCGCTGAGAATAACTCACGTCCTGGGAGCGGGATCCTCGGCCCCGTGTACCACTGTAAATCCATCTTCCTCCTCTTTGACCTCCTCTGTCTTTTCTGTGGTAATGCTCGTCAATGAGCCTCTGTAAACAGGAGAGAAAGAGAAAACAATCTGGTTTTACATAATACGTGTTAATTGACTTTTGACCAAGGCTGGGACCTGGCCCAGAAGGGCCAGCATTTCCCTGAGATGCAGACATCACGGAGCTCATGACTGTCATGCTTGACGCATAGGGATATGGAGATGGAAGCACATGGCATGGACCTGGGACCCGAACACTTGAGGAAACCGACTAAAGCGCCAGTATTACGCTGGCCTTTATCTGAGGAGAGCAAGGCCCTATCCATGTGCAATTGAGGATCACAAACCCGTGGGCCGTGACAGCTCACACCCTTGTTTACTGTCTGGAAAATGAGTCCCCCGATTCTGGGAGCAGCGCAGGCTCCTTGGGCTTTGAGGCTGTCCAGGTCCCATCTACTGCTGGGCATTTCTGAAAGATCACTATGTAGTGGGCAGCCATGAAAAGTGATGACTTTCAAAGGGCTGGGTCCAGGCTCCCTGATCCTGCTGGGCATCTGCTCTTCTAGTCTGGGTTCTTCTCCTCCCACAAGCGTGCTCCTCGTCTTTACGCAAGAGCGCATCCCTGTCTGCGTTTGATTAACCACACTACTAGGCACACAAACTCTGGGAGCCAAGGCCCTGCAACCCTGGAGCTCAGACATCATGGAGCTCATGGCTGTGATGCTTGCCATTCGCAGTTCATTCGCAACGACCAAGGGAGGGGAGAAGCATTCCAGATAGCAAAACCCACACTACCCTCTCGGGAACCAGAACTTCACATGCAGCCTCCACTCTGGGTTCCTGGGAGGCACTGGAACAGGTGCTCTTTCATCTAGGTGAGTTGGCAATGGTGCATCCAAGGGTCATTTCCAGAAGAGCAGGATCCCCACATTTCCTGCTAGAGCTAATAGTAGGAAGGACAGGCGGGCAGACTTTGCCCCTTCCCGGCACTGGGGAATTGGGGTAAGGGGGCAAGTGGGCAGCAGCCAGTGTGCCATTTGGATGAAAAGGAGTGAACACTGACCAGGATGCCTCAGGGGTTAGGGAACTGGCTGAAGAACCTAAGGGTCAAGGGTTTGATTCTGGGTCAAGGGCGTGTACCTGGATTGCTGATTAATTCCTGGGCCAATGGGGGTGTGTGTTGGCAGGCCACCAATCAATATGTCTCTCTCATATTGATGTTTCTCTCTGTCTCTCTCTTTCCGACCCCCAGGTGAGGTTAAAAAAATGAAAATATCCCTAGCCAGTTAGGATCAGTGGACAGAGTGATGGTCTATGGACTGAAGGGGTCTGGGTTCCATTCTGGTCAAGGGCACATATCCAGGTTGCAGGCTTAATTCCCCATGTGGGACGTGCTGGAGGCACCAAAGTAATGATTCTCTCTCATCATTGATGTTTCTCTCCCTTCCTCTCAGAAAACAATGAAAATGTTTTTCCAAATATATATACTGGAGGCTCAGTGTACGAATTGGTGCATTGCTGGGCACTTGTCTGCCCAACGGCATATTGGGCACCATGTAGCCTGGCCTGCCTGGCAGAGGGAACTCAGGCAGTTGGATTGCTGGCCCCGACCCTGGTCAAACTCCCGGTTGAGGGCACTACTTGCATATTAGCCCTTTATTATATAGAATAATAAAATGAAATAACAATAAATAAATGAAAGCAGTGAACTTAAAGGGTAATCATTTCAGCTAACCAGAAATGGCATTCTCATGTCAGAAGAAGAACAGCATCTGGTTCAATCCCAGCTCTGCCGGGGAGCAGCACTCTGCTTCCTCACCTGCCTAACTTTCCTAACTGGTGCCTGGATGTCCAATCCAAAAGGGGACTGGCCAGAAAGAGGGAAATGCTGAGCTTCTGGGATGTCCACAGGAGGCCTTGCGCGATTCATTATGATCTGACCTCAAGGCTAGCCTGGGGCAGGACAACCTGAAGGCCCAGCTCCTGAGGCTCAGGCCCGGGCACAGGGTAAGGCCTGTAGGATTGAGCCTGAGAGGCTCAGAGACCAAGCTGGCCCCCGCCGGGCTGCTGCTCTGCAAAAGGGTATGTGATGGTGAGCCACCCTGCGTCCCAGAGACACCTCGGGAATGGAGGGAAGCCCAAGAGCTTCTTGTGCTTGAAAACCATGGTGTTGGCCCTGGTGTCCGGCCCACAATTCCTTCCTGAAACAGAAACACGGAGTTCCAGGTCCTGGAACCTGGAGACACAGCCTGACACTCCTGCTTCAGTGGCTCTACACCACAGACTCCCTGCCCTTTCCACAGGCTCAAGGCCAGCTGCATTCGCCATCCCCTGAAGGCAGGACGGAAAGAATCTCCATTCTTTCAGAGCTGGGAGGGACTTGTGTCTAAGAGACCTGCCAGGGAGAGGAAGGTGTGGGCACACCAAACTGGCCTCTGCTCCAGTTGGCTTTGCCCACTGGTGACAGAGCACCTCTCTGTTCTGTGTTTAAGTGACTGCCGCTGAGAATAACTCACGTCCTGGGAGCGGGATCCTCGGCCCCGTGCATCCGTGTTATTTCCTCTGCCTCTTCTTTCACCTCCTCTGTCTTTTCTGTGGTAATGCTCGTCAATTTGCCTCTGTAAACAGGAGAGAAAGAGAAAACAATCTGGTTTTACATAAAACGTGTTAATTGACTTTTGACACAGACTGCCCCTGCTGGAACTACATGCCCGTCCCACCTCTCGCACCAGTGGCTGGCCCAGGCCCCATTCATGTCAGCAGCAGAACCTGAGGCTCACCACCAAGCTTCCCTCTACAACTCCATGGAGCTCCTTACCATCTGCCTGCTGTGTACACACTCTGCATACATTCCATCACCCCTGCTGGTGCATGGACACCGGGTCACAGGTCCTTTAGCCCTCCCAGGGCCTAAGCCACAGCCAGGTTCGTGTCATGTCAGCAGAGGGAGGACAATCACGGCACACCTACAACCCTCTCTCCAGCCCATTCGGGGTAAATCAGACACAGAAAGGGCTCAGCCCAGGACTTGAATCTCTCCCCTTGGTGCCTCTCTTCACCTCTCATATTTTTTTAACGGAGCTTAACTCAAAAGCAGAGGAGGAAGGCTCTGGCAGTGGGCCATGTCTTGGAAGCCAGCAAAATGCAACCACCCCTCCTTGCAGAAATCTAGAGCCATTCCTGGGAAAGGAGATGCGGTGGGCTGGGAAGATTGTCTGTTCCCTTGCCCTGCCCCGGAGATGCCAGTGAGCCAGGGGGCTCTCTGCTCTAAATGTGGAGGCCTGTTCTTGGAGCTGGAAGCTGGGAGCCGTGGGGACAGGTGTCGGTCATCCCACCCCCTTACATGAGAGGGCAGGTCCTTGAACGCTCTTCCAGGAGGGTCTGGTTTAGCTCTTTTAAGTTGTTGATTTGGCTCCTGAGTTGCTGTCTTCCCTCCTCCATGTCCTGTCTTAAGATGGTGAGCAACTGAAACAGAGATCAACAATGTGTCCCACACCATGGCCCCTGTGGCTCCCCTGCTGGGATACTGCTCCAGAGAAGAAAGGCCACGTGCACAAGATGGCCTTTTTGTAGGAGCCACACCCGTAGGCAGGACCAACGACATGGGAGGCCAAGTGCACCAGCCAATCGGGCAGCTACTGCCCATGTGTGGCCGCTGAGCACTGACACGCAGCCAGTCTGAGCTGAAAAGGCGCCATAAGTGCAAAATGTACAGCAGGTTCTGGGGACTTCACAGCCATTTTCAAAGGAAATTTAAACGATCTCATTAATAAGCTGCCCAGCAGCTGTGGCTCAGTGGGTGGAGCGGCCTCCCAGGCACCAGGAGTTCACTGGTGATATGCCTAGTCAAGCAAGACGCCCAGGAGGAGCGGTCGATCCCCAGGAGGGGGAAGCAAGAGGCAGCCATCAGTGATTCTCTCTCAGCATTGATGTTTCCGTCCCTCTTGCCCTCTCCCTTCCTCTCTCTGACATCAATAATACAAATGATGGGCTGAATAGGAATTTCGGGCTGAGGTGCTTCAACTCCTGTTCCTGAATATTACCCGGTGGGAGTGGCAGGAAAGCCCAAACTTTGGCTTCAAACAAACGGAGACCAGATCCACTGCCTCAGGGGTCTGAGGACGGCCCCCCATCTCACAAAGGCATCGCGAGAATTCAATGTGATGACATGGGGAGCACAGAGCAGAGAGTTCAGCATAGAGGACAGAGAAAACGGCAGTTGGCTGCTTCCATGCACCAACCGGAAGCTGCAAAAGCAAAGGTCAGGCCCTAACCATTTAGTGCAGCGGCAGAGCATCGGACCTCGGGCTAAAGGGCCCTGGGTTCCTTTCTGATCAAGGGTATATGCCCAGGTTGCGTACAGCATCCCCCTGTGGGGTGGTGTAGAATTTTGATGAACAATGGTTCTCTGTCATCACTGATGTTTCTCTTTCTCCCTCTCCCTTGTTCTCTCTCAAATAAATAAAAATGTGCTTAAAAAAGAAAACAGCTCATGTTCTCTCTCAAATCACTGAAAATGTGCATAAGAAAAGAAAACAGCAAAGGTCCACTGAAAGGTTTTTCTGACACATCCCCTCCAGCCACGGTGCTTCTCCCCGTTAAATGCCTCTGCCTTCCTCCCGGCCTCCGGGTGACAGTCACACACAGGGTTTGGGCACAGACGCCAATGAGGACCCATGTTACCTGCCTGAGCCCCCGGCTGTGAGCACAGGGCTCAGGCCCCGTGTCCTGAGGCCCACCAGCCCCAGGACTCACCTTGCACTGGACACTCAGCTTTGGCAGAGAGATTGCTTTGGCTCGTTGCTCCACCAACATTTTTCTATAGGAATTCTTGAATCTTTGCAAATTCTCCTGCTCATCCTCTATGGAGGCCTGCAGCTCCTGGTTCTTGAAGAGCTGCTCCTCCTGCTCTGCCTGCAGCTCCTCGGTCCAGGACGTGAGTCTGCGGGTGGAGAGCCACAGCGCCCAGGGCTGAGGAGCACTCCCAGCCTCCCTCCCAGGTGTGCGCCTCCATCGCACCCACCGCCTCTAAGGGCCTCGGGGAGTCCCGTGTAAATGAGGGCTGAGCACAGTCAGCGCCTCTCCAACTGTGTCTGTGGGGTTCTGTGCGGCCACCCAGCTGCCCCCTGTGGGCTGGGGACACAGGACAGGCAGGCTCAGACACTTCAACTGAGCAGCCTGTGACAGCCCTTCCCATGTAAGGCTTTGCAGAGCCGCCTCCTTGGAAAACTGTTCTTGCACTGAAACACTTTTGGAAAACATGGAATGAGACCATCTTTGCTCTGAAAGTCTGTCTTTGCCCAGCTCTCCAGGCCAAGTCCCCTTCTGATTTTAACTCCTGAGACAAATAAAATGTGAGATTCTGGAGCATTCTGTAAATAAAGCCAGTGACATCAGCTTCATCATCATCATCGTCATTGTCATAATTGCCCAACTGGCTTTCCGGGACTAAGGGTTAACCCTGAAATCTCAATGACCAGAGGCTGACAGACTCAATATGAACACAGAGGGCCCCTCTTTGGCTCATGCAGCTTTGTTATTTAATTTAAATTACTTAGTTATTCAATGTTTTATTTTTTTAAGTTTTTAAATATATTTTATTGATTTTTTACAGAGGGATATAGAGTTAGAAATATCGATGAGAGAGAATTATTGACCAGATGCCTCCTGCACACCTCCTCCTGGGTATGTGCACGCAATCCAGGTACATGTCCTTGACCAGAAGCAAACCCGGGACCGTTCAGACCGCAGGCTGACGCTCTATCCACTGACCGAAACCCCACATGCCCACACAGGCACCTGAGTTTGTGGCCCCAACATCTATTCAAACAAGGCTGTGCTAAGGAAGTCTTCCTGTGGTCATGCCTCTGGGATGAGATAAAACCTGGATTTGAATCCTGACTGGCCACTACACTCAGGATTGACCTGAACATCTTATTTACTCTCTCTGAGTCCCTTTCCTCATCTTTATTGGGGGGAAAAAGGGATAATAACGCAGTCAATTCTCACGATTCATGGGATAATGTCCTGTGAAGCCACTGTGAGCTCTGAGTCAGTGTGACTACAACTGTCCCAACAGTTCCTAGAGTCTCTGGCCACATTTTTGTCAACCAATCAAGACCTTAAGACGCTTTGGTTACTATGCTCATGGCCGACAGCACCATACCTCGGGCCTGAAGGACCCTCAGGTGCCACTCGGATATTTTCCGCGAGGCCCAGCTCAGCTTGCACTTGGGGACACTAGATAGCACTGCAGCACTCCATTGGGGCCATTTCACACAGCCTCATCGCCACCGAAAAGCACGAAAATAGAACCCATGGCCCTCAGTGGACCTCAGAAGGGACACGCCTTTGCAGTGTGAGAGCTGAAACAGGCAGGAGTCAGAGGCCTGTTCACCCACAGCTGCAAATATGCACATGTAGCGACTCCTGTGTCTCCTCCTCTGGACAGGCCTCTGAGAGGCCACGGGGACCGATGTGGGGCGACAATGCATGTCAGCCAGGAGGTGAATTCACCAACAGGGAACACGGGAGTGACGGGGAGTGAGCACACGTCCTTCCCGGGATCGCAGGTGTGAGAGGATGAAGGTGCCTGTGCCCAACACAGACATCACCATCGTCGTCCTGTGGGAGGGGCGGGTCTCCAAACCTGGACCACGCTCCATCCCAGCTGTCACTGGTGCTTCCATGCCAGCCACCAGCTGGAGGCCCTTCCCCCTGTGACCGTCATACATGACCATATCCGGGGGTGGGAGGGTGAGAGTGCACCCTAACCAGGGGCCTCGCTGGAGCTGAGCTCAGCGGGTGCTCAGTGAGCTGGTGGGAATGAAACCCGGCAGATGCCACCCTGCAGATGCCATTGCAAGACGGAGGTGGTTACCTGGCAACTTCCTGCTTCAGCCATTCATTTTCCAGAGTGACAAGGGCCTTGGCTTCCTCCTCCCGCAGCAGGGCCTCCTGGACTTCAGTGAGTGGCTTCTGCTGCTCCAGCAGCTCCACAGGCTGCTTCTGCTCGGCCCCCTGCTGATTCACGGGGAAAAGGTGAGGATGCCTCACTGGGTACAGGCCCCGGGGAGCCTCACACTCCCCATCCCTGCACCCCCACACGCGGTGAGGGGCCAAGAGTTGCCAAGTGCAGGCCCCAAAGGAGCAGGGACCCTCGGGGCAGGCAACACCCAGCCGTGCTGAGGGCGGTTCCCCCAGCGCTTAAGGAACAGCGCTGGGACGGCCCAGGGCAGGAACGGACCAAAACATGGGGCTATACAAGTCCTGTGTCCTCTCCACACATGGGACCTTTAGACAAATGATGCCAGCTCTCTGGATCAGCTCCTTGGCTGCCTTCTTTGACCACATTTAAAACCCTATTTTTTAAAGCACTTGGAACATCAATAAGGATGCAGAATACCTGGCCAACACTAGCATCTAATTTACCCTGATACTGACAGAACCACCATCGGCACTGCACAGCCAGCAGCTCCTCAGCCCCCCAGTCCTGTCCATCAACAACAAGGTGGCCAGTGTCCCTGGGAGGCAATACCTGCCCCGGGGCCCTGCCGCGGCTGAGAATTGCTGGTCTGAGCTGCAGCTGAGGGAGGGAACTGGTCACGGGGAATCACTGACCAATGACCAGGACACGGCTGTGATCCTGGACGCTCCCTCTGGCAGGCAGGGGGCCGGGGGCCTGCACTCTGGAGGGCCTACCTTCGGGGAACTGGGCAGCGTCTGCATTTCTAAGAGTTTGAACAGCTTTTCTGTGAGGCTGCTCAAGCGCTGGTTGCTGGCCTTCTTATTCTGTAGTTGGATCCCCAACTCTGCCACCTGTAAGCCAAAGACCCAGCCCGTGCCAGTGAGGTCACAAAGTGAACTTGGCTTTATAAAGCAAACCGCAAACCGCAAACCTGTCACCCCCGGCATACCCGGTCCCTCCCTCCCCACCCCCCAGGCTGGCTCATATATTCCGGACACAAACACACACACACACACACACACACACACACACACACACACACACGTTACCTGCTCCTGGAGCTGCCGGTTCTCCTGCTGCAGCTCCTCGTATTTGCTGTTGCTCTCTGGCAGGGCCTGGGCCTCCCCCTGCAGCTCCAGAACTGTGCCCTGGGGGGCCTCGGAATTTTGTCCAAATACCAGGGTCCTGATGGAATCTGAAGAGTAAAGTGGAGTGAGGGCCTCCGCTCCCCTCTCTGTCTCCGCCCCGAGACGGTCATCCCTCCGAGAGGGCCGTCCCCCTGAAGCCCAGGCCTGAAGACCGGGGACGGCCAGCTGGATGCCCTCTGTTGTTCTCAGAGTGCTGTCGCTGTGGGTTGTGGCCCCTCTGCTGGCTCCTCTGGGGTCAATTGGGGAGCACACACAGAGCTTAAGGGGAAAGCGGTGACCGTGGACAGGGCAATACAAAAGTTTGACTCTGGAACTGCCGGAACCGCTTTTGTTTTTAAATATATTTTATCGATTTTTTACAGAGAGGAAGGAGAGAGGGATACAGAGTTAGAAACATCAGTGAGAGAGAGACATCGATCAGCTGCCTGTTGCACACCCCCATCCGGGGATGTGCCCGCAACCAAGGTACATGCCCTTAACTGGAATTGAACCCGGGACCTTTCAGTCCGCAGGCTGACGCTCTATCCACTGAGCCAAACCAGTTTAGGCTAGAACCGCTTTTTGCCAAGTTCCAACCTGACCATCAAGTCAAGGATTGCAGACACTCACAGAGACGGCAAACACATGGCATGGTCTCTGCCAACCCTCAGAGTCCGATGTTGGGTAGCTCAGCTGGGAGTGTGGGGGGCACGGAAATTGACCAGTAAGTCTTTGGCAGGTAGGGCCTCTGGGGTGCTTGTGCCCAGCACTTGCCACCCCTGGGTAAGGTCCTTGGGGAGGTGGGGTCCCTGATCAGCCGCTGCCAGGGAGACAGAGCAGACTGCACCCATCTGCCCGATGATGAAGGGAACAGGGGAAATCAGCCCAGGCTGCTGTCATAGTGCAGGTTAGTGACCGCTGGGGAAGGTGCCTGCCATCCAGAGCGTTCAGTCCCCCACGGACAGATGGAAGACAGCCTCTGGGGGTCAGCGTGCTGTCCTCTGAGGGCTCCTGGGCCGCTCTGCATGGGAGCTGAGAAAACTGGCAGCACTTACTTTGTAGTTCATGTCCTGACTTCATGCTCTCCTTGGGGAGAACAAACCCTTGTGCTGCCAGACCCTGCATGTTCTCCTTGGGGAGAAGGCAGTTGACAGTTCCAAAGGGCCCTTGAATCAAACCCCATGGACTTGGGCTGAGGCCGGGCTGACCCAGGAGATTCAGGGCCCAGGGCCCAGCTCCCTGGCTGAGGGAGAAGCTGCAGCCAGGCCGGCTCCCCAGCGCCAGGGCCGCTGCCTACCTTGTGATTGCGGCCCCAGCTCCTCGCTCCCGTGGTCGGACTCGTTCACCTTTAGGTCCTGCCCCGCCTCCATGGCCATGTTGTCCCCAAGCAACTCCGTGAGGAGCTGCTGGGGGATGTGTTCAGGCTCCTAGTGCAGGAAGAGGGGTGGAGTGAGGAGGCGCACCAGACACCCTCTGGGCAGGTCCTGCTCAGTGCAGCTGCCCTCATTCCCCCAGGATGCTGGGCCTCCATGCACCTGCTCACTTCCTCACACACAGCTGCACAGAAGTGACTGCAGCACAGGGCCCAGCTGGGCCACCTATAGCCACTAATGCATGCAGCCCCAGTGGTAGGTGATGAAGACACCCGAGGTCAGTGATGTCGAACCAAGTGACGCATAGCACAGGGCTGTAAAGCAAGGATAGGAGGACAGGCAGCTCTGAGGCCCTTAGCTGGTTTAACATGTCTTAGAGAGTCCATGGGGACCCCAAATAACAGCTTAACATATATCCTAGATGCTAGCGGAGACCATTTAGCACATCACCCACCTATGTCTATCCTTTCAGAAAATAAATACAGCTACCAGGTCTTATCTGTCTGTGTGTGTGGGGGGGGGGGTTATTTTAGTATCTATACTAATAAAAGGGTAGTACCCTAACTAGACCAGATATCTTCTGGATGTCCTTCTGGATAAAGCGAAGGTGGTGGGGACCAAAGCAGAGGTGTTAGGGGCTATGAGGCCAGCAGGGGAGAGAAGGGAGGGGTGATGAAACTGGCAGCCAGGGAGAGCAGTAAGGGAGCAATCAGGATGGCAGAGGAGCAGTTAAGTTGTGATCATGCAGGCAAGCAGGAAAGCAGTTAGAAGCCAGCAGACCTGGATTGAGACAGGGATGGCTGACTGCCATATCAGGCCTGATCCCTGCTGGCTTGAGCCTAAACCTGAAGTCAGACATCCAGCAAGGAGTCCCAGATTGGAGAGGTGGAGGAGGCCAGGCTGAGGGCTCCTCGCCCCCAAGCATGAATTTCATGCACCAACTTCCAATGTATTTCCGTTAAATATATTTTTCTTGATCACAGAGAGGGAAAGGAGGAGATATAGACACATAAATGATGAGAGAGAATCACTGACAGCCTTCCTCCCACAGGACACCCCTGGGCATGAGGTACAACCTGGGCATCACCCTGACAGGCAGGCCCTGTCTGCTCTGAGCGCCTTCTGTGGTGCCCACTTAAGCCGCTGAGCTTAGCCGATGGCTCTTGGCTGGCAGCAGGCCCCTGTGTCCACAGGAGCAGAAAATCAGGGAAAGGCACCACATAAACCTATCACTGCCCCATCTCTGGTGCCCTGATGCGAGTGTGTCTGATGTGTACAGCCTGGTCTGCTTGGACCTGTGCGCCTGCTGATAGGTATGGGACTTCACCTAGTTCATTTCCTTAACATGGAAAGGGTGGGGCTAAGAGCTATCCTGGTTTCAGGGCTGAGCCTTAGACTCTCAATTCCTCAGTCACTCCACTCCTCTGGGTGCTGGAAATAAACGGCTCTTCGGGCGAGTTGTTGTTAGATACCCAGTTCCCTTCTTAACAGGTCACACATGTCCTCTCGGAAAACCAACAGCTCAGGACAGTGTCCCGGAAATGAGGGCAGAGACACAACAGACAGTACTGTGGGCCTCGGGTGTCAGGCACATGTGGTGTGGGACGCCAAGGCCGGTCCCTCCCAGGCCCCCTCACGGGAGGAGTCCCTGGGGCCCAGCACACACGAGGGAGCCATTCAGCTCTTTCCCTCATCTCTGGTCCCGCCAGATCCCTCCCGGAACAGCTGGGTGTCCTAGGGGGCTTAGTGTCCCCTGACTGCCTTCACAGTCTGGAAACACAACACACAGGATGTGTCAGTTGATCTCGGTGGGCAGCTTTCCAAGCCTGGCCCCACGCACGGTTCTAACACCTGGGAGTGGGCAGAAGCTCCTGCTTTTCCATCTCGTGTTCATTTTACCCCCAAGATCCAGAACCCATGTTTCTTGGTGGAAGGGAAGCCATGGACCTACTGCCAGTGGGCACGGTTCTGATGAATGCCTGGCAGCGGGAAGGGTTTGCTCACAGACTCTGGAGTTGACTGGGCCCCATCTCTCTGCCCATCCCCAGCCCAGCCCTCGGTGCCCTCTGTCCTTGCTCATTCAGTATTCACAAGAGCCCCGAGGGGGAGGCAGGGAGAGTCCCTTCTTACCCAGGAAGAGGCCCTGCACTCACCGACTATATGTCCACCTGCTCTTCTCACACCGACTTTTCACACCGACTCTTCAAAAACTGATAGTTCACAAATTGACTCCTTACCCACCTACTCCACACTCTCCTACTCAGCACACACCCAATACACCACCACCGCCTACACGCCTACCAACTCCACAACCAACGACTCTACACCTAACATTCCACTGTCTCCATGCCCACCCATGCCAAACGGCTCAAGGCCCTGCATTCTAAACGGCTCTGCCAGTGGCTCACACCCCGTGCTAACTGCTTAGGAATACACAAAAATTATGCCACTCTCCCTACAAAACTTCATATCTAGCTGGGTACATAAAACATAAAAAAATAAAGGTTATTTGTACACCCTATATCATTTTAAGTGGAAATTATCCACTTCATTCTAATATGTCTACCCATGTTTTGAAAATAATTTTTTTCCCATCAGCCAAATTACAAAGATTTGTCCCATACCTTTAAGGGAACAAGATATTCACTTCATTTTGTAAAGTCTTACCTAGAGAGCTCAGCTTGGGAATTCTTCTCCCCATCGATTGTGAAGAGTTCAGACATTAGCATCCCTGAGTCCACCAGTCAACTGTCTAAAAAGCAATTTGACAGACCACTAACCAATGTGTATTTTATTAAAAAAAAAAAAAAAAAAAAAACGAACAAAGTAATGCTTAATATTTGGAAAATACTTTGTTTATTTAAAAATATATCTTTATTGAGTTCAGAGGTGAAAGGAGAGGGGGAGAGAGAGAAACATCAATGAAGAGAGAAGCATTGATCTACTGCCTCCTGCACGCCCCATATTGGGGATGGAGTCCCTAACCCGGACATGTGCCCTGACTGTGTATGGATCAATGATCTCGTGGTTCATAGTTTAACGCTCAATGAGTCATGCTGGTCAGACTGAAAATTATTTTAACAATAAGATTTTGTAGGTAGCTTTCTGTGCAAGGAGTACTAAGTTAGCCCATGCAAGAAAGACATTTAGAGAACAAATAAACAGGTATAATCAGAACAGAATTTAAAAGTGTAGGTTGCCAATCAATGAGCTAAAAGTGTTTTAATTATTTCTAAAGTAGTAATGGTTTTACTTGGCTTAATTAAAATACTCCTTCTTAATTTAAGGTGAATTTAAATTGTTTTATGTAGACGAAATCTTTGGAATTATGATGGGGGTGGTACCAATTATCATTTGTATTAATTATTCAGCTCCAATAACTGTTATAAACTTGCCAAAAGTGTAACTGAACAACCAATGGGTCCAGGCTGCTGGTCACTACTTGAGCCAATGAAGGAGGGACAGGATTGACTCATATATGAACATTCGTTCCATTAATGCAGCAGAATGAGAGAACAGCAGGTCACCCACAAACATCTGTTGTATCCCCCTTCCTCTCTCTCCCCCTGCCACCTCCCTCTCCATAATCCAGCTGCTTATGTTGAGGAGAAGGACAAAGATCGCATGACAAAGTAGAAATTTCAGACCTCGGGAAGTAGGCAAGGTATAGTGGTTACAGAATACAGGCAACCAGGCTGGGGAATTGGCAGAGGTTGGGTGACTCAGGGACCACATTATAGGCAATGAGGTTGCTAATCTAGGCCTTTCTCAGAAACCAGGGTGCCTGCATTCCCTAATTAGCTTCCAGGCCCTAGCGTTTTCTACTCTCCACCAGATTAGGGCGTGCTTTCTCTAATCAGAACAGAACAATCATGATATAATCACTATAATCACTATAAATATAAGGAATTAATATTCCTTATAGTTATAGCTGGTCCCCAACATCTTACTCCTGCCTCTAATAAAAGAACAACAACAACAAAAATCCCACCTAGAGCGGTTACTCTTTCATAACTACCTCAATCCATTCCTCATGTAGAATCTATTGCATAAATCTAACAGCCTTCATTTGTGGAAAGCATGATGAGATTTAAATTAATGTCCAACAAAATGAGATCCAACCTTGAAACAAATTAGTAGATGTAGTGACCTGAACTGAGAACACAGCAAATAACATATAATTTAAGGAAGCTTGATATATTACAAATTATTTCTCTTATATTATACAAATAAAGATTTCAAGAACAGTTGAATTGATGAGCTTACACCCATGCGATAGTAACTAGTTGATAGAAATTTAAACTCTTTGCTCCCAATTGTCAGGGCCAATATTTTAGAGAAATTATGCAAAATTTATGAACCTGGAGCTATTTTAAGGAAAATACCTAACAGGGACACAGAAAACAAGATGAGGCCAACGGAAACCATAAAAAAAAAAAAAGAGTGAGTGCAAGCCAGGCCCAGTGATGAGTGTGTTGCACTCATTGCATCTCATTCAATTGACTCAAAGTCACCAAGGGGTTCCATGAACTACCACTGGCTGAGCTGTCTGTGGTCCCTAGGATACACACAACTCTTAGGAGTCATATAAGGTTTTCTTCTTAAATTTGGTCCCATGACCTGGCCGGTGAGGCTCAGTTTGTTGGAGCATCGTCTCTACAGGGAAAGGCTGTGGGTTCAATTCCCGGTGAGGGCACATACCAAGACTTGGTGTTCACTCCCCAATGTGTGTGTATATGAGAGGCAACCAGCTGATGTTTTTCTCCCACATCAATAATTTTCTCTCTCCCTCAAACCAAGGAAGCATAGCCTCGGGATAGAATTTAAGAAAAAAAATGGGTCCATTAGGTCTTAGAAGTAATTTTTAAATTTTCAATTATAAAGTCTTACCAAATTCCCAAATAATTTCAAAGAGTATGTTAAAAAAGTAAACCAGCAAAACCATTCTTTTATTTATACAAGCATTTTTTTTTACCAACACCGGACCCTGGTAGGCCTAGCTCAGTGGTTGAGCTTCAACCTATGAACCAGGAGGTCATGGTTCAATTCCAGGTCAGGGCACATGCCCTGCGCGTGGCATCCATCACCCAGGTGGGGCATGCAAGAGGTAGTGAATCAATGATTCTCATCATTGATGTTTGTCCCTCTCTGTATCCCTTCCTCTATGAATCCAATATATATAAATCCCCTTAAAATAAGGCAGGACAGAGGATTTCCCTGACTGGAGAGGGCAGTGGTCTCCACTGTGGCCCCACGTGAAAATACCTGGGGAGGTGACACAGACAAGCCCCTCTCCTGATAGGCTAATGCATCGTCTTTTCTCATTGAAAATCCCCACTGCTCAGCCTTCACAGGATCAGTTCCTTATCTTTCTCTGTGAACGTTCCAGTACATTTTCTCAAAACCTCAAAGATGCGGGTAGACTGTACCAGGTGGAAGTTATGCAAAAGGGCCAGGATGGTGAACAGGATGCCACCCTCCTTGCCCTCACCTCCCTTTCTGTAGACATCGTCAAACATCCTCACCTCGGCCTCCAGACAGGGAGCCCCAACCTGCACAAAGGAAACAGGACAGACTTTAAGTTAGGAACTAAGGTGGCAACATGGGTAAATGCCTGTACTACTACATAGTGCCTGCCACGACCACATCAAAGTTACAACTAAAATACAGAACAACTGTCATCCAGAACTGCCGGCAAGCTAGCTGGGTGGAAGTACTACAAGTAGAGAGGTCAGGAAGAAAGCATATTGAGACTGGTAGGAGGTGCAGAGGCATGGAGTGGGCTGGTTGGGCACCCGGGTGTGCTGCTTTTTTAATCGGGAGGACGGATGGTTGTCTTTTGTATTTCAGATCTTTGACTTGAGGGCCTCTTTAGAGGCTGCCTGGAGAAGCAAGGACCCCAGCCCCACACCAGCCCCCAGCCCAGGATCCCATAGCTGGGGAAAGAAGTCCCTAAGGTCTGGGCCATAAGAAGTGGGACTGTAAAAACCAGTGGCGATTGGGGCTGAGTGACACACAGGCTGCTGGAGACCCAGCTGCTCCTCTTAAAAGGCCAGCACCACAACTGAATTTACAAGCTCCCACTTCCTTTGGCTCTGTGCCTCACAAGCTCTGGGGGACCCAGACAAATATGGGGAGAAAATGGGCTGCCTGGCATCGGGCCAGGAATGCGAGGGCAACTTTCTTCCAAGTGGAGATGCTAGTAGTGGTCATTATTCCTGTGCTGGAACCTCCCTGGTGCAGGGCTGACTGGCAGCCATTTCTGTTTGCTCTGCCCTGAATATTCCCTGAGACCTCTCCCCACCCAATTTACAACCCCACCCAAGCTGTGAGCAGCTGCTTTTATATATGAAAGACCTGTCCTTGTTCAGCCTAAAACTTGCCAAACAACCTGCAGCTGAAACAGGAAACCCCAAAGCTCTCAAGAAAAGTCCCAAGAATGGCACCAGCACCAGCCTGCCTTGCTTCACAGTGGGGCCTTGGCTGAGCACCTCTGAATCCTATACAAAGAAGAGGAATCTGCAGATATCTCTGTAGCTCCTGCTGGGTGTCCTCAGGCAGTGGCTGACTATGCAGCTCCTTGGAGATCCATAAGTCAGTGTACCCAGTGCTCAGTGTGAGACCAGACAAGATTACAACCCTTCACATGCATAAGTGATACACTCAAGGGGCAGACTCAGTGAGCACCAGAGACTCAGTGAAGCAAGTCCTGCCCCATAAGGATGTCTCTTGCACAGCAGTTTTTTCACTGTAGATACAGCTAGTCGGCACAGTCAATAGGCCTGGAAGGCAATTCCTCCAAGTGATACCAACAGCAATCAAGGCTTAACTACAATAAGACTGTGCACAGTCCACAAAGGGGTATTCCAAGAGTGTCCATCTCAGGTGATTCGGGAGGCTGAGCCACTAGGCCCTATAGGACAACTAACACCCAAAGGCACTCTATCAACTCCAGGTGACTTAGCAGATATCCATTACATATAAGCAAACACAGGGTAGCAGTCAAAATGCAGATTCAAAGAAACATGTCACAAAAAAGAAATGGAAGAAAGCAAAATACTAGATATAGAGTTCAAAACCACAGTTATAAGAATATTCTTGAAACCTGCAAGGAAATTATTGAAAGTTTCATAGAACTTAGTGAAAATGCAAATAAATAGATAAATATTTAAATAAATAAAAATGTAAAGGGGCCAGTCAAAAATTATGTATAAATGGACAAAAATGAAGAATAATATATGGAGATTCAACAGTAGAGGAGCAGGACCACGTGGGGGAATGGAACCCTGTAGAGGGGCAGTCGGAAAAGACACCTGCCAAACGTGGACCTGTAGGACCAGCAGCGGTGCCCAGCCACACAGCCACTAGATGGAAAAGATCAAACTCTGAGGAACAGGAGATGAAAGAGGAACCCTGAGGGAGGGTCATGGGAGAAGGGTGGATTATGGGTGCTGTTTCAATTGTGGTGGCAGGGGAGCCCCACCAGACAGGTCAGATTGTCATATACACAGGTCACTACTGAAGGGCAAACACTGAATGCCAGAAGCCTGCAGAGAAGGCGCAGATGGGCAGGAGGGAACCATGACCTCCCCGAGGCCAATGCCCGTAGACAGGGCATATTCATTATTTAATTAATAATAAATGTAATCTGTGAACTCCCTATTGGAGCCCCCCACTAAAGATCAATCTGAAGAGCAAACAAAGACCACGACATTTTGTTCAAATGTAACTTAAAAAAGAGAAATTAGCCCAAGGGCATGACTCAGTGGTGGAAAGTCAAGCATGGAACCAGGAAGAGGGGGTTCAATTCCTGGTCAGAGCACATGCCCAGTTTGCAGGTGTAGTCCCCAATGTGGGGTGTGCCCGAGGCAGATGGTCCATGATTCTCTCTCATCATTGATGATTCTATCTTTCCCTCTCCCTTCTTCTCTTAAATCAACAGAAATAGATTTTAAAAAACAAATTAGAATGCTGTAGTCACCAAGACAAATTCATGTATAAAATACGATGGTGGAATGTTTTCGACACTGGAATGGATTGACTCAAGTACATCAAATTTCCTCAAATGTAATGACATCTTGGTATAAAATATAACACAGCAGAGCATTGGAAACCAGCAAGGCCATCCATGTTGCTGGAGTTGTGTGAGCACACACGGTAATTTGGAGGGACTCCCAGATCTGCAGAGACCTGATGGCTGATGGATGGATGAGCAGAGCAGCTCTGTGAGGGACCGTGGGCTTGGGACACACTCTGGGTCCCATGAGGCTGCTCCTGGCACCACTGACCTGGAGATCCTGGTGCTCCTGTTGTCACTTCCGGTGTCCATCCTGCCACAGGGAAGGCTGAAGGGCCCAGTGGACAGTGACCTCCTGGGCCCCCTTTCAGGGGACGCCTGACCTGCAGCAGGTGGTCGGGTCCGTGGATTTACTCCCTCTCGGAGATTTGCTGTGTGAGCTGAACCTTTGGGCTGAGGAGGATCCGGTCCCACACCGAGGCCTTGGGACCTGGATGCCCAGGAGCAGCGCCCTGAGCAGGCCCACATGGTATCTGCCTCTGCAGGGAGGGCAGCCTGGCAGTGCAGAGACATCTTCCTCACAAACAAACCCGGACTCAGAGGGCGCCCCCTCTGCTGAAGGAGCAGCAGAGCGAGGCCCAAAGCACAGAGGACCTGTAGCCCCAGCAGGGCAATCCTCAGCCATTGGCCCAGGGCCCCGCAGGCCCCACTCCCCTTCTCTCAGAGGCTCACTGACTGGCCACACTGAGAGCTGCTCCCAGCTGGGCTGCCATCCCAGGCCACCTGCATGGCTCCTCCCACAAGGCTCAGAGGCATCAGGGCCCACCTGCTGCCCTCAGGCCCAAGTAAGCATCCAGGCTCCCTTTCCCTGTGCTGCCTGTGGCCTGTCAGGTCACACAGTTCCTGCCCATTGAAGTTGCAGTCTCTGAGCTCCTCCAACTGACTTCTGAGAGGGGCGGGACTTCCTATCACACAAGGTGGGCACTGCATGGAGAAGAACCTGTGGTCGCCCCCTGCTGGCGGGAGGTGGCAGCACAGGGAGCTGCAAAGTCTCAATGAGTCTCCTATCAGGGTACTGTGCAAGTAGAGGTGATGCAGAGAGGAGCTCCCCCTTCCTACAGGAAAGCCCTGCAGGTCCTGGCTCACAGGCCTCTTCCAGCCCTGCAGGCTGGTGGCAGGTCTTTCATCTTGTTACCCATGGGCACATGGACAGGGAGAGAACAGGCCCATAGGGAATGTACCTTGTGCATGGGCATGCATTTGCCAGCATTTACGGGAAATTCCTACCGGGCTTGCTGCTCTGAGACTGCTGTTTCTACTCAGCCACGGGCCTCAGTGTCTCCGTGTGCATGTGGTACCTTTTCTGGGCTGTGTGCTGTGTCCCTAACCCATGTGGACTGGACAGAGTGAGCTTGGCCATATCAAGAATAGGGCCTTGGCAGATGTCAAGGGCAGAGGGGGTCTCAGGGTCTTGGATGGGTGGGCCATCGCTGCAGAGACAGGTGTCCTCAAAAGAGGGAAATGACCCCTGGGGCAAACCAAATGTGGTGGGAGCCTGGACAGATGCCTCAAATTCCTTCTTTACCATGTTCATTATTCCTGCACTCACCTAAGAAAGTGTCCATCATTTTACTTTTCATCCAATCCCAGAGGTTTCCCACTGCTTTGCTTTATCCCACCTCCTTAGTCCATCACCAATGAATTTCCTGTAACCCACCTATGTCCCTCGTTTGACAGCAATGTAGAAATAGAAATGTAACCCGCCATTCTTTGGAGCATTATCTCAATACATTGAGGTTCTGCTTCCCAGGATATGTCGAAAGTTTGGCTCAAATAAACTCACAAAAATTATTTTTAAAAAAAAGATAATAAAAGGAAAGAAAGAGAGAAAGAGAGAAAGAAAGAAAGAAAGAAAGAAAGAAGAAAGAAAGAAAGAAAGAAAGAGAAAGAAAGAAAGATAGAAAGACGGAAATGAGAGTCACTAGCACAGAGGAGGTCATGTGACTTGGTCACATGCAGAGATGGGTGCAGAGGACTATGTGTGAATGTCACCTGGAGGAGGGAGGGAGCCAGAGGCGTTTAACAGGGACAAGCACCATGGCTGGAGGGGAAGTGTCAGCAAAGACCTTTACCAGACCTTTGCTGTTTTCTTTTTTTAAGTACCTTTTAATTTATTTGAGAAAGAACAAGGAAGAGGGAGAAAGAGAAACATCAATGATAACAGAGAAGCATTGTTCAGCTGCATTCTACAGCACCCCATCGGGGGATGATGCCTGTAACAGGGCATATGCCCTTGACTTGAATGGAACCCAGAGCCCTTTAGCCTGAAGTCTGATGCTCTATCCACTGCATTAAACAGGACAGGGCCCGACCTTTGCTTTTGCAGGGTCGGGTTGGTGCATGGAGACAGCCAAGTGCAGTTTTCTCTGTGTCCTTTGGGCTGAGCTCAGTGCTCTGTGCTCTCCCTGTCATCGCATTGAATTCTCACAATGACTTTGTGAGATGGGGGGCCCGTCCTCAGACCCCTGAGGCAGTGAGGCTGGTCTCTGTTTGTTTGAAGCCAAAGCTTGGGCTTTCCTGCCCCTCCCACCGGGTGATATTCAGGATCAGGATTTGAACCATCTCAGCCCAAAATTCCTATGCAGCCCGTCCTTTGTTTTATTGGTGTCAGAGAGAAGAAGGGATACTGCGAGAGGGACGGAAACATCAATGATGAGAGTGAATCAGTGATGGCTGCCTCCTGCTCACCCCCTCCTGCCGATGGACCCCTCCTCCTGGGAGTGTTCCTTGGCTAGGCATCTCACCAGTAAACTCCTGGTGCCTGGGAGGTCCCTCAACCCACTGAATCACACCTGTAGGGCAGCTTATTAATGAGATCATTTTCATTTCTTTTGAAAATGGCTGTGAAGTCCACAGAACCTGCTGTATATTTTGGACTTAAGGAGCCTCTCAGCTCAGACTCGCTGCGTGTCAGTGCTCAGCGGCCACACATGGGCAGTGGCTGCCCCATTGGCCGGCCACCTCATGTCATTGACTGTGTTCATCCTGCCTACGGGTGTGGCTCTAACCAAAAAGGCCATCTTGTGTACCACATTGTTGATATCTGTTTCAGTCGCTCACCGTCTTGAGAAAGGACATGGCGGAGGAGAGAGGCAACTCTCATGCCAAATAGACACCTTGAAAGAGCTGAGCCAGACCCTCCGGGAAGAGCATGCAGGGACCTGGCCTCTCATGTAAGGGGGTGGGGTGACTGTCACCTGTCCCCAAGACTCCAGGTTTTCAATTCCAAGACCTGGCCTTCACATTCAGGAAAGAGAGACCCATGGCACACTGGCATCCCCAGGGCAGGGCAAGGGGACAGACCTTCTCAGTGCACCTGCCTCTCCTTCCCAGGAATGGGTCCAGATTTCTGCACGGTGGGTGGTCCTAGGGCTGCGGGACTGTCCTTCCTTGTGATGGGGAATGGCTGGCCATGTGGGACAGAGGGACAAGGTCACAGTGACCACACGGTCCTGTCTCAGCCCACCGGGGTCACGGTGCTGCTTCAGCGTTTTCCCTGATTCTTCTGCTCAGCTCCCGCTGGCTCGCCACCCACCCAGGATGGCTTACAAGGAAAGCCACACTGTAGTTTCTGACAGAAATTACTGTGGCCTGAGTTGGCCCTCTATAATTCAGTGGGCACAAATGACCAGCGGAAGTTGGGCAGGTGCCAACTAGAAGCTTCGGGCTTTGGTACCCAGGGGGATAATGTGATGATGGTTTGCATTAGACAGTGTCAGCAGGAGGCCAGGGCATTGGTCAGCTCCCTGACCTGCTCCAAGGAGGGTCTTCCCAGCACTGGGAGGGTTGTGTGTCCTGAGCTCTGTGAGTTTGTGTGCCTAGTGGTGGGGTCTATCAGAGCCAGACAGGGAAGCGCTCTAGCATAAGGCCAAGGAGCAGGGGAGTGGAAGGGGAAGAACACAGAGAAGAAGGACAAATGCTGAGCCAAGGGCGCTAGGAGCCCAGCAGGTTCGGTGAGCCTAGGCTTAGCAGTTTGTGAGTCATCTCTTTTACCAGCTGCCCACTTCATGGTGAGCTCTCAGAAAAGCCCCTGATTAGGTGGGACCTGGAGACCTTAATGGCCTAAGGAGCCTTTGCTGCTTCGTCCATCTGGGGGACTCATTTCCCAGGAAGGAAACCAGGGTGTGAGCTGTCAAGGCCCATGGGTTTGTGATCCTGAGTTTCGCATGGGTTGGGCCTTGCTCTCCTGAGATGAGGTACAGCCTGATCCTTGCTGCCTCAGCAGGTCTCCTGGAGTGTTAGGTTCCCTGGGACACGCCACAGGCTTCCAGCTCCTTATCCCCATATGGTGAGCATGACAGTCATGAGCGCCCTGATGTCTGAGTTCCAGGAAATGCCGGCCATTCTAGGCCTTGTCCCAGTCTGGGCAGATGAATCGATTTACAAGTTTTATTTAAAACCAGATCGTTTTCTCTTTCTCTTCTGTTTACAGAAGCTCATTGAAGACCATGCCTACAGGAAAGGCCCAGCAGGAGGACATTATCACAGATGCACAAGAGGCCCATTATTCTGAACCCATGATGTGTGTTGTTCTCAGGGGCAGTAACATTAACTGAGAACAGAGAGCTTCTCTGTCACTAGTGGGGAAACTCAACTGGACCAGGGGCCAGTATGGTAGGCCCACGCCACATGCTTCCATCCCTGTATTCCTATGCGACAAGCATGACAGTCATGAGCTCCCTGATGTCTGAGTTCCAGGAAATGCCGGCCATTCTAGGCCATGTCCCAGACTGGGCAGGTGAGTCAATTTACACGTTTTATGTAAAGCCAGATCGTTTTCTCTTTCTCTGCTGTTTACATAGGCTCTTTGAACACCATGAGGACAGGAAAGGCTGAGGAGGTGGACATAATTACAGAAGAACAAGAGGCCCTGTATCCTGAACCCATGATGTGAGTTGTTCTCAACGGCAGTAATATTGACTCAGAACAGAGAGCTGCTCTGTCATGAGTGGGGCAAGTCAACTGGACAGGGGCCAGTTTGGTATGCCTATGCAAAATGCTTCGATCCCTTTATTCCTACATGGTGAGCATGACAGTCATGGGCTCCATGATGTCTGAGACAAAGGGTTGCAGGGCCTGCGCTCTGTGAGTTGTGTGCCTAGTGGTTGAGGTTTGTCAGAGCCAGACACTGAAGCACTATAGCATAAGGCCGAGGAACACGGCTGTGGGAGGGGAAGAACACAGACTAGAAGAACAGATGTGTAGCAAAGGACTCGGGAGCCCAGCGGAGTCGGTGGACCTATGCCCATCGGTTTGTGAGTCATCTCTTTTCACGGCTGCCCACTTCATGGTGAGCTCTCATAAAAGCCTGGATTAGGTGGGACCTAGACATCCTCATGGCCAAAGGAGCCTGAGCTTCTGCCTCAATCCGAGGACTCATTTCCAACAAGGAAACCAGGATGTGTGCTGTCCAGGCCCACGGGTTTCTGATCCTGACTTCCACATGGTTAGGACCTTGCTCTCCTAAATGATGCACAGCCATTAGCCTTGTTATTCAGTAGGTTTCCTCGATTGTTAGGTTCTCAGGCCCACGCCATATGCTTCCATCCCTGTATTCCTACATGGCGAACATGACAGTCATGAGCTCCATGATGTCTGAGTCCTAGGGTTGCAGGGTATGTGCTCCGTGAGTTGTGTGCCTAGTGGTTGAGGTTTGTCAGAGACAGACAGGGAAGCGCTCTAGCATAAGGTGGAGGAACATGGCTGTGAGAGGAGAACAACTCAGACTAAATGAACAGATGTCCAGCCATGTCCATGGGACTAGGCCTGCGGTTTGTGAGTCATATCTTTTCCTGGCTGCCCCCTTCACTGTAAACTCTCAGAAAAGCCCCAGATTTGGTGGGGCCTGGACATCCTCCTGGCCTAAGGAGCCTGAGCAGCCTCCTCAATCTGGGGGACTCATATTCCAGCAAGGAAAGCAGGGTGTGAGCTGTCAAAGCCCATGGGTTTGTGATCCTGAGTTTCACATGGTTTAGGCCTTGCTCTCCTGAGATGAGTTACATCCTGATCATTGGTGCTTCAGCGCGTCTCCTCAAGTGTTAGCTTTCCAGGCAACACCATGCTTCCATCTCTTTATCCCCTCAAGTTGAGCATGACAATTATGAGCTTTCTGATGTCTGAGATCCAGGAAATGCTGTCCATTCTAGGCCAGGTCCCAGTCTAGGCACATTAAGCAATTTATATGTTTAATGTAAAACCAGAACCTTTTCTCTTTCTCTTCTGTGTACAGAGGATCATTGAAGAACATGCCTACAGGAAAGGTGAGGAGGAGGACATAATTAAAGATGTGCATGAGGCCAATGATCATGAACCCATGATGTGTGTTGTTCAGAGCAGCAGTAACATTAACTCAGAACAGAGAGCTGCTCTGTCACGAGTAGGGAAAGTCAACTGGAGCAAGAGCCAGTTTGGTAGTACCACGCCACATGCTTCCATCACTCCATTCCTATATGGGGAGCATGACAGTCATGAGCTCCATGATGTCTGAATCCTATGGTTCCTGGGCCCACACTCCTTGAGTTGTGTGCCTAGTGGTTGAGGTTTGTCAGAGCCAGACAGGGTAGCGTTCCAACTTAAGGCAGAGGAGCATGGCTGTGGGAGGAGAATAACACAGACTAGAAGAACAGATGCCCAGTCCGGTCACTGTGCCTAGGCCAGCTGTGGGCAAACTATGGACCATGTGCTGGCTACGGCCCTTTTGGTTATTCTATCCAGACCCGGAAACCAAAAGAGTGGGGGGGTTCACTTGCTCTCCCCTCCGCTCATTCATCAGCAGCCCAAGATGAGAGTGCCAGCATGGTGAAGTTGCTTTTGTTCCGGCCCTCCAGTCTAATTTAAGAACCCACTGTGGCTCTCAAGTGAAAAAGTTTGCCCACCTCTGGCCTAGGCCCATCTGTTTGCGAGTCATAACTTTTCACTGCTGCCCACTTCATGGTGAGTTCTCAGAAAACGCCCGATTATTTGGGACCTGGCCGGCCTCATGGCCAAAGGAGCCTGTGCTGCTGCCTCAATCCAGGGACTCATTTTCCAGCAAGAAAACCAGGCTTTCTCTTGTCAATGCCCTTGGGTTTTTGATCCTGATTTCCATATGGTTAAGGCCTTGCTCTCCTGAGATTAGGTACTGCCTACTCCTTGTGCCTCCATAGGTCTCCTCAAGTGTTAGGGTCCCAGGCCAACGCCATGTGCTTCCATCTCCATATCCCTATGAGGCAAGCAGGACAGTCATGAGCTCCGAGATGTCTGAGCCTCAGGTAAATGCCGGTCCCTATGGGCCAGGTACTACCAGCCTGGAACAAAAGTCAATTTACAGGTTTTACGTAAAACCAGATTGTTTTCTCTTTCACTTCTGTTTACAGAAGCTCATTGAAAACCATGTGTATGGGAAAGGATGAGGAGGTGGAGGAGGTAGAGGACATAAATACAGACCCACATGGGCCCATGGATACAACTCTTAGGACGTGAGTTATTCTCAGCAGCAGCAAATTAAACACAGAACAAAGAGCTGCTCTGTCACTAGGGGGCAAACCCAACTGGAGCAGAAGCTAGTTTGGTGTGCCCATACCTTCTCCTCCATGGCAGGTCTCCTGGACACAAGTCCCTACCAGCTCTGAAAGAATGGCGTTTCTTTCAGTCCTCCCCTCAGGGGATGGCAAATGCATCTGGCCTTGAACCTGTGGAAGGGGAAGGGAATCTGTGGTGTAGAGCTACTGAAGCAGGACTGTCAGCTGTGTCTCCAGGTTGCTGGACCTGGAATACAGTGTTTCTCTTTGAGGAAGCAATTGTGGGCAAGACAGCAGGGCCAACACCCATGGTCTTCAGTTGCAGGAATCTCTTGGGCTCTGCTCTTTCTGTCCCTCTAAAAGCAGGTGGGCTTCTCCTCTCCCCACTGACCAGGCCCTGAACCCTCCCACTAGGGGGCTTGCATTTAGGGCTGTGGTGGGTGTGAGCCAGAGGTTCCAGGAGATTTCTAGCTGCCTGTGCTTCATGCATTTCCTGGGACCTTAGAGGCTGGCAGCTGTGAGCTGCCTGATTTTGTGCTCATAGAAAGAAAATGAATGGGCGGTGGCAGTGCTGCTTTTGATAGCATTGCCAGCTAGCTGACAGTGACTGGGAGAGTGCCTCGAGCTGCATCCTGGTTTCAGAGAAGTGAGCAGTGGTGGGTGGTATTTATCTTACAACCGACTGAACAGGGCCATGGCCTTAAAGGTGGTTTATTTTTCACATTCACATGGAAGTTTATTTTATTGGTTATTCTATCTAATAAAAGACTAATATGCAAATTGAGTGTATCTCTGCTACACCAACAAGCCATGCCCACCAGCCTATCAGGAGCAAGTATGCAAATTAACCCAACCAAGATGGCTGTGGCCACAGAGCGAGCAGAAGGCTTGGGTTTCTCCAGCACTGGAAGAAACTAAGCTTTCTGCCTGCCCTAGCCTGCCTTGGCTTCTGCTAATGGCTATAAAGTTTCAATTATAGAAGATGCATGAATCTCAACAAAAATGGTTGCAGCCACAGAATGAACAGGAGGCTTGGCTCTGCTCAAGTTTACTACATTTCAATTATACAGGATAAATAAATTGCAGATAGGAGGACCTCCTCTTGGGTTGATGGGCAGCGTCCTGAATACAAACCACAAAAGGCACCTGACCCAGGCGACTTCACACCCCAAGGGAACCATCACCCTGATCAGGGGCACCCTTCAGGGCAAGCCAGGAGACCCCCACCCATTCACCAGGCCTCTATCCTATCTAATTCTCTTATCTCATAAAAGAATAATATGCAAATTGACCATCACTGCAACTCACAAAATGGCTGCCCCATTGTGGTCAAAGATGATTGACGCCATGAGGCACAAAATGGCCACAACAAGATGGCTAGCTGGGGAGAGAGTTGGGAGAGACCAGGTCTGCAAGAGAGGACAGTTGTGGGCGATCAGGACAGCAGGGGAGGATAGCAGGGACCAACAGTGTCTGCAAGGGTGGGCACTTGGGAGCAATTAACCCTGTAGCAGAGGGCAGTTAGGCGTGACCAGGCCAGCAGAGGAAGGTAATTGGGGGCGACTGGGCCTGCAGTTAAGGGCAATTGGGGGGGGGCTAGGTCTGTAGGGGAGGGCAGTTAAGGGTTACCAGGCTGGCAATGTAGCAGTTAGGCATCAATCCAGCTGGCAGGGAAGTGGTTTGGGGGTGATCAGCCTGGAAGGCAGAAGCAGTTAGGGGCAATCAGGAAGGAAAGCAGATGAGCATTTGGGAGCCAGCAGTCCAGGATTGTGAGAGGAATGTCCGACTGTCCATTTAGGCTTGGGGAAACCCAAGCCTTCTGCTCTCTCTCTGGACCCAGCCATCTTGGTTGAGTTATTTTGTATACTCGCTCCTGATAGGGTGGTGCTTGTGGCTTGTGGGTGTAGGAGAGGTATAGTCAATTTGCATCTAACTGTAATTAGATAGAAAAACCAATAAAATGATATTTCCAAGTGAATTTAGAAACTAAACCACCTTTAAGGCGATGGCACTGTTCAGTACATTGTAAGATGAACACCACCACCACATCTCACTTATCTGAAACCAGTATGCAGCTCAGGGCACTCTCCCAGTCACTGTCAGCTAGCTGGCAATGCTGACAAAACTGTCACTGCCGCCACACATTCATTTCTTTCTTTCTTTTATAAATATATATTTTATCGATTTTTCACAGAGGGCAAGGGAGAGAGATAGAGAGCTAGAAACATTGATGATAGAGAAACATTGACCAGCTGCCTCTTGGACACCCCCAAATGTGGATGTTCCCTCAACCAAGGTACATTCCCTTGATTGGAATCGAACCTGGAACCTTTCAGTCCCCACACCGATGTTCTACCACTAAACCAAACCCGTTTCGGCCCATTCATTTCTTTCTATCAGCACGAAATCGTGCAGCTCACAGCTGCCAGCCTCTTAGGCCCCAGGAAACTCAAGCAGCAAGAGGCAGATAGAAATCCCCTGAAACCTCTGGCTCATGCCCACCAAAGCCCTAATTGCACGCCCCCTGGTGGGAGGGTTCGGGGCCTGGTCAGGGGGAGAGGAGAACCCCACCTGCCTTTTAAAAATATATATATTTTATTGATTTTTTACAAAGAGAGAGAGAGAGGGATAGAGAGTTAGAAACATCAACGAGAATCATTGATCAGCTGCCACTTGCACCTTCCCCCCCCCCCCAATGGGGATGTGCCCACAACTAAGGTACATGCCCTTGACTAGAATCAAACCTGGGACCTTTCTGACCACAGGCCGCTGCTCTATAAACTGAGCAAACCGGTTTCAGCCCCCACCTGAAGACCCGACAGATGTCCATGACATGGTACATGTGTGGGATCTCCCTACAGAAATGGCTAACCTGAGGCCTCTAGCTCTGCCATGGAGCAGCACTGTGCTTGTTCAGCTCTCTCCCTTTCCCCACCAATGCCTCCATGTCCTTTCCACAAAAGGGCCGGGTGGAGGGTGGGAAATGCTGAGCTTCTGAGATGTCCACAGGAGGCCTTGCGGGATTTATGATGATCTGACCTCTATGCTGGCCTGGGGCAGGACAACCTGAAGGCCCAGCTCCTGAGGCTCAGGCCCGGGCTCAGGGAAAGGCCTGCTGGATTGAGCCTGAAAGGCTCAGAGACCAAGCTGGCCCCCGCCGGGCTGCTGCGTTTTTACAGATTCAGTCCCCAATGTGGGGCATGCAGGAAACAGCTGGTCCATCATTCTCTCCCATCATGGTGAGAGGAAAATCATCATCTCATCATGATGTGTCTATCTGTCCTTCTCCCTTTTCTCTTAAATAAATAGCACAAATGAGAATGCTGCAGTCTCCATGAAAAAGTCATGTATAAAATACGGTAGTGGAATGTTTTCAACAATGGAATGGATTGACTCAAGTACCTCAAATTTCCTCAAATGTAATGACATCTTGGTATAAAATATAACACAGAGGAGAACTGGAAACCAGCATGTCCATCCATGTTGCTGAAGTTGGGTGAGCACACACAGTAATTCGGAGGGACTCCCACATCTGCAGAGACCTGAAGGCTGATGGATGGATGAGCAGAGCAGCTCTGTGAGGGACCTTGGGCTTGGGACACACTCTGGGTCCCATGAGGCTGCTCCTTGCCCCACTGACCTGGAACCCTTGGCACTCCTGTCTTCACTTCGGGTCTCTGTCCTGCTTAGGGAAAGGCTGAAGGGCCCAGTGGACAGTGACCTCCTGGACCCTCGTACAGGGGACGCCAAACCTGCAGCAGGTGGTCAGGTCCGTGGCTTTTACTCCCCGTTGGTGACATTCTGTGTGAGCCGAACCTTTGGGCTGAGGAGGATCCAGTCCCACACCAAGGCCTTGGGACCTGAATGTGCTGGAGCAGCGCCCTGAGCAGGCCCACGCGGGGCAGAGCAGGCCCTGGACCTATCAGCCTATGCAGGGAGGGCAGCCTGGCAGGTGTGGAGGCATCTTCCTCACAAACAAACCCCGACTCAGAGGGCGCCCCCTAGGCAGCTGGAGCAGCAGAGCGGGACCGGAAGCTCAGAGGACCTGGAGCCTGAGCAGGGCGGTTCTCAGCCTGCGCCCCAGGGCCCCTAGGCCCCACTCCCCTTCTTCCCTCAGAAGCTGACTGACTCCTGCCTCCCAGTCCCCCTGCATTGCTCCTCCCTGAAGGCTCAGTGCCAGCCTGATGCCCTCAAGACCAAGTAAGCCTCTAGGCTTGCTTGCTCTGTGCTGCCTGTGGCCCCTCAGGTCACACAGTTCCTGTCCATTGAAGTTGCAGTCTCTGAGCTCTTCCAACTGACTTCTGAGAGGGGCGGGACTTCCTATCAGACATAGTGGGCAGTGCACTGCCAGGAGCCTGTGGTTGCGTCCTGCAGGCAGGAGGCAGCAGCACAGGGAGCTGCACAGCCTTAATGAGTCTCCTATCAGTGCACTGTGCAAAGATTAGGGGTGATGCAGAGATGAGCTCCCCCTTCCTACAGGAAAGCCCTGCAGGTCCTGGCTCACAGGCCTCTTCTCACCCTGCAAGCTGATGGCAGGGCATTCATCTTGTATCCTGTGGGCACATGGACAGGGAGAGAGCAGGCCCATAGGGAATGTGCCTTGTGCCTAGGCGTGCATTTGCCAGCATTTTCGGGAAATTTCTAGTGGGCTTACTGCTCTGAGACTGGTGTTTCTACTCAGCCCCGGGCCTCCGTGTCTCCGTGTGCATGTGGTACCTTTTCTGGGCTGTGTGCTGTGTCCCCTAACCCATGCGAACTGGACAGAGTGAGCGTGGCCATATCAAGAATAGGGACTTGGCAGATGTCAAGGGCAGATGGGGTCTCAGGGTCTTGGGCAGAGGGGGTCTCAGGGTTTGGATGGGTAGGCCATCGCTGCAGAGGCAGGTGTCCTGAAAAGAGGGAAATGACCCCCGGGCACAACCAAATGTGGTGGGCGCCAGGACAGATGCCTCAAATTCCTTCTTTACCATTTTCATTGCTCCTGCACTCACTTAAGTAAACGTCCATCATTTCACTTTTCATCCAATCCCAGAGGTTTCCCACTGCTTTGCTTTATCCCACCTCCTTAGTCCATCACCAGTGAATTTCCTGTAACTCACCTATGTCCTTCTTTTGATAGCAATGTAGAAATAGAAATGTAACCTGCCATTCTTTGGAGCATTATATCAATCCATTGAGGTTCTGCTTCCCAGCATATGTCGAAAGTTTATCTCAAATAAACTCATAAAAATTATTTTAAAAAAAGAAGAAAGTAAAGAAGGAAAGAATAAGAAAGAAAGAAAGAAAGAAAGAAAGAACTAAAGAAAGAAAGAAAGAAAGAAAGAAAGAAAGAAAGAAAGAAAAGAAGAAAGAAGAAAGAAGAAAGAAGAAAGAAAGAAAGAAAGAAAGAAAGAAAGAAAGAAAGAAAGAAAGAAAGAAAGAGACAGAAATGAAAAAGAGACCTCACTAGCACAGAGGAGGTCATGTGACCTGCACACAAGCAGTGATCTGTGCAGAGCTGGAAGAGTCCTTCGCTACCAGTCCCAGAAGGACCAAGCTTGCCATGTCCCCGATCTCCAGGTGAGCCTCTCACAGGCAGAGGTGGGAGCTCTGGTCCCTGCCCAGCTGCCTGGTCACTGTCCTCCACTCCTGGAGAGAAGCCACAGGAGAGGAGGAACTCCCAGCTGCAGCCTCCAGGCTGGGGGTGAGGAGCAGGAGATGGGGTGCCTGAGGTACTGGCTCATCCTGGCCTCCCTGAGCTCCTCCCATCCTGTGCCCCGACAGGTGGACCAGGGCTGATATCTGCCCATAGGGCCTGAGGACCCGTGTGCAGGGCTGTGCTAGCGAGACACAAGAGCAGGCATGGCAAACTTCGTCTTCCATCTGTGCCCACCTCCTTCAGGGCTGCGTGTACTCAGCACCCTCACTACCTCCACCCAATATTCAACAGCTTCTCCCTTCTGTCTTCCACCATGGCGCCTGAGCCTCTTCCTCGTGCAATGATTTCTCTGGAGCCACTTGGGAAGAGGATGTCAGTCACCCCATTTAACAGGAACCAAAGAAGTAAACTGTTTATTCCCATGGGTACCTAAAGGGGTGTGGCCCAAAATAGCTGCTCTGTGAGTGAATGCCAGTGCCCTCCGCAGGTACGCAAGGCACTGGTGGGCACCAATTTCTGTTTCTCTGATCCTGCTGAGAGGCCTTGTCGCAAACATGAGACAGTCCATGAAAGACACACAGGCTGACAGGTGTGCTACCAGGCATGTGGTATAGACAGGGTGCAGGAGTGCACTCATGTGTGCATGAATGAGGGAGAGAGAAAGAGAGAGAGACAGAGAGAGAGAGAGAGAGAGAGAATGAGAGTAGTTTGCAGAACATGCCAGATATTCATGGGCTGTCCTCCTAGACATAGCTGAGGGAAAACGTACAAATCTATTTTAATGAAAAGGTGAGTGCAATTTTCCCAGCTACTTCTGTGCCAGCTCACACTCAAATTGAGAGTGGACGCCTGTTCACCACGCCCACCTCCTTCATTGACTCCTTCCAAGGTTTTCATTGTCCAACTGGTAGGTAAGAGGTGAGCAGGGAGATATCCTGTGAGAAGGGAAGGGATATAGGGGGACACTAGTCAGCAAGGTGACCGCCACCCTCTTCTCTAGCTCCATTCACCAGGGAACCATGGAGATACAACCCAGCTGTCATTTCTGGCCTCCACCCACTCAGCCTGCGGGAGGACATTCCGGAAGACCTGGGAGCCACCAGCTCTTCTCCCATCCTCCTGACCACGGTCGCCTGCAGTCCTTCCCCAGTACCTCCCGTGGGTCCTCTTCTGTGTGTGCCAAGCAGAGGGCTCACCCTCACCCTCGCAGGCCCCTTCACTTCAGCCCACCCTGCCAGGCAGTGCCCTTGGCTGTGCTGGAGCCAGAGTGTGCTGGCTTGGGATAGCCAAGCGTGTTTCTAGGGCCTACAAGGGCCACGTGATACACCCCACATGGCTAAAAATCTAATTATGTGAACGTGGGCTTAAATAATTTATGTTAAAAACAAAAGTAGTAGGCCTGGCTGGTGTCTCTCAGGGGGGTGGGCATTGATTGTCCTGTGCTCCAAAAGGTCACCGGGTCCATTCTCAGTCAGGGTGCAGGCCCAGGTTGTGTGTTCAGTTCCTGGAAGGTGTGTGGGCAAGAGTCGACTGGTCAAGTGTCTCTCTCTCCTCTTTGTCTTCCTATGCCTCTTTCCAAAATCATTAAAACATAATATAAAAACAAAGTTTATAAATTTTCAACAGTTGCCCCTTGGCCCAGCTGGCATGGTGCAGTATTTGAACTTCATGGTGCGCTTCCTATTGTCTCTATACCTGAGAAAGTGATGATGAAAATGTTAATAGTAAAGATTAATCCTACAAGTGTGTCCTGAGTGAATGTAATGGCACATAAGCGGTCTCTCTGGTTTTAAAAAGATGTCTGTAGGCCTTCCAGGGCAAACACATTACAAGAATGGAGGGACTTGGGATCACACCCAGAAAACCACTGCCTCACTGAGCAGTCACTCACATCGTGAACAAAAGAGTGAGGATCCCACAAACATCTTCCGCTTGTCTTCCCTGCTAATGGGAGAGAAAGCACCCCCCAACATTCTCATGGGAACCACACTCACCCATCAGGGGAGGGCAAGCACAGCTTGGCTATAAGTACACCTGTTTGGCTAAAATCAATGAGAGCTGTCTAGGGGAATCAATGGGCTGTGTACCTCCATTTTTATATACATGTGTGTGTACCCGTCTGTATATATGTATGTATGTGCATGTGTGTTTGTATGTGTGGATGTGTGTGTTTATGGGTGTGTGCATACCTATAAATGTATTCCCTCCTCTTCCTCTGCTTGTTTGGTCAACATTTGAGTGGATGCTTCCTTTCTGAGGTTTATGTGATCTGTTCCCATTTCTTCACAGTCCTGTTCTCCCAGGGGAAGGTCCTCTGGGGCCACAGGGGAACCCACCCTCTCTACAGGCAGCACTCAGCCCTGAGCTGTCACCTGGATGTTTGCCACCCCCAAAACACACAGCTCCCAGCCAGTGCAGGGGGGGAGGGACCATGGAGCTCAGGAAGGCATGGTTGGGTGTCCTCACAGCAAGAGGACTCTGTGATACTGCCCAGGGGGCCAGGACCTGGGTTGGGTGGTATGAGAAAGAGACCTCAGAGTAGGGTGCAGCTGAGGGAGTGACGGATGGCACACAGGGAAGAAAGAAGGATAGTCAGCACGGTCTGGGTGCAGGGGACGAGGTGAGAGAGGAGGAGCACAGAGTATTTGGTGGGGAGGATGGGGAACAGTGTGCTGATCCTTTGGGGTTGGCGGTGTCTTGGGACATCCAAGCTGGGAACAGGTCTGGAGGCTCCCAGGCGAGGCCTGGGCTGGAGGTGCTCACAGCCTCTGGGAAGATTGCAGGGAAAGCTGTGGGTGTGTGCCAGCTGGTTTGGGGCTTTGGGGGTGGTGGTGGTACTGGGTGGGGTGCACCCATATGTGAGCCCGATGGAGCGCCTAGTCCGCAGAGGGATGAGTGTAGCTAGTGTGGAGGTTGAGGAAGGAAGTTCAAAGAGGAAGGTCACCTTATATTGGTTGCAGGCACATCCCCGGTAGGGGGTGTGCAAGAGGCAGCTGGTTGATGTTTCTCTCTCATTGACGTTTCTGTCTCTCTATCTCTCTCCCTTCCTCTCTGTAAAATATCAATAACATATATTTAAAAAAAAAACAAAAACAAAAACAACAACAACAAAAAAAAAAACAGAGGCCTGCAGCCTGGGCAGGGGGTTTGAGGCAGCCAACCTCAGGCCGGAAGCTCAGGAGTGGTCAGTGCTAGGGATGCCTCTGAGGACCTAGCCCCAGCCCAGGCGTCCTGATCAAGGCACTGTGTGTGCTGGGGCCACGCTGGGCTGTGAGCTGGCCCACCAGGAGCGGGAACTTTGGGGCTGGCTATGTGGCCTGAGCAGAGGCCGTCCTGGGGGGAAGTTTCTCCGAGGACTCAACTGCCCTCACTCCCGCCTCTCTGTCCTGCTCTCTCCTCTGTAGGACACTCCCAGGTATCTGAGGACTTGCCAAGGTCCCTGGTCAGAACCACCACACTCTCTGGACCACTATCCCGGAGGCCAGGCATGCGGACCTGCCAGGAGAGGAGGGAGGATCTGTGCCAGCAGGAGGACTGCCAGCTTCTCCGGGGAAACTGGGGGAACACAAAGGGTGGTCATCCCTGCAGAGGGGGCGGGGGAGGAGGAAGGGCTGCCTCCCCGGGGGAACTCGGGAGCCAGCACCCAGGAAGCTTTCAATGAGTGTCTGAGGAGGGGATGGGGAGTGCACCAGGGGCTGGCCAGTGGGAGCCTGGAGAGCTGTCCCAGGTGGGAGAGAGTCAGGGACAGAGGCGGAGAGCTCCCAGGGGGGCCTGGCCAGGGTCAGAGGCTGCTTAACCCCAGGCCAGGGGCAGCGGCCTGCAGGGCCTGCGCTCAGTTTGCCTCCAGCACTGGGAGGGCAGAAGCTTGCTGAGTGTGGCTCCCACAGGATTGAGACCTCTGGAAGGAACAGGAAGGAGGGCGAGGAGGCACCTGCCAGCAGAGGCTGGTGAGGAAGGAAGGGACCTGCAGGTGGCAGCTGGACAGGCCGCCATGAGAGTCATGAGAGTGGGTTGGGGGGATTTCACCTGCCTCCCTCCTTCCTCTGCCTCTTCCCAGTGGAGTGGCCTTGGAAAATGTAAAGGATGGTCTGCAGCTGAGCTTCTGCTGTGATATAAACCCCAAATAAAAACGGATTCATCTAACAGGAGCTTACACCACACCAGGCCTGGGGACAGCTGCTGCCTGGTGAACAGGAAGCCTCCTTCCTCTCCTCTGACCGCCTGGCCCGGGAGGTCTGCATTCCCGCGCCCTGAAACCTGGGGGCCAACGTGGGGAGCCCAGAGCCCCGACATCACTGCCAGGTATGAGCCCAGAGGAAAACAAGGACTCAATTATACTTCAACACACTTTATTACAAATCCATCTGTGTTCAGCACCAATGGCTGCTCAGTACAATCCGAAAGCATTCGGAAGACAACCCTGTGAGCAGGTCTCAGCACATGAGCTCCAAAGAAAACCTCCTTCCCGAATCCCGCCCATCCCAGGAAGAGCATCTCACTAACAGGACCTGAACTTGCAGGCATCCGGCCACAGACATATAGCAGGTGCGACCCCACTGGAAAGACTGATGTCAACTGATGTAAATACGGGCTGTGCCCCAAAACAATATACAGGGGTGAGGCTGCTGCTGGACAATGAGTGCCCACTGAGTTCAATATAGGCCGTCCCCCAAAACATCTCAGACACGTGATGGAAAAGGAAACCCATGGGATGTAAATATTTTGGGTGATATCTCCTGGCCCCACAGCTCCTGATCAAGACTGTCCCCCCATAACATAGTTGTACCGAGCTCAGACACATGATGGACAATGATTACTCACTGAGTGTAAATACCAAGGTGAGACACATGATGGAAAATTGCTCTCCAATGAATGTAAATGTCTGGTGTCCCCCAAAAACAGGTATATTGTGGTCAGACACATGGTGGAATATTGCACCCCACTGAGTGGAAATACAGTGTCCCCCCAGAAATGTATACAATTTAACACCGCTTAGATACTTACTCTTCACTCATTTTCTGGGTTAACTGACTGAAGAAATGGGTGAAGACAGACTAAGATTTGGATGAGGAGCAGTACTGCACGAGGCTTTCTACGGGGACACATACAAGTTAAAGTTTAGGGACCCAACCCCCAGCAGGCGAGGAATCCAGGGCAGCTGCAGGAAGAGATGCACACAAACACCGAACCAAAGGAGCGATTCTTGATGTTTGGACTCCATGGCTGCCTTAGTCTGGTGCAGGCGCTGCTGCTAAGGAGGCAATGGAACCGCAAACACCGAGAATCGCTGCGTTGGTGTTTCTGCGCATCCTCTGTCCACCGTGGCCCTGGACGCCTGGACCATGGCCGGGTCGGGACCAGAACCTTCACCCTGTATGTGACCCCAAAAGAAAGTCCAGAGGATGCACATTCTTTATTCAAATCTTAGTCTGGCTTCACCCATTCCATCAAATCCGTTAACCCTGAAAACGAGTGAAAATTGCAGTATCAGCTGTTAAAGTGCGGGTATATTTGGGTGGACACCTCAAAGCACATATATGTTACAAGTGCCTACATGAGTGTGTAATATCTTAAATTTTGTTTCTGTCCCTGGAAATCACTCAGAAATAATGAGCCAAAGTCTCACCGTCGATGGGGACACTGGGCGCTACAGCCGTCATACCTGTCAGGCCGCACCTGCCTCTCCACAAGCTCTCTCTGCGCACTGTGGTCACTGAGGGAGGGTAGGGCTTCTTTGTGACACAGGACGGCCCGCCAGTGCTTATAGAAAAGTGAGCAGGGCCAGGTCCCAGGAGGCCCAGGAGCCAGCTGGAGAGAGGCAGGGCCTGAGGCCTCCTGCCTGGCAGGCCGCCTGGGCCTGGGCTGAGGGCGTGGGGCCAGGCCTGGCTGGGCGATGCTCTGGGGTCACAGCCAGCCTGATCCAAGGCCCACCCTGGCCTCGAGGTCTTTGTAGTTTGGCCGGCCTAGGCTTCCCTGGAATCTCGGGTTCAGGAGACTGAGCCAAGTTTCTGGCCCACGAGGGCCCAGTCCTGAGAGCATGCGTCCTTGTGTATCTTCTCACCCGTGCCTGCACACACGCTTTCATGGAGGTCTGGTTGCTGACACGTGATCTAAGGGGCACACTCACAGTGTGTGCCTCATGGAGTGGGTTAGTCATTGTCCTGAGCGCAGTCCCAGGCCAACATGGATTTGGGCCAGAGAGACCAGTGGCTGAGGGTCAGGCCCATGATGCCATGGTGGGATTGTGACCCTGGGGGCAGGCAGAGTGGTGTCACTATGAGACAGATGGGATCAGCAATGTCCCTCCTCGTTCCCCAGGCGCTCCCGGCCCCTCAGGTGGATGGGAGAGGGGGCCCAGGTGGTCAGAAGGAGCGGTGGGGTTTGGAAGATTCAGGAACCGCGGGCCCAGGAGACCAGTCACCACGGCAATGCTCCATCCTCGGTCACCCTCTGCCAGGTCCACACTGCTGTCTGGATACCTCCTGATCTGTCCGTTGTTCCACAAACGATGTCTTCAGGGTCCTTGGCTGGGAGCTATGACGGGAGACCTGTGAGGACTGGTGGCAGGGAGTCCTGTTTGTGGTCCCGTCCTGGACCTGTGCCCTGTAGAGGCCCAGATCTGCTGGGAAGGGGCCACGGGGCCACTTGCCCTGGGTGTCGGGCTGGGGCTGGTCCTGGCAGGCGGGGCTGAGTGGTGCTGGGCTAGAGCCCCCGCCGCCTCCTGTGGACATGGCAGATGGCTGCATAGGAGCCAACCTCTCTTCCTTTGGGGGAGCTAGTGAGAAGGGCCTCCTCTCCAGGGGTCAGCACTGGGGTCCAGGCCCTTAAAGAGCTGGGGGATGAGAGGCAGAGGGCGGCTGGGTAATTCTCTGCCCAGTGACACCTTAGAACCTCCAGCTGCATGGAGACACCTGTTTACAGGTCTCTGGCCCAAGGGCCCCAAACAGCTGGCCCGGGGCCATGCCGGCCACCCTGTTCAGAGACACGCCCGCGGGTAGCTGTGTGGGTAGTCGGGCAGCCGTGTGGCATCTGGCTCTGCCCAGGGACAGGCTCTGGGACGCGGGGCTGCCTCAGGTGCACTGGGTGGGCCTCAGCCTCAGCAGGTCTCAAGCTGGGCTTCACACACCGCCCGCGTCCAGCTGCTTCCCTGGAGGGGCTGGCAGTCCTCCTGCGGGCACACAGCTGGCGGCTTCCTCACTCCTCTCCCTGTAGGTCGGGCTGCCTGGCCTCCGGGATCGGTGGTCCGGAGAGTGTGGTGGTTCTGACCAGGTCCTTGGCAGGTTCTCAGATAACTGGGCGTGACCTACAGAGGAGAGAGCAGGGCAGTGAGGGTGGAGTGAGGGCAGGAAGGTTCTGGGAGAGCCCTCCCCGCATGCCGGCCCCTGCTCAGCCCAGATGGCCAGGCCCAAATTTCCCGCTTCAGCTGATCCTGCTCACAGCCCAGAGTGACTCCAGCACACACAGTGCCTTGGTCAGGACGCCTGGGCTGGGGCTTGGTCAGCAGAGGCATCTGTGCCGTCCAGGCCGCCTCCCCAGGGCGCGAGGGGCTCCTGTCAATATTTGGTCCCCAGAGCCTGGGACAAAGAAGGACGGTGAGAAATGGGGTGCAACATCCCATGCCAAGGTGGCGACCACACCGAGGCCTAGGGCAGAGGCAGCAGGGCACACGGAGCCCGGGACAAAAGCGGGGCTGCGCCTCATGGCCATGGTCTCAATGGGAGGCCCTGGCCGCAGACCTGAGCCGAGGCCCTGGGCGGCCCGGGCCCCGCTCTAACCCTCGCTCACAGCACGGGCCCTGAGCAGCTGGGAGAACTTGACAAACCAACTCACCAGGCTCAACCCAATGTTGGCACTAGTCGAGCACATGAAGTCCTGGGCACAGCTGTGTGTGACACTGTGTCCTCAGGTCCCTGACCTAAAGGCACTCTGACCCGTGTCTGCTCAGGACCCCTGAGGCCTGTGGTCTGGGCCCTCATGGTGCAGCATGGCACCTTTAGGACTTGATAACCAAGTCGGTGGCTACCCCAACAGCCGTTGCTTTAAGAAGTCCTCATCTCTACACGGTGCCTTACTGCACAGTGAGCTCACCTTGTGTTTTGTGCTTTTCTGCAATCTGTGCTTTTACTGTCTCTTATCAAAGACAATCAGAACCCTAATTGTAACAAACCATGAGGAAAAAACTGCTAAAAGACCTCCAGCTACATCGCACTTGGACGGGATGGGCTCTCCAAACACAAGTGGCAAATGGAGGAGGTTGGAGTTCCAGGAGCAGGAGGACAAGGCTGTTTTGCACAGCCTCCAGCTCCAGGCAGCCCGGGGGCTGCGGGCCCGGAGCCCTCCCACTGCCGGGATTGCAGGCCCTCTCCTCACTCTGCCAGGACCTGCCCCCTGCTCCTCATCCCCTCAATGTCTACACCCATCGTGAGGTCTGAAGCACCTCGTGTTACCACATGAAATCAGGAATCCGGTGTGTGAACTCACCATGAGGAGAGCGAGGCAGAAATGGACTGGCAGCAGCCAAGCCAGACTCACTTCGCATTTCCAAGTGCACCCACGGGAGCCCGGTGGAGGGAGGACCAGGCCGTGGCAAGCCAGTAAGCAGGGCCAGTGCTGGAGTCCAAGTAGAGGACACAGATGTGACTGAGACAGAGCGATGGGGGCTCCTTGGCTTTCATGTGGCCTTGTTGTCGTGTCCATAGAGGTTTGTATTTGGGACACAATTTTTTATTTATTTCCATAAGTACTGATTTTCTTTAGACTTGTTTGTTTGTTGTTGTGGTTTATTTTGTTCTCTTTTTAATATTTTCAGAAATAAAGGGTATATGGTCAAGACAGGGATAAAAGGGAAGGATTATACATCTTTGGGGTCGGAAAAAAAGGGAGAGGCTAGTTAGGGAGGAAGGGAGAGGATGTCTCAACATTTGCAGAAACATATAACATTAGACAAAGTTGAGCTGGCCCTGTGAGGCTTTTCTTTCACCTCGTCCTTCTTCTTCCTGCTCCAAAAGGCACTGGTTTCTTGCCTGGATGCTTGTCAGCCTAAGAGAGGAAAGACAAAAAAACACAGAAAACAGCAAATAAATGAATTGTATAATGACAAATTTTGCTACATTCGCTAAATGTACTTGGACAATTAGAATCCTGCCCGGCCCAGGGGAGATGCCACATTCCCCACGGCCCACCCCGAACCAGGTCTCGGTGAGTCACTTGTGCTCTGACTCCACTGAGCCCACGGAGTGGCGCCTGGAGCAGGTGCTCTGCGGAGCTCCAGAGGAGAGCTCTGTGTTGCTGGAGGAGACGACCCACTAGACCATTTTCCCATGTCCCCCGGTGACTCTATTAAACAAGGTGTTTATCGATTGAGGGCAAGGCTTTTCTTACTCCTCCCTGTTTTGGTCCAATGTGTTTTTATTGATTGTTAGAGAGGGGAAGGGAGAGAGTGATGGAAACATCAATGATGAGAAAGATGGATCTGCTGTCTTTTGCACGCCCCGTACTGGGGATGGAGCCCGAATCCCGAGCATGTGCCCTGACCGGGAATCAGAAGGTGTTCTCCTGATTCATGGGACGATGCTCAACCAGCAGAACCTCACCAGCTGGGCTTACTCATCATTTTAGTGACAGGCTCCCTGACAACTTGGCTCACACAAAACCAACTCCTGCTCCTCCGCAAAGACCTTGGGACACTTAGGGCATGTTTCTCTCCTGCTGCGTGCAGTGACGTAGTCCACCCAAACTACTCAGTCATAATACTTCTTTTGGAAAAGTCCTCACAGGAGGGTATTGTTTTTATTGATCTTTAGAGATAGAGTGGAAGAGAGGTCATAGGTAGAGGGAGGGAGAGAGAAACATAGATGTGAGAGAGACACATCCACTGGTTGCCTCTCTCACAAACCCCAACCGTGGTTGTGGATCAATTCTGCAACTGAGGCATGTGCGCCTGACTGGATATCGAAGTTGTGCCCATTTGGTCCTGTGATGCTATCAGCACTGAGCCACACGGGAAGGGTTCACTCATGATTCTTTTTAGTTTTTTTTTTTCAATTTTCTTTTAAAAATGTATTTTATTGATTTTCCACAGAGAGGAAGAAAGAGAGATATCGAGCTAGAAATGTGGATGAGAGAGAAACATTGACCAGCTTCCTCCTGTACACCACCTACCAGGGATGTGTCCACAACCACTACATGCTTTTGACCAGAATCGAACCTGGGACCTTTCAGTCCACAGACAAGCGCTCTATCCACTGAGCCACACCTGTTTCAGCTCACTGATGATTCTTGAACATATAACAGCCTCTATGGCAGGATGACTTGAACATAATGAAAATGCCTACCTCTATTCCATACCCAAACACCCTCAAAATCCAGGATTATCTCAGTTTAGATCCCAACTCATCCTCTCCTGTAGGTGTGCCCTTCACAGCCTTCAAATCATAGTTTCATGAGAGCAGGCGAGTGGTCTGACTTCCTCAACTCCTCATGTACATGAATGAATAGAAGGGATTTCTCCTTATTCTGATTGGGGATCCAAGTGCAGGGCTGCACCCCTGTTATTTCTGTCCCCACAGCACCACCTGCTGGCCAATGCTCACACCAAAGGAGAAGGGACCCACAATTCAGTGCTGGTGCCCCAAAATGGTGTAGCATATACAGGGACCAAGGCAGATTGAAGCGCAGGCCTTGCTCACAGAGGTTAAGAGTTCGGGTCCATAATCTGTCAGGCCCGGTTCGGAACCCAGCTCCAACACTTGTCCTCTGGGCCAGTGCTTACCCTTGTCAAGCCTCACCTTCCCAGCTCTGAACATTGGACAGGAAGCATGCCCAGCTCACATAGCAGTTAGATTCAAGAAGACAGATTAAGTGGGTCACCTACCGAAAGGCTGCTGAGCCCAGAAAGCACCATCGCACGGCTGCTGTTATTAACATCAACCAAAGACCTGCTAACTCATGGATCCAACCAGAGCTGGATCTGTCAAGCAGCTTTTTCTTAGAAAGTATTGCTAACTCAATTAGGCTGATTACAGCTCATTAATCAATTTAGCCAATCACAGAAGTTGATATGTTCCATGTCACCTAGGTGGCTTCTCCATGCTTCTGCCCTGCCCACAAGGGAGGCCTGCCATCTTCCCATTCCTTGCCTTCCTGCAGCCAGGCCAGTGCCTCCTACCTTTGGGCGGGCTCCCACTGTGGACGACTCTGTCTTACAGCCAACCTGAGCATGCTGGGCTGGCCTCCGGGGGCCCGGGAACACTCTGTGGCGGTGACTTGGCTTGTCCTCTTGAGCCCAGTCCCTGGCTTTGGAAGAATCTGAGGAAGGCTCCACCTTGACTCCTGTGCATTCTCCTGAGAGAAGCAGAGGTTCAGGATATGCAAACCCTCACTGTCCCTCCAGCCAGGGAAGTGATCATTAACTGGGGGTTCAACACCAAGTTTCCAGGAACAGAAAGTGTGACACTAGCAGCAGGAGCATCACATGTGACCTCAGGGGATGGGATACCATTTGCAGTTCATTCACACAGACCCAGGGAGGGGAGAAGTGTTCCATTGGCATAAACCCACACTACCCTCTTGGGAACCAGAAGTTCACATGCAGCCTCCACTGGGTCCTTGGGAGGCACTGCAACAGGTGCTGTCTCATCTAGGTGTGTTGGCAATGGTGCATCCAAGGGCCATTTCCAGAAGAGCAGGACCTCCTCATTTCAGACTAGAGCTAATGGTAGGTTTGACAGGCGGGCAGACTTTGCCCCTTCCTGGTACTGAGGAATTGGGGTGAGGGGGAAAGAGGGCAGGGTCCAGTGGACCATTTGGATGAAAAGGAGTGAACACTGAACAGGATGCCTCAGAGGTGAGGGAACTGGCCCAAGCACCTATGGGTCAAGGGTTCGATTCTGGGTCAAGGGTGTGTACCTGGGTTGCAGATTTATTCCTGAGCCCATGGGGGTATGTGTGGGCTGGCAAACAATCAATGTGGCTCTCTCATATTAATCTCTCTCTCTCTCTCTCTCTCTCTCTCTCTCTCTCTCCCACACACACAGGAGAGGTTAAAAAAAATGAAAATAGCCCTAACCAGTTGGGCTCAGTGGGTAGAGTGATGGTCTATGGACTGAAGGGTTTTGGGTTCCATTCTGGTAAAAGGCACATGTCTAGGTTTCAGGCTTAATTCCCCATGTAGGACGTGCAGGAGACAGCAAAGTAATGATTCTCTCTCATCATTGATTTTTCTCTCCCTTCTTCTCAGTAAACAAGAAAAATATTTTTTCAAACATATATACTAGAGGGTCAGTGCAGGAATTGGTGCATCGGTGGGAATTGGCCTGCCCAACCCGATATTGGGCCCCATCTGGCCTGGCCTGCCTGTAGGAGGGAACGCAGGCATTTAGCTGGCTGGCCCTGTTCCCTGGTCTAACTCCCTGTTGAGGGCACAAGTTGCATATAAGCCTTTTATTATATAGAATAAGTAAAATGAAATAACAATAAATAAATGAAAGCAGTGAACTTAAAGGGTAATCATTGCAGCTAACCAGAAATGGCATTCTCATGTCAGAAGAAGAACAGCATCTAGTTCAATCCCGGCTCTGCCGAGGAGCAGCACTGTGCTTCCTCACCTGCCTAACTTTCCTAACTGATGCCTCGATGTCCAATCCAAAAAAGGGTGGGAAGGAGGGAGGGAAATGCTGAGCTTCTGGGATGTCCACAGGAGGCCTTGTGGGATTCATGATGATCTGACCCCAAGGCTGGCCTGGGCAGGACAACCTGAAGGCCCAGCTCCTGGGGATCACGCCGGGCCCATGGAAACGCCTTCTGTATTGAACCTGGCAGGCTCAGGGACCAAGCTGGACCCCGCCGGGCTGCTGCTCTGCAGAAGGGTATGTGATGGTGAGCCACCCTGGCGCCCAGAGACACCTCAGGAATGCAGGGAAGCCCAAGAGGTTCCTGAGGCTGAAAACAATGGGGGCTGGCCCTGGTGTCCGGCCCACAATTCCTTCCTCAAACAGAAACACGGCGTTCCAGGTCCTGGAACCTGGAGACACAGCCTGACAGTCCTGCTTCAGGGGCTCTACACCACAGACTCCCTGCCCCTGCCACTGGCACAAGGCCAGCTGCATTCGCCATCCCTCAGAGGATGCTCCTGAAGGCGGGACAGAAAGAAACTCCATTCTTTCAGAGCTGGGAGGCACATGCACACAGGGGACCTGCCTTGGAGGGAAAGGTGCAGGCCCGTGGACCTCACTCCATCCCAGCTGTCACTTGGGCTTTCATTCCAGCCACCAACTGGAGGCCCTACCACTGTGACCATGAGCTGTGACCATGATGGCAGGGAGAGCTGGGGTAAGAATGCACCCTAACCAGGGGCCTCACTGGAGCTGAGCTCAGCTGGTGCGCAGTGAGCTGGTGGAAATGAAACCCGGCAGATGCCGCTGTGGGACGGAGGCAGTTTCCTTGCTACATCCTGCTGCAGGCCCTCCTTGTCCCGGGTGACCAGGGCCTTGGCCTCGTCCTCCCGCAGCAGGGCCTCCTGGACTTCAGCGAGCTGCTTCTGCTGCTCCCACAGCTCCTGAAGCTGCTTCTCCTCGGCCCCCTGCTGGTTCATGGAAAAGGTGAGGATACCTCACTGGGTACAGGCCCCGGGGAGCCTCACACTCCCCATCCCTGCACCCCCACACGCAGTGAAGGGCAAAGAACAGAGGAAGTGCAGACCCCAAAGGAACAGGGACCCTCGGGGCAGGCAACACCCAGAAGTGCTGAGTGCGGTTCTCCCAGCGCTTAAGGAACAGCCCTGGGATGGCACAGGGCAGGAATGGACCATCACATGGGCCTACATGAGTCCCGTGTCCTCTCCACACATGGGACCTTTAGGGCAAATGATGCCGGTTCTCTGGATCAGCTACTTGGCTGCCATCTTTGACCACATTTAAAACCCTATTTTTTAAAGCACATGGAACATCAGTAACGATGCAGAATACCTGGCCAACACTAGCATCTAATTTACCCTGATACTGACAGAACAACCATCGGCACTGCACAGCCAGCAGCACCTGCCTTCTCAGCCCCCCAGTCCAGTCCATCAACAACAAGGTGGCCAGTATTCCTGGGAGGCAATACCTGCCTCGGGGCCGTGCCGCAGCTGAGAATTGTTGGTCTGAGCTGCAGCTGAGCGAGGGAACTGGTCACGGGGAATCACTGACCAATGACCAGGACACGCCTGTGATCCTGAATGCTCCCTCTGGCAGGCAGGACACCGAGGACCTTCGCTCTAGAGAGCCTACCTGAGGGACCTGAGCAGCATCTGGATTTCTAAGAGTTTGATCATTTCCTTCAGTTCTCCCTCCTGCTCTTTTTGGAGGCTCCTCAGGTGCTGGTTGGTGTCCTTCGCAATCCGTAGTTGGATCCCCAACTTTGCCACCTGCAGAGCCAAAGACACAGCTCGCGACAGTCAGGTCACAAAGTGAACTTAGCTCTAAAGCAAAATGCAAACCTGTCACCCATGGCAAACCTAGCCTGCCTGGCCTATATATTCCAGACACACACACACACACACACACACACACACACACACCCGTTACCTGCTCTCTGAGCTGCCGGTTCTCCTTCAGCAGCAGCTCATACTTGCTGTTGCTCTCCTGCAGGGCCTGCTTGTCGCCCTGCACCTCCAGGACTGCGCCCTGGAGGGCCTCAGAATTTTCCTTCAAAGTCAGTATCCCGCTGGAGGCTGAAGAGCAAAGTGGAGTCAGAGCCCAGATCGCAGGGCCTCCGCTTCCCTTCTCCCCTTTCTGTCTCTGCCCCAAGACGGTCATCCCTCAGAGAGGGCCGTCCCCCTGAATCCCAGGTCTGAAGACCGGGGACGGCCAGCTGGATGCCCTCTCTTGTTTACAGGGTGCTGTTGCTGTGGTTCGTGGCTCCCCTGGGTTCTATTGGGGAGCCACCCAGAGTTTAAGAAGAAAGCAGGTGACCATAGACAGGCCAATACAAAAGTTCAAGATGCCGGAACTGCTGGAACCATTTCTTGCCAAGTTCCAACCTGACTGTCAAGTCAAGGATTTCAGACACTCACAGAGAATGCAAACACATGGCATCGTGTATGCCAAGGCTCAGAGTTCGGTGTTGGGAACCTCAGTTGGGAGTGTAGGGGCAAGAAAATTGACCATAATGTCTTTTGGGGGGATAAGCCTCTGGGGTGCGTGTGCCCAGCACTTGCCACCCCTGGGTAAGGTCCTTGGGGAGGTGGGGTCCCTGAGCAGCCCCTGCCCAGGGAGACAGAGCAGACTGCACCCATCTGCCCCAGGATGACAGGAAGGGAGGAAATCAGCCCAGGTTGTTGTGACAGTGCAGGTTAGTGACCGCTGGGGAAGGCGCCTGCCATCCAGAGCATTCAGTCCCCCATGGACAGATGGAAGACAGCCTTTAGGGGTCAGTGTGCATCCTCTGCAGGATTCTGAGACTGTCTGCATAGGAACTGAGTAAACTAGCAGCACTTACTTTGTAGTTCACGTCCTGACTTGAAGGCTGCCAGACCCTTCATGTTCTCCTTACGGAGAAGGCAGTTAACAGATCCAAAGGGCCCTTGAATCAAACCCCATGAACTTGGACTGAGGATGGGCTGACTCAGGAGATTCAGAGCCAAAGGCTCAGCTCCCTGGCTGAGGGAGAAGCTGCAGCCAGGCCGGCTCCCCAGCACCAGGGCTGCTGCCTACCTTCTGATTGTTGTCCCAGCTCCTCGCTCCCATGGTCGGACTGGTTGATTCTTAGGGCCTGCTCCGCCTCCATGGCCATGTTGTCCCCCAGCAGCTCCTTACGGAACTGCTGGGGATGTGTCCAGGCTCCTAGAGCAGGAAGAGGGGTGGGGTGAGGATGTGCACCAGGGCACCCTCTGGGCAGGCCCTGCCCGTGCAGCTGCCCTCATCCCCCCCGGATGCAGGGCCTCCTTCACCTGCTCACTTCCTCACACACAGCTGCACAGAAGTGACTCCAACACAGGGCCCAGCTGGGACACCTACAGCCACTAATGCATGCAGCCCCAGTGGCAGGTGATGAAGACACCCGAGGTCAGTGATGTCTGAACAAAGTGAGCATAGCACAGGGCTGTAAAGCAAGGATAGGAAGACAGGCAGCTCTGAGGCCCTTAGCTGGTTTTACAAAGCTTGCAAAGGTCATTCAGGACCCCAAATCACAGCTCAACCCCATCCTCGATGCCAGCAGATACCTTTTTTGACACATCACCCACCTATCTCCATTGTTACAGAAAAGCAACACAGCAGCCAGGCCTTATATATATATTTGTGTGTGTGTGTGTGTGTGTGTGTGTGTGTGTGTGTGTGTGTGTGTTAAATATATATAATAACAAAAGGATTATATGCTAATTAGACCAGATGTCTTCTGGATGTCCTTCTGGATGAAGCCACAGTGATCAGAACAAAGACAGAGGAGTTAGGGGCTATCAGGCTGGCAGGTGAAAGAAGTTAAAGGCAATCAGTCTGTATTGGGAAAGCATTTAGGGGTGATCAGGCCAGCAAGGGAGAGCAGGTAGGGGCAATTGGACTGGCAGCAGGCAAGAGCAGTAAAGGGACAATCAGGCTGGCAGGGGAGCAGTTATGGGGTGATCAGGATGGTAGGCAAAGGGGTTAGGGGCAATCAGGCAGGCAGGAGAGCAATAAGTGGTGATCAGGGTGGCAAACAAGTGAGCTGTTAGGAGCCAGCAGTCCTGTTTTGCAAGAGAGATGGCTGACTGCCGATGCCCTACAGGATCAGGCCTAAACCGGCAGTCAGACATCCCCCAGGCTGTCCCATATTGGAGAGGGTGCAGACGACCGGACTGAGGGCCCCGCATCCAATAGCATGAATTTCATGCACCAGACCTCCAAAATATTTCTTTTAAATATATGTTTTTATTGATCTCATAGATGAAAGGTGAGGGTGAGTTAAAAACATCAATAATGACAGAGAATCATTGATCAACTGCTTCCCACAGGACACCCCTCGTCATGCAGCCACAACCTGTAAAGCAAGGATAGGAAGTAGGACAGGCAGCTCTGACGCCCTTGAAAAGGCCATCAGGACCCCAAATCAAAGCTCAACCCACATCCTAGATGCCAGCAGATACCCTTTTTGCCTCATCATCCACCTACCTGTCATCACCCTGAAAGGCAGGCCCTCTGTGTTTTGAGGGCCTTCTATGGTGGCCACTTAAGCCGAGTAGCTTAGCAAATTACACTTCACTGGCAGCAGGGCCCTGTGTCCGCAGCAGCATCAACCAAGGAACAAAAAATAGGGAAGGGCACCAGAAAAACCTAACCTGCACCATCTCTGGTACACATGAAGCAAGAGTGTCTGAAGTGTACAGCTTTGTCTGCTTGGACGAGTGCACCTGCTGATAGGTATGGGACTTCACTGAGTTCATTTCCTTAACCAGGAAGGAGTGTGGCTAAGAGTTATCCCGGCTTGAGGGCTAAGCCTAGGCCTCTCAATTCCACATTCACTCAGCTCCTCTGGGCGCTGGAAATAAATGGCTATTCGGGCGCGTTGTTGTTAAATACACATTCCCTTCTGAGCAGGTCACACTGTCCTCTCAGAAAACCAACAGTTCTGGACAGTGTCCCAGAAATGAGGACTGAGACACCAAGACAGTACTGTGGGCTGGCGGGTTTCAGGCACATCTGGTGTGGGACTCCAAGGCTGGCCCCTCACAGGAGGAGTCCCTGGGGTCTATTCCTGTCCCAGGGCCCAGCACACATGGGGGAGCCATTCAGCTCCTTCTCTGCTCCCGCCCAGATCCCTCCCAGAACCACTGGGTGTCCTTGACGGCTGGGTTTAGCCTAATGGCCATCACAACCAGGGAATGCGCATACACGGGATGTGTCAGTTGATCTTGGTGGGCAGCTTTCCAAGCCTGGCCCCACAAACGGTTCTAACAACTGGGAGTGAGCAGTAGCTCCTTGTTTTCCATCTCGTGTTCATTCAACCCCCATGATCCAGAACCCAAGATTTTTGGTAGAAGGGAAGCCATGGACCTACTGCCAATGGACACAGTTTTGATCAATGCCTGGCATCAGGAAGGATTTGCTCCCCGACTCTGGAGTTGCCTGGGCCCAATCTCTCTGCCCATCCCTAGCCCTGTGCTCATTCAGTGTTCATAAGAGCCCTGAGGGGGATGCAGGGACAGAACCTACTTATCCAGGAAGAGGCTCTGCACTCACTGACTCTATGTCCACCAGCTCTTCTCACACTGACTTTTCACACCGACTCTTCACAAACTGAGAGTTCACACACTGACTCCACGCCTACCCACACCACGACCACCGACTCTGCACCTAATGTACCACTGTCTTCATGTCCTCTATTCCCAACGGCTTTAGGCCCCACACTCTAAACGGCTCTGCTAGCAGCTCACACCCCATGCTACCTGCTTTGGAATACACAAAAATTATGCCACTCTCCCTACAAAACTTAAGATCTAGCTGGGCACCTAGCATATAAAGAAACATAAAGGTTACATTTATACTTCCTAGATTATTAAATTGAAATTAAGCACTTCATTCTAATGTGTTTATCCACCTTTGGAAAAATTAGTTTTCCCCATCAGCCAAATTACAAAGATTTGACCCATTCCTTTAAGGGAACAACACATTCACGTCATTTTGCAAAGTCTTAACCTAGAGAGCTCAGCTCGGGATTTCTTGTCCCCATTGACCGTGAAGAGTTCAGACATTAGAATCACTGACATCCGTCAGTCAACAGCCTAAAAAACAATTTGACAGACCACTAACCAATGTGTAAATTTTAAGAAAAATGACCAAAGTAATGCTGTATATTTGGAAAATACTTTATTTTTTATTTTTAAAAAAATATATTTTATTGATTTTTTTACAGAGAGGAAGAGATTGGGATAGAAAGTTAGAAACATCGATGAGATAGAATCACCGACCAGCTGCCTCTTGCACACCCCTTACTGGGGATGTGCCCGCAACTAAGGTACATGCCCTTGACCGGAATCGAACCCGGGACCCTTCAGTCCGCAGGCCGAACCTCTATCCATTGAGCCAAACCGGTTTCGGCGGAAAATACTTTATTTTAAAATGTTTTTATTGAGATCAGAGGGTAAAAGAGAGGGTGGGAGAGAAAGAAATATCAATGATGAGAAGCTCCTGGGGTCATGTGATTGGAATTATGGCCATCAGTTCTGTGTGACCTGGAGGCAATTTTAGGGCTGTGCCATCTTGAAGGTGAGAGTGGCTGTTATCGGTAGCCTATACATCCTGGGATGCTATAACCACAATACCCAAGGACCAGCTGTAAACCCAAAACACCTGATCTCAAGCAGTGTGAATACATGGAATTGGATGAGTTCTATATCTTCTCACAGAAAGGAGAGAGAGCTACATTACCAGAAGAGATATCATGGAGAGACAAAGAAACAACCTTCATATGAAAGAAAAGCAGGCTTCACCAGAAAAGGAAGTAAATGAGATGGAGGCAAGCAATATGTCAGAGAGAGAATTCATAGAAATGGTGATAAGCTCACTGAAAAGAATGGAACACAAATTCAACAATCTGTGTAAAAACCAAGAGGAAATCAAGAAGAACCAAGTACAAATGAAACATGACATCATTGCTATAAATAACTCAATAGAAAGAACTCAACAGTAGACTAGAGGAAGCAGGCAACTTCATCAGTGAACTATAAGACAAGGTAGAAAAAAATACCCAAGCAGGGCAGCATCTAGAAAAAAAAAAAAAAACTTAAAAGACTTGAGGCGAGCATAAGGGAACTTTGAAACAACAGGAAACAAAACAACTTCTGCATAACGGGGGTGCCAGAAGGAGAGGAAACTGAGCAAAGAACAGAAAACCTGTTTGAAGAAATAATGACAGGAAAAGTCCCTGATATATGAAAGAAAAAAACTCACATAAATCCAAGATTTTCACAGAGACCCACACAAAATGAACCCCAAAAGACTAACGCCAAGGCACATTATAATTAAATTGGCAAATACCAATGACAATCCTCCCACCACATTTTCTGACCTCTGAAGGGGGGTCCCCTGCCTGACCAACTCTGTCTCCTACATTGTAGCCAAGGCAACCATTCCTTGTAGCACGGACCCTTCCCAGGCCATTTTCCCACTCAGAATCCTTCAGCTGCCTCCAGAGCACATGGCCTTCCTCAGTGAACTCTTTTGAATAGATAAGTGTTAAATGAATCGACTCAGAAACGAAACTCACAAAATACCTGTGTTCTCCGTTAAGGAAAAGGTTTGTTCACATATTAACGATAAAAAATATCTTAAGCACTGGAGCAGACCATCACAGATTGCTGGGACCAAAACATGACATTTACCCACTTATTTTTACTATGCTGGTCAAGTTCTGAGCACTTAGCACTATGAGGCAGGTTGAGGGAACCAGTGTCCCCTGGCCTGGTCCTGGAACATGCTGCCTGTCCCACAGGCTATGGCCCTGGTCTCCGTGATCACTGCCAGGGACGTAGCATCATCTCTTCTCATTGAAAAGCCCCATTTCTCAGCCTTCACAGGATCAGCTCCTTATCTTTCTCTGTGAAAGTTCCAGTACATTTTCCAAAATGTCGAAAATGTGGAGAGACTGTACCAGGTGAGAATCAAGCAAAAGGGCCAGGATGGTGAAGAGGATGCACCCTTCTTGCCTGCCATTATTAACCCTTTCTGTAGACATCCTCCAACTCCCTCACGGCATCCATTATACAGGGAGAATCAACCTGCGCAAAGGAAATAGGCCAGACCTTAAGTTCCGAACTCATATGGCAGCATAGGTAAATGCCTGTAGTAGTACATGCTGCCTGCCACAATCACATCAAAATTACAACGAAAATACAGAACATCTATCATCCACAACCACGGGCAGGTTGGTTGGGTGGATGTATTACAACTAGAGAGGTCAAGAAGAAAGTGAATTGAGACTGGTAGGAGGTGCAGAGGCATGGAGTCGGCTGGTTGGGCACCCAGGTGTGCTGCTTTTTAAAAAAGGAGGGAGATTGCCTCTTTGGAGGATGCCTTGAGGAGCAAAGACCCCAGCCACACACCAACCCCAAGCCCAGGGTCCCATAGCTGGGGAAAGATGTCCCTATGGGTCAGAACAAAAGAACTAGGACTTTAAAAACCAGTGCGCATTGGGGCTGAGTGACACACAGGCTACTGGAGACCCAGCTGCTCCTCTTAAAAGGCCAGCACCACAACTGAATTTACAAGCATCCACTTGTGCTGAGCTCCAGTACCTCACAAGGACCTGGGGGACCCAGACAAATTCGGGGAGAAACCAGACTGTCTGGCATTGGGGCAGGAAGGCGGGGGCAGCTTTCTTACAGATGAAGATGCTAGCAGTGGTCATTATTCCTGTGCTGGAACATCCCTAGTGCAAGCTCATTGGCAGCAATTTCTGTTTGCTCTACCCTGAATATTCCCTTAGTCCTCTCCTCACCCAATTTATAACCCAACCCAAGCTGTGAGCAACGGCTATTATATATAAATGGCCTGTCCTTGTTCAGCCTAAAACTTGTCTAACAAGCTGCAGCTGGAACAGAAAACTACAAAGCTATCAATAAAAGTCCCAAGTCTGGCACCAGCACCATCCTGCCTTCTTCACAGCGGGGCCTCATCTTGGCACCTCCAAAGCGCAAACAAAGAGGAGGAATCTGCAGATATCTCTGTAGTTTCTGCTGGGTGGTCTCCGGCAGTGGCTGACTTGGCACGTCCTTGGAGATCCAAGAGTCAGTGTACCCAGTGGTTAGTGTGAGACCAGACCAGATTACAACCCTTCACATGCATAAGTGAACACTCAAGGGGCAGACTGTGCGAGCACCAAAGCCCCACTGAAACAAGTCCTGCCCCAATAGAATGTCTCCTGCACAGCATCTTTCCCACTGTAGACACAGCCAGTCCGCACAGCCAATGGGCCTGGAAGGCAATTCCTCCCAGTGATACCAACAAGCACACAGCCCACAAAGGAGTGTACCAAGAGTGTCCATCTCAGGTGATTGGGGAGGCTGAGCCACTAGGCCCTAGAGGAGACCTACCACCCAAGGGCATTCTATCAACTCAAGGACTTAGCAGCTACCCAATTCATAGAAACAAACACAGGGTGTGGTGGGCATTTTCTATGTTTTCTGCATAACTGACACACTCAAGGGGCAGACTCAATAGGCACCAAAGCCCCAATGAAGCAAGTCGTGCCCCACAAGGATGTCTCCTGCACGGCAGCTCTTCCACTGGAAAACCAGCTATTCTGCACAGGCAATTGGCCCGGGAGGCAATTCCTCCCATTCATACCAACAGCAATCAAGGCTTAACTACAACAATAATGTGCACACAGCCCACAAAGGAGTACATCAGGAGTGTCCCATCTCAGGTGATTGAGGAGGCTGAGCCACTAGGCTTTGTAGGAAACCTACCAACCAAGGGCACTCTATCAACTCAAAGTGATTCAGCAGCTACCCATTACATAGAAACAAACACAGGATAGCAGCCAAAGTGCAGAGACAAAGAAACATGCCGCCAATAAAAGCAATTGAAGAAAGCAAAATAGTGGATATAGAGTTCAAAACCATAGTTATAAGGTTATTCAAAAATCTTCTAGAAACCTCTGAGGAACTTGTTGAGACCTTCAAAGAACTTAGTGAGAATGCCAAAAACAAAAACAAAAAGAAAAAAAGGAAAAGGACCAGTCAGTCCATGTATACATGGACTAAAATAAAGAATAATATATGGAGATTCAACAGTAGACTAGAGGATCCCAAGAATCAAGTCAAAGATCTGAAACATGAGAAAGCTAAAAGCACCAACCAGAAAAACAAAAATAAAAAAGAATCCAAAAATATAAAGATAATGTAAGGAGTCTCTGGGACAACCTCAAGCATACCAATATCCGAATTATGAGGGTGCCAGAAGAAGAGAGAGAGCAAGATATTGAAAATCTATTTGCAGAAATAATGACAGAACACTTCCCCTACTTAGTGAAAGAAACTGACTTACAAGTCCAGGAAGTACAGAGAGTCCCAAGCAAGAGGAACCCAAAGAGGGCCATACCTAGACACATCATAATTAAAATGCCAAGGACAAAAAAGCAAAGAGGGAAGCTTTTAAATTTAATAAATCTTTACTATTCAGATTATTACAATCGTTCCCTCTTTCCCCAACCCTATAGCTTCCCTCCACCCAGTTCCCACCCCATCCTCTGCCCTTTCCTCCCCACCACTGTCCTCATCCATAGGTGTACACTTTTTATCCAGTCTCTTCCCACACCTCTGAAGAATTGTCAGTCCACTCCCTTTCAATGCCCCTGATTCTATTCTATTCACCAGTTTATTCTCTTCATCATATTTTTTATTCACTTTATTTTTAGATTCACTTGTAGATAGACATGAATTTGTTGTTCATAATTTTTATCTTTACATTTTTCTTCTTCCTCTTTTTATTAAAGAATACCTTTCAGCATTTCATATAATATAGGTTTGGTGGTGATGAACTCCTTTAGCTTTTTCTTATCTGTGAAGCTCTTGATCTGACCTTCAATTCTGAATGATAGCTTTGCTGGGCAGGGTAATCTTGGTTGTAGGTACTTGCTATTCATCACTTTGAATATTTCTTGCCACTCCCATCTGGCCTGCATAGTTTCTGTTGAGAAATCACCTGACAATTATATGAGTGCTCCCTTGTAGGTAATTAACTGTTTTTCTCTTGCTGCTTTTAATATTCTTTGTGTTTTGCTCTTGGCATTTTAATTGTGATGTGTCTTGGTGTGGTCCTCTTTGGATTCCTTGTCTGGGGTTCTGTGTACTTCCTGGACTTGTAAGGCTATTTCTTTCATCAAGTGGGGGGAAGTTTCCAGTCATTATTTCTTCAAATAGGTTTTCAGTATCTTGCTCTTTCTCTTCTTCTGGAACCCTCATAATTCAGATGTTGGTATGCTTGAAGTTGTCCCAGAGACTCCTTACACTATCTTCATATTTTTGGATTCTTTTTTCTTTGTGCTTTCCCAGTTGTGTGTTTTTTGCTTCTTTGTATTTCAAATATTTAACTTGATTCTTGAGATCCTCTAGTCTGCATTGTGTCTCCGTATATTATTATTTTTTTTTTTAGTCAGTATATGCTTAATTTCTCATTGGTCCTTTTTCAAAACCTCAAGGGTCTCTCTAATATTATCAGCCTTTTCTAGGAAATTCTTGAAAAACCTCATGGTTTTGAACTCTATATCCAGTCGTTTACTTCCCTCCGTTTATTTCCTTTGTGATCTGTTTATTTGTCTCTACATTTTCGCTGCTGAGCTGAGCTGGTAGAATAGCTTTGTGTAGTAGGTGTCCTACAGGGTACAGTGGCTCAGTCTCCCAGTTACCTGAGGTGTACCCTCTTGGTGCACACCTTTGAGGACTGTGTGCTCAGCCTTTTATACTTAAGTCTTGATTGTTGTTGGAATCACTGGGAGGAGTTGACCTCTAGGCCAATAGGCTGTGAGGATCAGATGTGTCTATGCTGGAAGAACTACTGTGCTGGAGACACTCTCATGAGACAAGACTTGAAAAATTGCAAAAGCTTCTGTGCTCAGCTTGGATGGGGCAGAGTTTCGGTGCAGAGCAGTCAGCTTTCCCGTCAGCCCTGACCTATGAGGCCCCTGGGTCTCAATGTCCCGTGGTAATCGCTGCAAGAACCTCTGATAGAAAGCCGCCCTTGAGTTTTCCCACTGATAGCCAGTCAAGTGTCTTCCCGAATGAGTTGGGGTTACCAGAAACTCGCCCGGAACTGGAGTTCAGCACAGTTGTGAGCCCTTATCACCCTCCCACTTTAGAAAGCCAGCCACACAGTCAGCTGCCCATGCAGATATTCGCCATCCTATCCATGTGCACATCTCTGTACCTCAGCCTTTTGCAGCTCCTCAGTCTCAATGTGCTTTCCTCTTTTCTTTTACTTGTAGAATTTCCACTCAGCTAGCTTTTCTATGGTTCTGGATGGTGTCCATTTCATCTTTTAGTTGTAGTTGATATTGTTGTGTGAGGCAGCAGTTTAGGTGTTTACCTCTGACGCCATCTTGGTTTCTCCCAAAGAGAGAATCTTAAACACAGCAAGAGAAAAAGTTTGTTACCTACAAGGGAGTACCCACAGGACTGTCAGCTGATTTTTCAACAGAAACTATGCAGGCCAGAAGGGAGTGGCAAGAAATATTCAGAGTGATGAACAGAAATAATCTACAACCAAGATTGCTCTACCTGGCAAAGCAGAACTGAAGGTCAATCGTGCAGACTTGAAGGTCAGATAAAGAGCTTCACAGATAAGTAAAAGCCAAAGGAGTTCATCACTGCCAAACCAGTTTTATATGAAATGCTGAATGGTATTTTTTAAAAAGAGGAAGAAGAAAAAGGGAAAGATAAATAAGTGTGAACAATATAGTGCTAACAAAAACATATCTATCAACAAGTGAATCTAAAAATGAATAAAAAATCTGATGAACAGAATAAACTGGTGACTGGAAAAGAATCAGGGGCATAGAAATGAAACAGACAGATGATTCTCAGAGGGAAGGGGATGTGGGGTGATGTGGGAAGAGATTAGACAAAGATCTTATATGCATGTATGCAGTAACCATGCTTCTTTGCATTTCAGATTATTACAATTGTTCCCCTGTCTTCCCCCCACCCCCCTAGCTCCCCTCCACCCAGTTGTAACCCGGACAATAAGGTGGCAAGGGCCTGCGGTGGGGTGAGAACCAGGTGGAGTGAAGCTATGGGGGAAATAAGAGGGATATCTGTAATAATCTTAACAATAAAGATTATATATTGTATATGAAAAATAAAATAGGCCAAAAGTCATTGCAAACACCTGACAATAGTGGCAGTGAGTTCCTCTCAGGGACCCTTTTTTCCAGCCACATGAAGTGTTTATGCTGGAAGAGTTGGTACTTTTCAAATCAGCACATCAACATGCACAGGGTAGGATACACACCCCCACAGGGCACACCTTTTAAGACCCAGTTTGAGTGTGCAGTACTGCTACGGGGACGCAGGGACTGGTAGAAGCAGCACAGAGCAACCCGCCCCGGCACTGGGACCCGCCTGTAAGCACAGCCTTTCACCTGCTAAGTCAAGGTGGAGTACCTCGGACACGTCTGGCTCCTTGGAGACAAGAGCACTGCACATGTCTGTCTGCAATGCTGCACATCCAACAGCACTCATTTGGAAGCGCATGCTGAGCCCACAGGAGGAGGCGGGACAAGGGTCAGGTCGGGGCATGGAGCCCTGTGGAGGGGGCAGTCTGGAAAGGACACCTGCCGAACGCACACCTGAGGGACCAGCAGCTGTGCCCAAACCCTCAGCCACTAGATGGAAAAGATCAAACTCTGAGGAACAGGAGCTGGAAGAGGAACGCAGATAGAGAGGCATGGGAGAAGAGTAGGTTACGGGGGCTGCTTCAATTGTCATATGCTCATGTCACTGCAAAAGGGCAAACACTAAATGCTAGAAGCCTGCAGAGAAGGCGCAGATGGGCAGGAGGGAATCATGACCTCCCAGAGGCCAAAGCCCATAGACAGGGCATATTCTTAATTTAATAAATAATAAATAATAAATGTAATCTGTGAACTCCCTATTGGAGCCCCTCACTAAAGATCAACCTGAAAAGCAAACCATGACCACGAAATTTTGTTCAAATGTAACTTAAAAAAGAGAAATTAGCCCAGAGGCATGACTAAGTGGTGTAACATCAACCAAGAAACCAGGAAGTGGGGTCTCAATTCTTGGTCAGGACACATGCCCAGTTTGCAGGTTCAGTCCCCAATGTGGGGTGTGCAGGAGGCAGATGGTCCTTAATTCTCTCTCATCATTGATGTTTCTATCTCTCCTTCTCCCTTCTTTTCTTAAATCAATAGAAATTGTTTTAAAAAACAAATTAGAATGTTCTAGTCACCAAGAAAAATTCATGTATAAAATACGATGGTGGAATGTTTTCAACACTGGAATGGATTGACGCAAGTACATCAAATTTCCTGAAATGTATTGCTGTCTTCATATAAAATATAACTTAGCAGAGCATTGGAAACCAGCAATACCATCCATGTTGTTGGAGTTGTGTGAGCACACACGGTAATTCGGAGGGACTCCAAGATCTGCAGAGACCTAATGGCTGATGGATCGATGAGCAGAGCAGCTCCATAAGGGACCTTGGGCTTGGGACACACTCTGGGTCCCATGAGGCTGCTCCTGGCACCACTGACCTAGGGCTCTTGGAACTCTTGCCCTCACTTCCGGTGTCTGTCCTGCAGCAGGGAAGGCTGAAGAGCCCAGTGGACAGTGACCTCCTGGGCCCCCGTCCAGGGGACGCCTGACCTACAGCAGGTGGTAGGGTCCAGGGCTTTTACTCCCCATCTGTGACTTTCTGTGTGAGCCGAAACTTTGGACTGAGGAGGATCCGGTTCCACACCAAGGCCTTGGACCATGGATGCCCAGGAGGAGCGCCCTAAGGAGGCCCATAAGGGGCAGAGCAGGCCAAGGCTGCATCTGCCTCTGCAGGGAGGGCGGCCTGGCTGGTGCAGAGGCATCTTCCTCACAAACAAACCCCGACTCAGAGGGCGCCCCCTAGGCCGCTGGAGCAGCAGAGCGGGGCCCAAAGCCCAGAGGACCTGGAGCCCCAGCAGGGCAATCCTCAGCCATTGGCCCAGGGCCCCCAGGCCTCCACTCCCTATCTTCTCTCAGAAGCTGACTGACTCCCACACTGAGAGCTGCTCCCAGCTGGGCTGCCATCCCAGGCCACCTGCATGGCTCCTCCCAGAAGGCTCGGCTGCATCAGGGCCCACCTGCTGCCCTCAGGCCCAAGTAAGCATCCAGGCTCCCTTGCCCTGTGCTGCCTGTGGCCCCTCAGGTCACACTGTTCCTGCCCATTGAAGGTGCAGTCTCTGAGCTCTTCCAACTGACTTCTGAGAGGGGCGGGACTTCCTATCAGACACAGTGGGCACTGCACTGCAAAGAACCTGTGGTCGCCCCCTGCTGGCGGGAAGCGGCAGCACAGGGAGCTGTAAAGCCTCAATGAGTCTCCTATCAGTGTACTGTGCAAGGAGTAGGGGTGATGCAGAGAGGAGCTCCCCCTTCCTGCAGGAAAGCCCTGCAGGTCCTGGCTCACAGACCTCTTCCCGCCCTGCAGGCTGGTGGCAGGGCATTCATCTTGTCACCCGTGGGTAAATGGACAGGGAGAGAACAGGCCCATAGGGAATGTGCCTTGTGCCTGGGCGTGCATTTGCCAGCATTTACAGGAAATTTCTAGTGGGCTTGCTGCCCTGAGACTGGTGTTTCTACTCAGCCCCGAGCCTTAGTGTCTCCGTGTGCATGTGGTACCTTTTCTGGGCTGTGTGCTGTGTCCCCTAACCTATGCGGATGGGATAGACTGAGCGTGGCCATATCAAGAATAGGGTCAAGGGCAGCGGGGCGTCTCAGGGTCTTGGATGAGTGGGCCATCGCTGCAGAGACAGGTGCCCTCAAAAGAGGGAAATGACCCCTGGGGCACAACCAAATGTGGTGGGCGCCAGGACAGATGCCTCAAATTCCTTCTTTACCATGTTCATTGTTCCTGCACTCACCTAAGAAAGCGTCCATCATTTTACTTTTCATCCAATCCCAGAGGTTTCCCACTGCTTTGCTTTATCCCACCTCCTTAGTCCATCACCAATGAATTTCCTGTAACCCACCTATGTCCCTCGTTTGATTGCAATGTAGAAATAGAAATGTAACCCGCCATTCTTTGGCGCATTATCTCAATCCATTGAAGTTCTGCTTCCCAGCATATGTCAAAGGTTTGGCTCAAATAAACACTTTTTTAAAAAAGAAAAGAAAAGAAAACAAGATAGAAAGACGGAAATGAGAGTCGGTAGCACAGATGAGGTCATGTGACTTGCACACATGCAGAGATGCGTGCTAAGGATGGGTCTCCAAGCCAAGGAACCAAGGGCAGCTGGCAGCACCAGGAGCTGGGAGAGTCCTTTGCTCCCAGCCCCAGAAGAACCAAGCTCACCCTGTCCCTGATCTCCAGGTGAGCCTCTCACAGGCAGAGGTGGGAGCTCTGGTCCATGCCCAGCTGCCTGGTCACTGTGTCCTCCACTCATGGAGAGAAGCCACAGGAGAGGAAGGGACTGCCAGCTGCAGACTCCAGGCAGGGGGTGAGGAGCAGGAGGCCGGGGTGCCTGCAGTACTGGCTCATCCCGGCCTCCCTGGGCGCCTCCCATCCTGTGCCCTGACAGGTGGACCAGGGCTGATATCTGCCCAAGAAGCCCGAGGACCCCTGTGGTGGGCTGTGCCAGCGAGACTCAAGAGCAGGCGTGACAAACTTCGTCTTCCGTCTGTGCCCACCTCCTTCAAGGCTGCATGTACTCAGCTCCCTCATTGCCCTCACCCAAGTCTCTACAGCATCTCCCTTTTGTCCTCCACCCTGGCCCTCATACTTATTCCTCATGCAATGATTTCTCTGGAGGCACTTGTGAAGAGGCAGTCAGTCACCCAATTTAACAGGAATCAAAGAAGTAAAATGTTCATTCCCACGGGGTACCTAGAAGGGGTGTGGCCCACAATAGATGCTCTGTGAATGAATGCAGTACCGTCCACAGGTACTGCAAGGTACTACAGGTTTGAAAGGCAGTTGGTGGGCAGGAAGTTCTATTTCTCTGCTCCTGCTGAGTGGCCTTGTCCCAAACATGAGACAGTCCATGAAAAACACAGAGGCTGCCAGGTGTGCTACCAGGCATGTGGTATGGACAGGGTGCAGAGTGCACTTATGTGTGCATAAAAGAGGGACAGATATATATATATATATATATATATATATATATATATATATATAGAAACAGACGAAAAGAGAGAAGGAGACAGAGAGAAAGAGAGTGAGTTTGCAGAACATGCCAGATTTTCATAGGCTGTCATCCTAGAATTAGCTGAGGGAAAACGTATAAATCTATTTTAATGGAAAGGTGAGTGCAAGTTTCCCAGCTACTTCTGTGCCAGCTCACACTCAAATTGAGAGTGGACGCCTGTTCACCACGCCCACCTCCTTCATTGACTCCTTCCAGGGTTTTCATTGTCCATCTGGTAGGTAAGAGGTGAGCATGGAGATACCATGTGAGAAGGGAAGGGATATGGGGGGACCCTAGGCTTCAAGGTGACCCCCATCCTCTTCTCTAGCTCATTTCACCAGCGAACCATGGAGATATAACCCAGCTGTCATCCCTGGCCTCCACCCACTCAGCCTGGGGGAGTATATTCGGTAAGACGTGGCAGTCACCTGCTCTTCTCCCATCGTCCTGACCTCGGTCCCCTGCAGTCCTTCCCCAGGGCCTCCCGCAGGTCCTCTTGTGTGTGTGCCCAGCAGAGGGCTAACCCTCACCCTCGCAGGCCCCTTTGCTTCAGCCCACCCTGCAAGGCAGTGCCCTTGGCTGTGCTGGAGCCAGAGTGTGCTGGCTTGGGAGAGCCATTTGTGTTTCTAGGGCCTACACGGGCCACGTGATATACCACACATGGCTAAAAATCTGATTATGTGAACGTGGGCTTAAATAATTTATGTTAAAAACAAAAGTAGTAGGCCTGGCAGGTGTCTCTCAAGGGGTTGAGCATTGGCTATCCTGTGGTACAAAAGGTCACTGGGTCCATTCTCAGTCAGGGTGCAGGCCCAGGTTGTGTGTTCAGTTCCGAGTAGTGGTGTTGGCAGAAGGTGACTGGTCAAGTGTCTCTCTCTCCTCTTTGTCTCTCTATGCCTCTTTCCAAAACCATTAAAACATAATATGAAAACAAAGGTTATAAATTTTCAAAAGCTGCCCCTTGGCACAGCTGGCATGGCGCAGTGGTTGAGTGTCATGGTGCGCTTCCTATTGTCTCTAGACGTGAGAAAGTGATTATGAAAATGTTAATAGTAAAGGTTAAGCTTACAAGTGTGTCCTGAGTGAATGTTATGGCACGTAAATGGTCTCTCTGGTTTTAAAGAGATGTCTGTAGGCATTGTAGGGCAAACACATTACAGCAATGGAGGGACTTGGGATCCCACCCAGAAAAGCACTGCCTCACTGAACAGTCACTCACATCGTGAACAAAAGACTGAGGATCCCACACACACCTTCCGCTTGTCTTCCCTGCTAACAGGAGAAAAACCACCTCCCAACATTCTCATGGGAACCACACTCACCCGTCAGTGGAGGGCAAGCACAGCTTGGATGTAAGTACACCTGTTTGGCGAAAATCAATGAGAGCTGTCTAGGGGAATCAATGGGCTGTATATCTCTCCATCTGCCAGATCTCCAAATAACAGAGCACGTCAATGAATGTGATAATAATTCTTTCCCGTGCTGGTAGTAATGTAAAAAAAAAAATGTCATTTCACCTTGGAATTCATATGAAAGCAGCTACAGACCCTTGGAGGTGCTTAAAGAACTCTCAAAACTCACGAAACAAACTAAGCTTAATGTTTAAGAATGAGTACAATACAGGAGGATTACATCAACAAAGAGCCTTACTAACAGCAAGCAACACATTGTTTAATGACAGGAGAATGGTGCTGAAACATCAGAGAAAATAGGTTGCTATAGGTTACCGGTCTACCTCAGTGCCAGTGACTTGTCTTTTTTCAAAGAAGGCTGAGAAGCTTTGAAACAGGAAGTGCTGACGTCATCAAGTGGTCAGGGCCAGGTGAGCAGGCCCACGTGCCCAGGTGATAATTATTTGGCCCTGAGCCAACCTGAGAGGAAATTCATGCCTTACCTGAGGCTGCACACTGCGGAGTGACAGCAGGTGTCGGAGGGGAGACCAGGGCCACTGTGTGCCGTGAGCGAGACAGCTGCTGTGGGAAGCTCTTCCAAAGACACCCCACCCCCTGAGACCACCTGCATACCAGCTCTCTCCCCCGGCCTTTGGCCAGCCAAGTGAGGCGAGAGGGGCCTGTCTCCTGGATGCAAGGTTGCCTGGTGACCAGAGTTCTACATTCCACACTGTCCTGTGGCTGAGTGAGTGACCTCAAGGGTGCAGGGCTCTATGGCCTGTATGCTTTCCTTTAAGCAGGCTGACCTGCAGACCCCTCAGGGCTTTGGACTTTTTCCCAAATCAAGAGCCTACAAGATCCCTAAGGACATCCGAGGGATGATGCGGGAAAGCATTTTCTGGAGGCCAGCGCACATGTCCCTGACTTCAAACCGGCCAGCCCTGCCGGTTAGGGTTAGGGTTAGGGTTAGGGTTAGGGTTAGGGTTAGGGTTAGGGCTAGGGCTTGGGCTAGGGCTAGGGCTAGGGCTAGGGCTAGGGCTAGGTTTACAGATAGCATATGGGTTGTGGGAGAGTTTATCATGAATCAGCCTTTGAATTCACGGTGAAAGAGATGCCCTCACTGGAGCATGAGTGTAATATGGCAAATTGAAAACTACAGGCCACAAACATTTTAGAATGGTACTTCCTACACTAGAAATGCATGTTCAACTAGATGTAAGACCCGAATAACACAATGTTGGCATTGGTAAAACCAGTTACAAGGCTGATAATTTGATGTGGTACAGTTTCCCTTTGATTTTAATTGTCAAATGGGCTTGGTGTTTGTGGGGTGGGGAAAGCTGGTGAAAAATTTCACAACTCCTCTTCCTGGGACTGTACGACAGTATCTGAGTACTTCAGCAGTCGCCGAAACCGGTTTGGCTCAGTGGTACAGTATCGGTCTGCGAACTAAAAGGTGCTGGGTTCGATTCCGGTCAATGGCATGTACCTTGGTTGCGGGTACATCCCCAGTAGGGGATGTGCAGGAGGCAGTTGGTCGATGTTTGTCTCTCACCGACGTTCCTGGCTCACTATCTCTCTCCCTTCCTCTCTGAAATAGCAATAAAATATATTTTTAAAAAAGAACCAAGAGAGGTGAACAATAGCCAAGCTTGTGTTCAAATAGTAGTAAAGTCCTCTAAAGGCCCTTATGATAACTGTATGAAAATGGAAAACCTGCCAGATCTCCAAATAACAGAGCACGTCAATGTATGTGATAATAATTCTTTCCCGTGCTGGTAGTAATGTAAAAAAAAAATGTCATTTCACCTTGGAATTCATATGAAAGCAGCTACAGACCCTTGGAGGTGCTTACAGAACTCTCAAAACTCACGAAATTAAGTAAGGTTAATGTCTAAGAATGAGTACAATACAGGAGGATTACATCAACAAAGAGCCTTGCTAACAGCAAGCAACACATTGTTTAATGACAGGAGAATGGTGCTGAAACATCAGAGAAAATAGGTTGCTATAGGTTACCGGTCAACCTCAGTGCCAGTGACTTGTCTTTTTTCAAAGAAGGCTGAGAAGCTTTGAAACAGGAAGTAATGACGTCATCAAGTGGTCAGGGCCAGGTGAGCAGGCCTACGTGCCCCGGTGATAATTATGTGGGCCTGAGCCAACCTGGGAGGAAGTTCATGCCTTACCTGAGGCTGCACACTGCCGAGTGACAGCAGGTGTCGGAGGGGAGACCAGGGCCACTGTGTGCCGTGAGCGAGACAGCTGCTGTGGGAAGCTCTTCCAAAGACAACCCACCCCCTGAGACCACCTGCATACCAGCTCTCTCCCCCGGCCTTTGGCCAGCCAAGTGAGGCGAGAGGGGCCTGTCTCCCGGATGCAAGGTTGCCTGGTGACCAGAGTTCTACATTCCACACTGTCCTGTGACTTAGCGAGTGACCTCAAGGGTGCAGGGCTCTATGGCCTGTATGCTTTCCTTTAAGCAGGCTGACCTGAAGACCCCTCAGGGCTTTGGACTTTTTCCCAAATCAAGAGCCTACCAGATCCCTAAGGACATCCGAGGGATGATGCGGGAAAGCATTTTCTGGAGGCCAGGGCACATGTCCCTGACTTCAAACCGGCCAGCCCTGCCGGTTAGGGTTAGGGTTAGGGTTAGGGTTAGGGCTAGGGCTTGGGCTAGGGCTAGGGCTAGGGCTAGGGCTAGGGCTAGGTTTACAGTTAGCATATGGGTTGTGGAAGAGTTTATCATGTATCAGCCTTTCAATTCACGGTGAAAGAGATGCCCTCACTGGAGCATGAGTGTAATATGGCAAATTGAAAACTACAGGCCACAAACATTTTAGAATGGTACTTCCTACACTAGAAATGCATGTTCAACTAGATGTAAGAACCGAATAACACAATGTTGGCATTGGTAAAACCAGTTACAAGGCTGATAATTTGATGTGGTACAGTTTCCCTTTGATTTTAATTGTCAAATTGGCTTGGTGTTTGTGGGGTGGGGAAAGCTGGTGAAAATTTTCACAACTCCTCTTCATAGGGCTGTACGACAGTATCTGAGTACGTCAAGCAGTCGCCGAAACCGGTTTGGCTCAGTAGTACAGTATCGGTCTGCGGACTGAAAGGTGCTGGGTTCGATTCCGGTCAATGGCATGTACCTTGGTTGCGGGTACATCCCCAGTAGGGGATGTGCAGGAGGCAGCTGGTCGATGTTTCTCTCTCACCGACGTTCCTGGCTCACTATCTCTCTCCCTTCCTCTCTAAAATAGCAATAAAATATGTTTTTAAAAAAGTACCAAGAGAGGTGAACAATAGCCAAGCTTGTGTTCAAATAGTAGTAAAGTCCTCTAAAGGCCCTTATGATAACTGTATGAAAATGGAAAACCTGCCAGATCTCCAAATAACAGAGCACGTCAATGTATGTGATAATAATTCTTTCCCGTGCTGGTAGTAATGTAAAAAAAAAATGTCATTTCACCTTGGAATTCATATGAAAGCAGCTACAGACCCTTGGAGGTGCTTACAGAACTCTCAAAACTCACGAAATTAAGTAAGCTTAATGTCTAAGAATGAGTACAATACAGGAGGATTACATCAACAAAGAGCCTTCCTAACAGCAAGCAACACATTGTTTAATGACAGGAGAATGGTGCTGAAACATCAGAGAAAATAGGTTGCTATAGGTTACCGGTCTACCTCAGTGCCAGTGACTTGTCTTTTTTCAAAGAAGACTGAGAAGCTTTGAAACAGGAAGTGCTGACGTCATCAAGTGGTCAGGGCCAGGTGAGCAGGCCTACGTGCCCCGGTGATAATTATGTGGGCCTGAGCCAACCTGGGAGGAAGTTCATGCCTTACCTGAGGCTGCACACTGCCGAGTGACAGCAGGTGTCCGAGGGGAGACCAGGGCCACTGTGTGCCGTGAGCGAGACAGCTGCTGTGGGAAGCTCTTCCAAAGACACCGCACCCCCTGAGACCACCTGCATACCAGCTCTCTCCCCCGGCCTTTGGCCAGCCAAGTGAGGCGAGAGGGGCCTGTCTCCCGGATGCAAGGTTGCCTGGTGACCAGAGTTCTACATTCCACACTGTCCTGTGACTGAGCGAATGACCTCAAGGGTGCAGGGCTCTATGGCCTGTATGCTTTCCTTTAAGCAGGCTGACATGCAGACCCCTCAGGGCTTTGGACTTTTTCCCAAATCAAGAGCCTACCAGATCCCTAAGGACATCCGAGGGATGATGCGGGAAAGCATTTTCTGGAGGCCAGGGCACATGTCCCTGACTTCAAACCGGCCAGCCCTGCCGGTTAGGGTTAGGGTTAGGGTTAGGGTTAGGGCTAGGGCTTGGGCTAGGGCTAGGGCTAGGGCTAGGGCTAGGGCTAGGTTTACAGTTAGCATATGGGTTGTGGAAGAGTTTATCATGTATCAGCCTTTCAATTCACGGTGAAACAGATGCCCTCACTGGAGCATGAGTGTAATATGGCAAATTGAAAACTACAGGCCACAAACATTTTAGAATGGTACTTCCTACACTAGAAATGCATGTTCAACTAGATGTAAGACCCGAATAACACAATGTTGGCATTGGTCAAACCAGTTACAAGGCTGATAATTTGATGTGGTACAGTTTCCCTTTGATTTTAATTGTCAAATTGGCTTGGTGTTTGTGGGGTGGGGAAAGCTGGTGAAAATTTTCACAACTCCTCTTCATAGGACTGTACGACAGTATCTGAGTACGTCAAGCAGTCGCCGAAACCGGTTTGGCTAAGTAGTACAGTATCGGTCTGCGGACTGAAAGGTGCTGGGTTCGATTCCGGTCAATGGCATGTACCTTGGTTGCGGGTACATCCCCAGTAGGGGATGTGCAGGAGGCAGCTGGTCGATGTTTCTCTCTCACCGACGTTCCTGGCTCACTATCTCTCTCCCTTCCTCTCTAAAATAGCAATAAAATATATTTTTAAAAAAGTACCAAGAGAGGTGAACAATAGCCAAGGTTATGTTCAAATAGTAGTAAAGTCCTCAAAAGGCCCTTATGATAACTGTATGAAAATGGAAAACCTGCCAGATCTCCAAATAACAGAGCACGTCAATGTATGTGATAATAATTCTTTCCCGTGCTGGTAGTAATGTAAAAAAAAAAATGTCATTTCACCTTGGAATTCATATGAAAGCAGCTACAGACCCTTGGAGGTGCTTACAGAACTCTCAAAACTCACGAAATTAAGTAAGCTTAATGTCTAAGAATGAGTACAATACAGGAGGATTACATCAACAAAGAGCCTTGCTAACAGCAAGCAACACATTGTTTAATGACAGGAGAATGGTGCTGAAACATCAGAGAAAATAGGTTGCTATAGGTTACCGGTCTACCTCAGTGCCAGTGACTTGTCTTTTTTCAAAGAAGGCTGAGAAGCTTTGAAACAGGAAGTGCTGACGTCATCAAGTGGTCAGGGCCAGGTGAGCAGGCCTACGTGCCCCGGTGATAATTATGTGGGCCTGAGCCAACCTGGGAGGAAGTTCATGCCTTACCTGAGGCTGCACACTGCCGAGTGACAGCAGGTGTCGGAGGGGAGACCAGGGCCACTGTGTGCCGTGAGCGAGACAGCTGCTGTGGGAAGCTCTTCCAAAGACACCGCACCCCCTGAGACCACCTGCATACCAGCTCTCTCCCCCGGCCTTTGGGCAGCCAAGTGAGGCGAGAGGGGCCTGTCTCCCGGATGCAAGGTTGCCTGGTGACCAGAGTTCTACATTCCACACTGTCCTGTGACTGAGCGAATGACCTCAAGGGTGCAGGGCTCTATGGCCTGTATGCTTTCCTTTAAGCAGGCTGACATGCAGACCCCTCAGGGCTTTGGACTTTTTCCCAAATCAAGAGCCTACCAGATCCCTAAGGACATCCGAGGGATGATGCGGGAAAGCATTTTCTGGAGGCCAGGGCACATGTCCCTGACTTCAAACCGGCCAGCCCTGCCGGTTAGGGTTAGGGTTAGGGTTAGGGCTAGGGCTAGGGCTTGGGCTAGGGCTAGGGCTAGGGCTAGGGCTAGGGCTAGGTTTACAGTTAGCATATGGGTTGTGGAAGAGTTTATCATGTATCAGCCTTTCAATTCACGGTGAAAGAGATGCCCTCACTGGAGCATGAGTGTAATATGGCAAATTGAAAACTACAGGCCACAAACATTTTAGAATGGTACTTCCTACACTAGAAATGCATGTTCAACTAGATGTAAGACCCGAATAACACAATGTTGGCATTGGTAAAACCAGTTACAAGGCTGATAATTTGATGTGGTACAGTTTCCCTTTGATTTTAATTGTCAAATTGGCTTGGTGTTTGTGGGGTGGGAAAAGCTGGTGAAAATTTTCACAACTCCTCTTCATAGGACTGTACGACAGTATCTGAGTACGTCAAGCAGTCGCCGAATCCGGTTTGGCTCAGTAGTACAGTATCGGTCTGCGGACTGAAAGGTGCTGGGTTCGATTCCGGTCAATGGCATGTACCTTGGTTGCGGGTACATCCCCAGTAGGGGATGTGCAGGAGGCAGCTGGTCGATGTTTCTCTCTCACCGACGTTCCTGGCTCACTATCTCTCTCCCTTCCTCTCTAAAATAGCAATAAAATATATTTTTAAAAAAGTACCAAGAGAGGTGAACAATAGCCAAGCTTGTGTTCAAATAGTAGTAAAGTCCTCTAAAGGCCCTTATGATAACTGTATGAAAATGGAAAACCTGCCAGATCTCCAAATAACAGAGCACGTCAATGAATGTGATAATAATTGTTTCCCGTGCTGGTAGTAATGTAAAAAAAAAATGTCATTTCACCTTGGAATTCATATGAAAGGAGCTACAGACCCTTGGAGGTGCTTACAGAACTCTCAAAACTCACAAAATAAAGTAAGCTTAATGTCTAAGAATGAGTACAATACAGGAGGATTACATCAACAAAGAGCCTTGCTAACAGCAAGCAACACATTGTTTAATGACAGGAGAATGGTGCTGAAACATCAGAGAAAATAGGTTGCTATAGGTTACCGGTCTACCTCAGTGGCAGTGACTTGTCCTTTTTCAAAGAAGGCTGAGAAGCTTTGAAACAGGAAGTGCTGACATCATCAAGTGGTCAGGGCCAGGTGAGCAGGCCTACGTGCCCCGGTGATAATTATGCGGGCCTGAGCCAACCTGGGAGGAAGTTCATGCCTTACCTGAGGCTGCACACTGCCGAGTGACAGCAGGTGTCGGAGGGGAGACCAGGGCCACTGTGTGCGGTGAGCGAGACAGCTGTTGTGGGAAGCTCTTCCAAAGACACCCCACCCCCTGAGAACACCTGCAGACCAGCTCTCTCCCCAGGCCTGTGGCCAGCCAAGTGAAGGGAGAGGGGCCTGTCTCCCGGATGCAAGGTTGCCTGGTGACCATAGTTCTACATTCCGAACTGTCCTGGGACTGAGCGAGTGACCTCAAGGGTGCAGGGCTCTATGGCCTGTATGCTTTCCTTTAAGGAGGCTGACCTGCAGACCAATCAGGGCATTGGACTTTTGCCAAAGCAAGAGCCTCCAAGATCCCTAAGGACATCAGAGGGATGATGCGGGAAAGCATTTTCTGGAGACCAGGGCACGTGTCCCAGACTTCAAACCCGCCAGCCCTGCCGGTTAGGGTTAGGGTTAGGGTTAGGTTTAGGGTTAGGGTTAGGGTTAGGGTTAGGGTTAGGGTTAGGATTAGGGTTATGGCTAGGTCTAGGGCTGGGGCTAGGGCTAGGGCTAGGTCTAGGGCTAGGGCTAGGCTTAGGGTTAGGGTTAGGGTTAGGTTTACGGTTAGCATATGGGTTCTGGGAGAGTTTATCATCTATCAGCCTTTGACTTCACGGTGAAAGAGATTCCCTCACTGTAGCATGAGTGTTACATGGCAAATTGAAAACTACAGGCCACAAACATTTTAGAATGGTACTTCCTACACTAGAAATGCATGTTCAACTAGAAGTAAGACCCGAATAACACAATGTTGGCATTGGTAAAACCAGTTACAAGGCTGATAATTTGATGTGGTACAGTTTCCCTTGGATTTTAATTGTCAAATTGGCTTGGTGTTTGTGGGGTGGAAAAAGCTGGTGAAAATTTTCACAACTCCTCTTCATAGGGCTGTACCACAGTATCTGAGTACTTCAAGAAGTCGCCGAAACCGGTTTGACTCAGTGGTAGAACTTCTTTCTGGGGACTGAAAGCTGCTGGGTTCGATGCCGGTCAATGGCATGTACCTTGGTTGTGGGTACTTCCCCAGGAGGGGATGTTCAGGAGGCAGCTGGTCGAAGTTTCTCTCTCATCGACGTTCCTGGCTCACTATCTCTCTCCCTTCCTCCGTAAAATACCAATAACATATATTTAAAGAAAAAGAACCAAGAGAGGTGAACAATAGCCAAGCTTGTGTTCAAATAGTAGTAAAGTCCTCAAAAGGCCCTTATGATAACTGTATGAAAATGGAAAACCTGCCAGATCTCCAAATAACAGAGCAGGACAATGAATGTGATAATAATTCTTTGCAGTGCTTTTAGTAATGTAAAAAAAAAAACAAAGTCATTTCACCTTGGAATTCATATGAAAGCAACTACAGACCCTTGGACGTGCTTACAGAACTCTCGAAACTCACAAACTGAAGTAAGCTTAATGTCTAAGAATGAGTATAAAACATGAAGATTACATCAACAAAGAGCCGTGCTAACAGCAACACATTGTTTAATGACAGGAGAATGGTGTTGAAACATCAGAGAAAAGAGGTTGCTATAGGTTACCGGTCTACCTCAGTGCCAGTGACTTGTCTTTTTTCAAAGAAGGCTGAGAAGCTTTGAAACAGGAAGTGCTGACGTCATCAAGTGGTCAGGGCCAGGAGAGCAGGCCCCCATACCCCGGTGATAATTATTTGGGCCTGAGCCAACCTGGGAGGAAGTTCATGCCTTACCTGAGGCTGCACACTGCCAAGTGACAGCAGGTGTCGGAGGGGAGACCAGGGCCACTGTGTGCGGTGAGCGAGACAGCTGTTGTGGGAAGCTCTGCCAAAGACACCCCACCCCCTGAGAACACCTGCAGACCAGCTCTCTCCCCAGGCCTGTGGCCAGCCAAGTGAGGGGAGAGGGGCCTGTCTCCCGGATGCAAGGTTGCCTGGTGACCAGAGTTCTACATTCCGAACTGTCCTGTGACTGAGCGAGTGACCTCAAGGGTGCAGGGCTCTATGGCCTGTATGCTTTCCTTTAAGCAGGCTGACCTGCAGAACCCTCAGGGCATTGGACTTTTGCCAAAGCAAGAGCCTACAAGATCCCTAAGGACATCCGAGGGATGATGCGGGAAGCATTTTCTGGAGACCAGGGCACGTGTCCCAGACTTCAAACCCGCCAGCCCTGCCGGTTAGGGTTAGGATTAGGGTTAGGGTTAGGGTTAGGGTTAGGATTAGGGTTATGGCTAGGTCTAGGGCTGGGGCTAGGGCTAGGGCTAGGTCTAGGGCTAGGGCTAGGCTTAGGGTTAGGGTTAGGGTTAGGTTTACGGTTAGCATATGGGTTCTGGGAGAGTTTATCATCTATCAGCCTTTGACTTCACGGTGAAAGAGATTCCCTCACTGTAGCATGAGTGTTACATGGCAAATTGAAAACTACAGGCCACAAACATTTTAGAATGGTACTTCCTACACTAGAAATGCATGTTCAACTAGAAGTAAGACCCGAATAACACAATGTTGGCATTGGTAAAACCAGTTACAAGGCTGATAATTTGATGTGGTACAGTTTCCCTTGGATTTTAATTGTCAAATTGGCTTGGTGTTTGTGGGGTGGAAAAAGCTGGTGAAAATTTTCACAACTCCTCTTCATAGGGCTGTACCACAGTATCTGAGTACTTCAAGAAGTCGCCGAAACCGGTTTGGCTCAGTGGTAGAACTTCTTTCTGGGGACTGAAAGCTGCTGGGTTCGATGCCGGTCAATGGCATGTACCTTGGTTGTGGGTACTTCCCCAGGAGGGGATGTTCAGGAGGCAGCTGGTCGAAGTTTCTCTCTCATCGACGTTCCTGGCTCACTATCTCTCTCCCTTCCTCCGTAAAATACCAATAACATATATTTAAAGAAAAAGAACCAAGAGAGCTGAACAATAGCCAAGCTTGTGTTCAAATAGTAGTAAAGTCCTCAAAAGGCCCTTATGATAACTGTATGAAAATGGAAAACCTGCCAGATCTCCAAATAACAGAGCACATCAATGAATGTGATAATGATTCTTTCCCGTACTGGTAGTAATGTAAAAAAAAAAAAAAATGTCATTTCACCTTGGAATTCATATGAAAGCAGCTACAGACCCTTGGAGGTGCTTACAGAACTCTGGAAACTCACACACTGAAGTAAGCTTAATGTCTAACAATGAGTATAAAACAGGAGGATTATATCAACAAAGAGCCTTGCTAACAGCAACACATTGTTTAATGACAGGAGAATAGTGTTGAAACATCAGAGAATATAGGTTGCTATAGGTTACAGGTCTAACTCATTGCCAGTGACTTGTCTTTTCTCAAAGAAGGCTGAGAAGCTTTGAAACAGGAAGTGCTGACGTCATCAAGTGGTCAGGGCCAGGTGAGCAGGCCCCCGTACCCCGGTGATAATTATTTGGGTCTGAGCAAACCTGGGAGGAAGTTCATGCCTTACCTGAGGCTGCACACTGCCAAGTGACAGCAGGTGTCGGAGGGGAGACCAGGGCCACTGTGTGCGGTGAGCGAGACAGCTGTTATGGGAAGCTCTTCCAAAGACACCCCACCCCCTGAGAACACCTGCAGACCAGCTCTCTCCCCAGGCCTGTGGCCAGCCAAGTGAGGGGAGAGGGGCCTGTCTCCCGGATGCAAGGTTGCCTGGTGACCAGAGTTCTACATTCCGAACTGTCCTGTGACTGAGCGAGTGACCTCAAGGGTGCAGGGCTCTATGGCCTGTATGCTTTCCTTTAAGCAGGCTGACCTGCGGACCCCTCAGGGCATTGGACTTTTGCCAAAGCAAGAGCCTACAAGATCCCTAAGGACATCCGAGGGATGATGCGGGAAAGCATTTTCTGGAGACCAGGGCACGAGTCCCAGACTTCAAACCCGCCAGCCCTGCCGGTTAGGGTTAGGGTTAGGGTTAGGGTTAGGGTTAGGGTTAGGGTTAGGATTAGGGTTATGGCTAGGTCTAGGGCTGGGGCTAGGGCTAGGGCTAGGTCTAGGGCTAGGGCTAGACTTAGGGTTAGGGTTAGGGTTAGGTTTACGGTTAGCATATGGGTTCTGGGAGAGTTTATCATCTATCAGCCTTTGAATTCAAGGTGAAAGAGATGCCCTCACTAGAGCATGAGTGTAACATGGCAAATTGAAAACTACAGGCCACAAACATTTTAGAATGGTACTTCCTACACTAGAAATGCATGTTCAACTAGATGTAAGACCCGAATAACACAATGTTGGCATTGGTAAAACCAGTTACAAGGCTGATAATTTGATGTGGCACAGTTTCCCTTGGATTTTAATTGTCAAATTGGCTTGGTGTGTGTGGGGTGGAAAAAGCTGGTGAAAATTTTCACAACTCCTCTTCATAGTGCTGTACCACAGTATCTGAGGACTTCAAGAAGTCGCCGAAACCGGTTTGGCTTAGTGGTAGAGCGTCTTTCTGCGGACTGAAAGTTGCTGGGTTCGAAGCCGGTCAATGGCATGTACCTTGGTTGCGGGTACTTCCCCAGTAGGGGATGTTCAGGAGGCAGCTGGTCGAAGTTTCTCTCGCATCGACGTTCCTGGCTCACTATCTCTCTCCCTTCCTCCGTAAAATACCAATAAAATATATTTAAAGAAAAAGAACCAAGAGAGGTGAACAATAGCCAAGCTTGTGTTCAAATAGTAGTAAAGTCCTCAAAAGGCCCTTATGATAACTGTATGAAAATGGAAAACCTGCCAGATCTCCAAATAACAGAGCAGGACAATGAATGTGATAATAATTCTTTCCAGTGCTTTTAGTAATGTAAAAAAAAAAGTCATTTCACCTTGGAATTCATATAGAAGCAACTACAGACCCTTGGAGGTGCTTACAGAACTCTCGAAACTCACAAACTGAAGTAAGCTTAATGTCTAAGAATGAGTATAAAACATGAAGATTACATCAACAAAGAGCCGTGCTAACAGCAACACATTGTTTAATGACAGGAGAATGGTGTTGAAACATCAGAGAAAAGAGGTTGCTATAGGTTACCGGTCTACCTCAGTGCCAGTGACTTGTCTTTGTTCAAAGAAGGCTGAGAAGCTTTGAAACAGGAAGTGCTGACGTCATCAAGTGGTCAGGGCCAGGTGAGCAGGCCCCGTACCCCGGTGATAATTATTTGGGCCTGAGCCAACCTGGGAGGAAGTTCATGCCTTACCTGAGGCTGCACACTGCCAAGTGACAGCAGGTGTCGGAGGGGAGACCAGGGCCACTGTGTGCGGTGAGCGAGACAGCTGTTATGGGAAGCTCTTCCAAAGACACCCCACCCCCTGAGAACACCTGCAGACCAGCTCTCTCCCCAGGCCTGTGGCCAGCCAACTGAGGGGAGAGTGGCCTGTCTACCGGATGCAAGGTTGCCTGGTGACCAGAGTTCTACATTCCGAACTGTCCTGTGACTGAGCGAGTGACCTCAAGGGTGCAGGGCTCTATGGCCTGTATGCTTTCCGTTAAGCAGGCTGACCTGCAGACCCCTCAGGGCATTGGACTTTTGCCAAAGCAAGAGCCTACATGATCCCTAAGGAAATCCGAGGGATGATGCGGGAAAGTATTTTCTGGAGACCAGGGCACGAGTCCCAGACTTCAAACCCGCCAGCCCTGCCGGTTAGGGTTAGGGTTAGGGTTAGGGTGAGGGTTAGGATTAGGGTTATGGTTAGGGTGAGGGTTAGGATTAGGGTTATGGCTAGGTCTAGGGCTAGGGCTAGGCTTAGGGTTAGGGTTAGGGTTAGGTTTATGGTTAGCATATGGGTTCTGGGAGAGTTTATCATCTATCAGCCTTTGAATTCACGGTGAAATAGATGCCCTCACTCGAGCATGAGTGTAACATGGCAAATTGAAAACTACAGGCCACAAACATTTTAGAATGGTACTTCCTACACTAGAAATGCATGTTCAACTAGATGTAAGACCCGAATAACACAATGTTGGCATTGGTAAAACCAGTTACAAGGCTGATAATTTGATGTGGTACAGTTTCCCTTGGATTTTAATTGTCAAATTGGCTTGGTGTTTGTGGGGTGGAAAAAGCTGGTGAAAATTTTCACAACTCCTCTTCATAGGGCTGTACCACAGTATCTGAGGACTTCAAGAAGTCGCCGAAACCGGTTTGGCTCAGTGGTAGAGCGTCTTTCTGCGGACTGAAAGTTGCTGGGTTCGATGCCGGTCATTGGCATGTACCTTGGTTGCGGGTACTTCCCCAGTAGGGGATGTTCAGGAGGCAGCTGGTCGAAGTTTCTCTCGCATCGACGTTCCTGGCTCACTATCTCTCTCCCTTCCTCCGTAAAATACCAATAAAATATATTTAAAGAAAAAGAACCAATAGAGGTGAACAATAGCCCAGCTTGTGTTCAAATAGTAGTAAAGTCCTCAAAAGGCCCTTATGATAACTGTATGAAAATGGAAAACCTGCCAGATCTCCAAATAACACAGCAGGACAATGAATGTGATAATAATTCTTTCCAGTGCTTTTAGTAATGTAAAAAAAAAAGTCATTTCACCTTGGAATTCATATAGAAGCAACTACAGACCCTTGGAGGTGCTTACAGAACTCTCGAAACTTCACAAACTGAAGTAAGCTTAATGTCTAAGAATGAGTATAAAACATGAAGATTACATCAACAAAGAGCCGTGCTAACAGCAACACATTGTTTAATGACAGGAGAATGGTGTTGAAACATCAGAGAAAAGAGGTTGCTATAGGTTACCGGTCTACCTCAGTGCCAGTGACTTGTCTTTGTTCAAAGAAGGCTGAGAAGCTTTGAAACAGGAAGTGCTGACGTCATCAAGTGGTCAGGGCCAGGTGAGCAGGCCCCCGTACCCCGGTGATAATTATTTGGGCCTGAGCCAACCTGGGAGGAAGTTCATGCCTTACCTGAGGCTGCACACTGCCAAGTGACAGCAGGTGTCTGAGGGGAGACCAGGGCCACTGTGTGCGGTGAGCGAGACAGCTGTTATGGGAAGCTCTTCCAAAGACACCCCACGCCCTGAGAACACCTGCAGACCAGCTCTCTCTCCAGGCCTGTGGCCAGCCAAGTGAGGGGAGAGGGGCCTGTCTCCCTCCCGGATGCAAGGTTGTCTGGTGACCAGAGATCTATATTCCGAACTGTCCTGTGACTGAGCGAGTGACCTCAAGGGTGCAGGGCTCTATGGCCTGTATGCTTTCCTTTAAGCAGGCTGACCTGCAGACCCCTCAGGGCATTGGACTTTTGCCAAAGCAAGAGCCTACAAGATCCCTAAGGACATCCGAGGAATGATGCGGGAAAGCATTTTCTGGAGACCAGGGCACGTGTCCCGGAATTCAAACCCGCCAGCCCTGCCGGTTAGGGTTAGGGTTAGGGTTAGGGTTAGGATTAGGGTTATGGCTAGGTCTAGGGCTGGGGCTAGGGCTAGGGATAGGTCTAGGGCTAGGCCTAGGCTTAGGGTTAGGGTTAGGGTTAGGATTACGGTTAGCATATGGGTTCTGGGAGAGTTTATCATCTATCAGCCTTTGAATTCACGGTGAAAGAGATGCCCTCACTGGAGCATGAGTGTAACATGGCAAATTGAAAACTACAGGCCACAAACATTTTAGAATGGTACTTCCTACACTAGAAATGCATGTTCAACTAGATGTAAGACCCAAATAACACAATGTTGGCATTGGTAAAACCAGTTACAAGTCTGATAATTTGATGTGGTACAGTTTCCCTTGGATTTTAATTGTCAAATTGGCTTGGTGTTTGTGGGGTGGAAAAAGCTGGTGAAAATTTTCACAACTCCTCTTCATAGGGCTGTACCACAGTATCTGAGTACTTCAAGAAGTCGCCGAAACCGTTTTGGCTCAGTGGTAGAGCGTCTTTCTGCGGACTGAAAGTTGCTGGCTTCGATGCCGGTCAATGGCATGTACCTTGGTTGGGGGTACTTCCCCAGTAGGGGATGTTCAGGAGGCAGCTGGTCGAAGTTTCTCTCGCATCGACGTTCCTGGCTCACTATCTCTCTCCCTTCCTCCGTAAAATACCAATAAAATATATTTAAAGAAAAAGAACCAATAGAGTTGAACAATAGCCAAGCTTGTGTTCAAATAGCAGTAAAGTCCTCAAAAGGCCATTATGATAACTGTATGAAAATGGAAAACCTGCCAGATCTCCAAATAACACAGCAGGACAATGAATGTGATAATAATTTTTTCCAGTGCTTTTAGTAATGTAAAAAAAAAAGTCATTTTCACCTTGGAATTCATATAGAAGCAACTACAGACCCTTGGAGGTGCTTACAGAACTCTCGAAACTCACAAACTGAAGTAAGCTTAATGTCTAAGAATGAGTATAAAACATGAAGATTACATCAACAAAGAGCCGTGCTAACAGCAACACATTGTTTAATGACAGGAGAATGGTGTTGAAACATCAGAGAAAAGAGGTTGCTATAGGTTACCGGTCTACCTCAGTGCCAGTGACTTGTCTTTGTTCAAAGAAGGCTGAGAAGCTTTGAAACAGGAAGTGCTGACGTCATCAAGTGGTCAGGGCCAGGTGAGCAGGCCCCGTACCCCGGTGATAATTATTTGGGCCTGAGCCAACCTGGGAGGAAGTTCATGCCTTACCTGAGGCTGCACACTGCCAAGTGACAGCAGGTGTCGGAGGGGAGACCAGGGCCACTGTGTGCGGTGAGCGAGACAGCTGTTATGGGAAGCTCTTCCAAAGACACCCCACCCCCTGAAACACCTGCAGACCAGCTCTCTCCCCAGGTCTGTGGCCAGCCAAGTGAGGGGAGAGTGGCCTGTCTCCCGGATGCAAGGTTGCCTGGTGACCAGAGTTCTACATTCCGAACTGTCCTGTGACTGAGCGAGTGACCTCAAGGGTGCAGGGCTCTATGGCCTGTATGCTTTCCGTTAAGCAGGCTGACCTGCAGACCCCTCAGGGCATTGGACTTTTGCCAAAGCAAGAGCCTACATGATCCCTAAGGACATCCGAGGGATGATGCGGGAAAGCATTTTCTGGAGACCAGGGCACGTGTCCCAGACTTCAAACCCGCCAGCCCTGCCGGTTAGGGTTAGGGTTAGGGTTAGGGTGAGGGTTAGGATTAGGGTTATGGCTAGGTCTAGGGCTGGGGCTAGGGCTAGGGCTAGGTCTAGGGCTAGGGCTAGGCTTAGGGTTAGGGTTAGGGTTAGGTTTACGGTTAGCATATGGGTTCTGGGAGAGTTTATCATCTATCAGCCTTTGAATTCACGGTGAAAGAGATGCCCTCACTGGAGCATGAGTGTAACATGGCAAATTTTAAACTACAGGCCACAAACATTTTAGAATGGTACTTCCTACACTAGAAATGCATGTTCAACTAGATGTAAGACCCGAATAACACAATGTTGGCATTGGTAAAACCAGTTACAAGGCTGATAATTTGATGTGGTACAGTTTCCCTTGGATTTTAATTGTCAAATTGGCCTGGTGTTTGTGGGGTGGAAAAAGCTGGTGAAAATTTTCACAACTCCTCTTCATAGGGCTGTACCACAGTATCTGAGGACTTCAAGAAGTCGCCGAAACCGGTTTGGCTCAGTGGTAGAGCGTCTTTCTGCGGACTGAAAGTTGCTGGGTTCGATGCCGGTCATTGGCATGTACCTTGGTTGCGGGTACTTCCCCAGTAGGGGATGTTCAGGAGGCAGCTGGTCGAAGTTTCTATTGCATCGACGTTCCTGGCTCACTATCTCTCTCCCTTCCTCCGTAAAATACCAATAAAATATATTTAAAGAAAAAGAACCAAGAGAGGTGAACAATAGCCAAGCTTGTGTTCAAATAGTACTAAAGTCCTCAAAAGGCCCTTATGATAACTGTATGAAAATGGAAAACCTGCCAGATCTCCAAATAACAGAGCAGGACAATGAATGTGATAATAATTCTTTCCAGTGCTTTTAGTAATGTAAAAAAAAAAGTCATTTCACCTTGGAATTCATATAGAAGCAACTACAGACCCTTGGAGGTGCTTACAGAACTCTCGAAACTCACAAACTGAAGTAAGCTTAATGTCTAAGAATGAGTATAAAACATGAAGATTACATCAACAAAGAGCCGTGCTAACAGCAACACATTGTTTAATGACAGGAGAATGGTGTTGAAACATCAGAGAAAAGAGGTTGCTATAGGTTACCGGTCTACCTCAGTGCCAGTGACTTGTCTTTGTTCAAAGAAGGCTGAGAAGCTTTGAAACAGGAAGTGCTGACGTCATCAAGTGGTCAGGGCCAGGTGAGCAGGCCCCGTACCCCGGTGATAATTATTTGGGCCTGAGCCAACCTGGGAGGAAGTTCATGCCTTACCTGAGGCTGCACACTGCCAAGTGACAGCAGGTGTCGGAGGGGAGACCAGGGCCACTGTGTGCGGTGAGCGAGACAGCTGTTATGGGAAGCTCTTCCAAAGACACCCCACCCCCTGAGAACACCTGCAGACCAGCTCTCTCCCCAGGCCTGTGGCCAGCCAAGTGAGGGGAGAGGGGCCTGTCTCCCGGATGCAAGGTTGCCTGGTGACCAGAGTTCTACATTCCGAACTGTCCTGTGACTGAGCGAGTGACCTCAAGGGTGCAGGGCTCTATGGCCTGTATGCTTTCCTTTAAGCAGGCTGACCTGCAGACCCCTCAGGGCATTGGACTTTTGCCAAAGCAAGAGCCTACAAGATCCCTAAGGACATCTGAGGGATGATGCGGGAAAGCATTTTCTGGAGACCAGGGCACGTGTCCCAGACTTCAAACCCGCCAGCCCTGCCGATTAGGGTTAGGGTTAGGGTTAGGGTTAGGGTTAGGATTAGGGTTATGGCTAGGTCTAGGGCTGGGGCTAGGGCTAGGGCTAGGTCTAGGGCTAGGGCTAGGCTTAGGGTTAGGGTTAGGGTTAGGTTTACGGTTAGCATATGGGTTCTGGGACAGTTTATCATCTATCAGCCTTTGAATTCACGGTGAAAGAGATGCCCTCACTGGAGCATGAGTGTAACATGGCAAATTTTAAACTACAGGCCGCAAACATTTTAGAATGGTACTTCCTACACTAGAAATGCATGTTCAACTAGATGTAAGACCCGAATAACACAATGTTGGCATTGGTAAAACCAGTTACAAGGCTGATAATTTGATGTGGTACAGTTTCCCTTGGATTTTAATTGTCAAATTGGCTTGGTGTTTGTGGGGTGGAAAAAGCTGGTGAAAATTTTCACAACTCCTCTTCATAGGGCTGTACCACAGTATCTGAGGACTTCAAGAAGTCGCCGAAACCAGTTTGGCTCAGTGGTAGAGCGTCTTTCTGCGGACTGAAAGTTGCTGGGTTCGATGCCGGTCATTGGCATGTACCTTGGTTGCGGGTACTTCCCCAGTAGGGGATGTTCAGGAGGCAGCTGGTCGAAGTTTCTATTGCATCGACGTTCCTGGCTCACTATCTCTCTCCCTTCCTCCGTAAAATACCAATAAAATATATTTAAAGAAAAAGAACCAAGAGAGGTGAACAATAGCCAAGCTTGTGTTCAAATAGTACTAAAGTCCTCAAAAGGCCCTTATGATAACTGTATGAAAATGGAAAACCTGCCAGATCTCCAAATAACAGAGCAGGACAATGAATGTGATAATAATTCTTTCCAGTGCTTTTAGTAATGTAAAAAAAAAAGTCATTTCACCTTGGAATTCATATAGAAGCAACTACAGACCCTTGGAGGTGCTTACAGAACTCTCGAAACTCACAAACTGAGGTAAACTTAATGTCTAAGAATGAGTATAAAACATGAAGATTACATCAACAAAGAGCCGTGCTAACAGCAACACATTGTTTAATGACAGGAGAATGGTGTTGAAACACCAGAGAAAAGAGGTTGCTATAGGTTACCGGTCTACCTCAGTGCCAGTGACTTGTCTTTGTTCAAAGAAGGCTGAGAAGCTTTGAAACAGGAAGTGCTGACGTCATCAAGTGGTCAGGGCCAGGTGAGCAGGCCCCGTACCCCGGTGATAATTATTTGGGCCTGAGCCAACCTGGGAGGAAGTTCATGCCTTACCTGAGGCTGCACACTGCCAAGTGACAGCAGGTGTCGGAGGGGAGACCAGGGCCACTGTGTGCGGTGAGCGAGACAGCTGTTATGGGAAGCTCTTCCAAAGACACCCCACCCCCTGAGAACACCTGCAGACCAGCTCTCTCCCCAGGCCTGTGGCCAGCCAAGTGAGGGGAGAGGGGCCTGTCTCCCGGATGCAAGGTTGCCTGGTGACCAGAGTTCTACATTCCGAACTGTCCTGTGACTGAGCGAGTGACCTCAAGGGTGCAGGGCTCTATGGCCTGTATGCTTTCCGTTAGGCAGGCTGACCTGCAGACCCCTCAGGGCATTGGACTTTTGCCAAAGCAAGAGCCTACAAGATCCCTAAGGACATCCGAGGGATGATGCGGGAAAGCATTTTCTGGAGACCAGGGCACGTGTCCCAGACTTCAAACCCGCCAGCCCTGCCGGTTAGGGTTAGGGTTAGGGTTAGGGTGAGGGTTAGGATTAGGGTTATGGCTAGGTCTAGGGCTGGGGCTAGGGCTAGGGCTAGGTCTAGGGCTAGGGCTAGGGCTAGGGCTAGAGCTAGGGCTAGGGCTAGGGCTAGGGTTAGGGTTAGGGTTAGGGTTAGGTTTACGGATAGCATATGGGTTCTGGGAGAGTTTATCATCTGTCAGCCTTTGAATTCACTGTGAAAGAGATGCCCTCAATGGAGCATGAGTGTAACATGGCGAATTGAAAAATACAGGCCACAAACATTTCAGAATGGTACTTCCTACACTAGAAATGCATTTTCAACTAGATGTAAGACTCGAATAACACAATGTTGGCATTGGTAAAACCAGTTACAAGGCTGATAATTTGATGTGGTATAGTTTCCCTTGGATTTTAATTGTCAAATTGGCTTTGTTTTTGTGGCGTGGAAAAAGCTGGTGAAAAATTTCACAACTCCTCTTCATAGGGCTGTACCACAGTATCTGAGTACTTCAAGAAGTCGCCGAAACCGGTTTGGCTCAGTGGTAGAGCGTCTTTCTGCGGACTGAAGGTTGCTGGGTTCGATGCCAGTCAATGGCATGTACCTTGCTTGCGGGTACTTCCCCAGTAGGGGATGTTTAGGAGGCAGGTGGTCGAAGTTTCTCTCGCATCTACATTCCTGGCTCACTATCTCTCTCCCTTCCTCCGTAAAATACCAATTAAATATATTTAAAGAAAAAGAACCAAGAGAGGTGAACAATAGCCATGCTTGTGTTCAAATAGTAGTAAAGTCCTCAAAAGGCCCTTATGATAACTGTATGAAAATGGAAAACCTGCCAGATCTCCAAATAACAGAGCAGGACAATGAATGTGATAATAATTCTTTGCAGTGCTTTTAGTAATGTAAAAAAAAAAGTCATTTCACCTTGGAATTCCTATGAAAGCAACTACAGACCCTTGGACGTGCTTACAGAACTCTCGAAACTCACAAACTGAAGTAAGCTTAATGTCTAAGAATGAGTATAAAACATGAAGATTACATCAACAAAGAGCCGTGCTAACAGTAACACATTGTTTAATGACAGGAGAATGGTGTTGAAACATCAGAGAAAAGAGGTTGCTATAGGTTACCGGTCTACCTCAGTGGCAGTGACTTGTCTTTTTTCAAAGAAGGCTGAGAAGCTTTGAAACAGGAAGTGCTGACGTCATCAAGTGGTCAGGGCCAGGTGAGCAGGCCCCCGTACCCCGGTGATAATTATTTGGGCCTGAGCCAACCTGGGAGGAAGTTCATGCTTACCTGAGGCTGCACACTGCCAAGTGACAGCAGGTGTCGGAGGAGAGACCAGGGCCACTGTGTGCGGTGAGCGAGACAGCTGTTGTGGGAAGCTCTTTTAAAGACACCCCACCCCCTGAGAACACCTGCAGACCAGCTCTCTCCCCAGGCCTGTGGCCAGCCAAGTGAGGGGAGAGGGGCCTGTCTCCCGGATGCAAGTTTGCCTGGTGACTAGAGTTCTACATTCCGAACTGTCCTGTGACTGAGCGAGTGACCTCAAGGGTGCAGGGCTCTATGGCCTGTATGCTTTCCTTTAAGCAGGCTGACCTGCAGACCCCTCAGGGCATTGGATTTTGCCAAAGCAAGAGCCTACAAGATCCCTAAGGACATCCAAGGGATGAAGCGGGAAAGCATTTTCTGGAGACCAGGGCACGTGTCCCTGACTTCAAACCCGCTAGCCCTGCCGGTTAGGGTTAGGGTTAGGGTTAGGGTTAGGGTTAGGGTTAGGGCTAGGTCTAGGGCTGGGGCTAGGGCTAGGGCTACGGCTAGGGCTATGGCTAGGGCTAGGGTTAGGGTTAGGGTTATGTTTACAGTTAGCATATGGGTTCTGGGAGAGTTTATCATCTGTCAGCCTTTGAATTCACTGTGAAAGAGATGCCCTCACTGGAGCATGAGTGTTACATGGCGAATTGAAAACTACAGGCCACAAACATTTTAGAATGGTACTTCCTACACTAGAAATGCATGTTCAACTAGATGTAAGACTCAAATAACACAATGTTGGCATTGGTAAAACCAGTTACAAGGCTGATAATTTGATGTGGTATAGTTTCCCTTGGATTTTATTTGTCAAATTGGCTTGGTGTTTGTGGCGTGGAAAAAGCTGGTGAAAAATTTCACAACTCCTCTTCATAGGGCTGTACCACAGTATCTGAGTACTTCATGAAGTCGCCGTAACCGGTTTGGCTCTGTGGTAGAGCGTCGGTCTGCGGACTGAAACGTGATGGGTGCGATTCCGGTCAATGGCATGTACCTTGGTTGCAGGTACTTCCCCAGTAGGGGATGATCGGGAGGCAGCTGGTCGATGTTTCTCTCTCATCGACGTTCCTGGCTCACTATCTCTCTCCCTTCCTCCATAAAATATCAATAAAATATATTTAAAGAAAAAGAACCAAGAGAGGTGAACAATAGCCAAGCTTGTGTCCAAATAGTAGTAAAGTCCTCAAAAGGCCCTCATGATAACTGTATGAAAATGGAAAACCTGCCAGATCTCCAAATAACAGAGCAGGACAATGAATGTGATAATAATTCTTTGCAGTGCTTTTAGTAATGTAAAAAAAAAAAGTCATTTCACCTTGAAAATCATATGAAAGCAACTACAGACCCTTGGAGGTGCTTACAGAACTCTCGAAACTCACAAACTGAAGTAAGCTTAATGTCTAAGAATGAGTATAAAACATGAGGAGTACATCAACAAAGAGCCGTGCTAACAGCAACACATTGTTTAATGACAGGAGAATGGTGTTGAAACATCAGAGAAAAGAGGTTGCTATAGTTTACAGGTCTAACTCATTGCCAGTGACTTGTCTTTTCTCAAAGTAGGCTGAGAAGCATTGAAACAGGAAGTGCTGACGTCATCAAATGGTCAGGGCCAGGTGAGCAGGCCCACGTGCCCCGGTGACAATTATGTGGGCCTGACCCAACCTGGGAGGAAGTTCATGCCTTACCTGAGGCTGCACACTGCCGAGTGACAGCAGGTGTCGGAGGGGAGACCAGGGCCACTGTGTGCGGTGAGCGAGACAGCTGTTGTGGGAAGCTCTTCCAAAGACACCCCACCCCCTGAGACCACCTGCAGACCAGCTCTCTCCCCAGGCCTGTGGCCAGCCAAGTGAGGGGAGAGGGGCCTGTCTCCCGGATGCAAGGTTGCCTGGTGACCAGAGTTCTACATTCCGAACTGTCCTGTGACTGAGCAAGTAACCTCAAGGGTGCAGCGCTCTATGGCCTGTAAGATTTCCTTTAAGCAGGCTGACCTGCAGACCCCTCAGGGCATTGGACTTTTGCCAAAGCAAGAGCCTACAAGATCCCTAATGACATCCAAGGGATGATGCGGGAAAGCATTTTCTGGAGACCAGGGCACGTGTCCCTGACTTCAAACCCGCTAGCCCTGCTGGTTAAGGTTAGTGTTAGGGTTAGGGCTAGGTCTAGGGCTGGGGCTAGGGCTAGGGCTAGAGCTAGGGCTAGGGCTAGGGCTAGGGTTAGGGTTAGGGTTAGGGTTAGGTTTACGGATAGCATATGGGTTCTGGGAGAGTTTATCATCTGTCAGCCTTTGAATTCACTGTGAAAGAGATGCCCTCAATGGAGCATGAGTGTAACATGGCGAATTGAAAAATACAGGCCACAAACATTTCAGAATGGTACTTCCTACACTAGAAATGCATTTTCAACTAGATGTAAGACTCGAATAACACAATGTTGGCATTGGTAAAACCAGTTACAAGGCTGATAATTTGATGTGGTATAGTTTCCCTTGGATTTTAATTGTCAAATTGGCTTTGTTTTTGTGGCGTGGAAAAAGCTGGTGAAAAATTTCACAACTCCTCTTCATAGGGCTGTACCACAGTATCTGAGTACTTCAAGAAGTCGCCGAAACCGGTTTGGCTCAGTGGTAGAGCGTCTTTCTGTGGACTGTAAGGTGCTGGGTTCGATTCCGGTCAATGGCATGTACCTTGGTTGCGGGTACTTCCCCAGTAGGGGATGTTCAGGAGGCACCTGGTCGATGTTTCTCTCTCATCGACGTTCCTGGCTAACTATCTCTCTCCCTTCCTCCGTAAAATATCAATAAAATATATTTAAAGAAAAAGAACCAAGAGAGGTAAACAATAGCCAAGCTTGTGTTCAAATAGTAGTAAAGTCCTCAAAAGGCCCTCATGATAACTGTATGAAAATGGAAAACCTGCCAGATCTCCAAATAACAGAGCAGGACAATGAATGTGATAATAAGTCTTTCCCGTGCTTTTAGTAATGTAAAAAAAAAAAGTCATTTCACCTTGGAATTCATATGAAAGCAACTACAGACCCTTTGAGGTGCTTACAGAACTCTCGAAACTCACAAACTGAAGTAAGCTTAATGTATAAGAATGAGTATAAAACATGAGGATTACAGCAACAAAGATCCTTGCTAACAGCAACACATTGTTTAATGACAGGGGAATGGTGTTGAAAGATCAGAGAAAAGAGGTTGCTATAGGTTACAGGTCTACCTCAGTGCCAGTGACTTGTCTTTTTTCAAAGAAGGCTGAGAAGCTTTGAAACAGGATGTGCTGATGTCATCAAGTGGTCAGGGCCAGATGAGCAGGCCCCAGTGACCCAGTGATAATTATGTGGGCCTGAGCCAACCTGGGAGGAAGTTCATGCCTTACCTGAGGCTGCACACTGCCGAGTGACAGCAGGTGTCGGAGGGGAGACCAGGGCCACTGTGTGCGGTGAGCGAGACAGCTGTTGTGGGAAGCTCTTCCAAAGACACCCCACCCTCTGAGACCACCTGCAGACCAGCTCTCTCCCCAGGCCTGTGGCCAGCCAAGTGAGGGGAGAGGGGCCTGTCTCCCGGATGCAAGTTTGCCTGGTGACCAGAGTTCTACATTCCGAACTGTCCTGTGACTTTGCAAGTGACCTCAAGGGTGCAGCGCTCTATGGCCTGTATGCTTTCCTTTAAGCAGGCTGACCTGCAGACCCCTCAGGGCTTTGGACTTTTACCAAAGCAAGAGCCTACAAGATCCCTAAGGACACCTGAGGGATGATGCGGGAAAGCATTTTCTGGAGACCAGGGCACGTGTCACTGACTTCACACCCACCAGCCCTGCTGGTGAGGGTTAGGGTTAGGTTTAAGGTTAGGGTTAGGGTTACGGCTAGGGCTAGGGCTAGGGCTAGGGCTAGGGCTAGGGTTAGGGTTAGGGTTAGGGTTAGCATATGGGTTCTGGGAGACTTTATCATGTATCAGCCTTTGAATTCTCACTGAAAGAGATGCCCTCACTGGAGCATGAGTGTAACACGGCGAATTGAAAACTACAGGCCACAAAAATTTTAGAATGGTACTTCCTACACTAGAAATGCATGTTCAACTAGATCTAAGACCCACACAATAGGGGATTAGAATTCCACACAATAGGGGATTTCTAGAATTGCGAAGAAACGAGGTCTTCTAGAAATTTGTGGAATAGGTGATTTCTAAAATTCTGTGGAAGAGGTGATTTTGAGAACCCTGTGAAATAATAGCTTTTTAGAATTGTGTGGAATATATTTCTAGAATTCTGTAGAATAGGGGATTTTTAGAATTCAGAGGAAGGGAGAAATTTTAGAATTCTGTGGAACAGGGGATTTGTATAATTCAGAGGGAGAGGAGACTTACAGAATTCTGTGTAATAGAGTATTTCTAGAACGCTGTGCAATAGAGATTTTCAAGATTTCTGTGGAATAGAACACTTCAGGAATGCTGTAGAAGAGGGGATTTCTAGAATTCTGAGAAAGAGAGGACTCTAAAATTCTGTGGAGTAGATGATTTTTAGAATTTTGTGGAGTAGGAGAATTCTAGAATTCTGTGGGAGACATTACTCGTAGAATTCTGAGAAAGAGGATTTCTAGAATTCTGTAGAATAGGATACCGCTAGAAATGAGAGAGAAAGGATTTACAGAATTCTGTGGAATCATGTAATTCTAGAATTCTGAGATGAGAGGACATATAGAATTCCATTGAATAGGGGATTTCTATAAGTGGGAGCAAAGCAGGTCTTTTACAATTCTGTAGAAGAGGTGATTTCTAGAACTCTGTGAAATAATAGATTTTTAGAATTGTGGGGAATAGATTTCCAGAATTCCGTAGAAAATGATTTTTAGAATTCAGAGGAAGGGAGGACTTTTAAAATTCTGTGCAATATGGGATTTGTCGAATTTACAGATAGAGGACATTTATGGAATTCTGCGTAATAGAGAATTTCTAGATCGCTGTGCTATAGAGGGTTTCAAGATTTCTGTGGAGTAGAAGACTTCAGGAATGCTGTAGAACAGGGGATTTCTAGAATTCGGAGAACGGGCGCACTGTAGAATTCTGTGGACAAGAGGATTTTTAGAATTTTGTGGAGTAGGAGATTTCTAGAATTCTGTGGAAGAGATTACTTGTAGAATTCTGTAAAAGAGGATTTCTAGAATACTGTAGAATAGGGTATTGCTAGAAATGAGAAAGGAAGGACTATTAGAAATCTGTGGAATAGTGTAATTCTAGAATTCTGTGGAATAGGAAATTTCTAGGATTCTGAGATGACAGGAAATTTGGAATTCCACAGAATAGGGGATTTCTAGAATTGAGAGAAAATTAGGTCTTCTAGAATTCTGTGGAAGAGGTGATTTCTAGAAATCTGTGAACTAATCGATTGTTAGAATTGTGGGGAATAGATTTCTCAATTCCATAATATAGGGGATTTTAAGAATTAATAGGAAGGGAGGACTTTTAGACTTCTGTGGAATAGGGGATTTGTAGAATTCAGAGGGAGAGGAGACTTACAGAATTCTGCGTAATGGAGTATTTCTAGAAACGCTGTGCAATAGAGGTTTTCAAGATTTCTGTGGAGTAGAAGACTTGAGGAATGCTGTAGAAGAGGGGATTTCTAGAATTCCGAGAAAGAGAGGACTCCAAAATTCTGTGGACAAGAGGATTTTTAGAACTTTGTGGAGTAGGAGATTTCTAGAATTCTGTGGGAGAGATTACTCGTAGAATTCTGAGAAAGAGGATTTCTAGAATTCTGTAGAATGGGGTACCACTAGAAATGAGAAAGAAAGGATTTACAGAATTCTGTGGAATCGTGTAATTCTAGAATTCTGTGGAATAGGAAATTTCTAGGATTCTGAGATGACAGGACATCTAGAATTCCAAAGATTAGGGGATTTCTAGAATTGGGAGCAAAGGAGGTCTTCTAGAATTCTGTGGAAGAGGTGATTTGTAGAATTCTGTGAAAGAATAGATTGTTAAAATTATGGGGAATAGATCTCTAGAATTCCTTAGATTAGGGGATTTTAAGAATTACTAGGAAGGGAGGACTTTTAGAATTCTGTGGAATAAGGGATTTGTAGAATTCAGAGGGAGAGGAGACTTACGGAATTCTGCATATTAGAGGATTTCTAGAACGCTGTGCAATAGAGGTTTTTCAAGATTTCTGTGGAGTAGAAGACTTCAGGAATGCTGTAGAAGAGGGGATTTCTAGAATTCGGAGAAAGAGAGGACTCCAAAACTCTGTGGACAAGAGGATTTTTAGAATTTTGTGGAGTAGGAGAATTCTAGAATTCTGTGGGAGAGATTACTCATAGAATTCTGAGAAAGAGGATTTCTAGAATTCTGTAGAATAGGATACCGCTAGAAATGAGAAAGAAAGGATTTATAGTATTCTGTGGAATCGTGTAATTCTAGAATTCTGTGGAATAGGAAATTTCCAGAATTCTGAGATGAGAGGACATATAGAAATCTATAGAATAGGGGATTTCTAGAAGTGGGAGCAAAGGAGGTCTTCTAGAATTCTGTGGAAGAGGTGATTTCTAGAACTCTATGAAATAATAGATTTTTACAATTGTGGAGAATAGATTTCCAGAATTCCGTAGAATAAGGATTTTTAGAATTCAGAGGAAGGGAGGACTTTTAGAATTCTGTGGAATAGGGGATTTGTAGAATTCAGAGGGAGATGAGACTTACAGAATTCTGCGTAATAGAGGATTTCTAGACCGCGATGCTATAGAGGCTTTCAAGATTTTTGTGGAGTAGAAGACTTCAGGAATGCTGTAGAACAGGGGATTTCTAGAATTCGGAGAAAGGGCGCACTGTAGAATTCTGTGAACAAGAGGATTTTTAGAATTTTGTGGAGTAGGAGATTTCTAGAATTCTGTGGAAGAGGATTTCTAGAATACTGTAGAATAGGGTATTGCTAGAAATGAGAAAGGAAGGACTATTAGAAATCTGTGGAATAGTTTAATTCTAGAATTCTGTGGAATAGGAAATTTCTAGGATTCTGAGATGACAGGAAATTTGGAATTCCACAGAATAGGGGATTTCTAGAATTGTAAGAAAACGAGGTCTTCAGGAATTCTGTGGAAGAGGTGATTTCTAGAATTCTGTGAAGGAATAGATTGTTAGAATTGTGGGGAATAGATTTCTCGAATTCCGAAGAATAGGGGATTTTAAGAATTAACAGCAAGGGAGGACTTTTAGAATTCTGAGGAATAGGGGATTTGTAGAATTCAGAGGGAGAGGAGACTTAGGGAATTCTGTGTATTAGAGGATTTCTAGAACGCTGTGCTATAGAGGGTTTCAAGATTTCTGTGGAGTAGAAGACTTCAGGAATGCTGTAGAAGAGGGGATTTCTAGAATTCTGAGAAAGGGCCCACTGTAGAATTCTGTGGACAAGATGATTTTTAGAATTTTGTGGAGTAGATTTCTAGAATTCTGTGGAAGTGATTACTTGTAGAATTCTGTGAAAGAGGATTTCTAGAATACAGTAGAATAGGGTACTTCTAGAAATGAGAAAGAAAGGACTTATAGAATTCTGTGGGATAATGTAATTCTAGAATTCTGTGCAATGGGAAATTTCTAGGATTCTGAGATGACAGGACATGTAGAATTCTATAGAATAGGTGATTTCTAGAATGGGAGGAAAAGAGGTCTTCTAGAATTCTATGGAAGAGGTGATTTCTAGAATTCTGTGTAATAATAGATTTTTAGAATTGTGGGGAATAGATTTCTAGAATTCCATAGAATAGGGGATTTTAAGAATTCATATGAAGGGGGGACTTTTAGATTTCTGTGGAATAGTGGATTTGTAGAATTCAGAGAGAGAGGAGACTTACAGAATTCTGCCTAGTAGAGGATTTCTAGACCGCTGTCCAATAGAGGATTTCAAGATTTCTGTGGAGTAGAAGACTTCATGAATGCTGTAGAAGAGGGGATTTCTAGAATTTGGAGAAAGAAAGGACTCCAGAAATCTGTGGACAAGAGAATTTTTGGAATTTGGCCAAGTAGGAGATTTCTAGAATTCTGTGGGAGATATTACTCTTAGAATTCTGTGAAAGAGGATTTCTAGATTACTATAGAATAGGGTACCGCTAGAAATGAGAAAGAAAGGACTTATAGAACTCTGTGGAATAGTGTAATTCTAGAATTCTGTGCAATAGGAAATTTCTAGGTTTCGGAGATGAGAGGACATGCAGAATTCTATACAATAGGGGATTTCTAGGAATGGGAGGAAAAGCGGTCTTCCAGAATTTTGTGGTAGAGGTGATTTCTAGAATTCTTTGAAATAATAGATTTTTAGATTATGGGGAATAGATTTCTAGAATTCCGTAAAATAGGGGATTTTTAGAATTCAGAGGAAGGGAGGACTTTTAAATTCTGTGGAATAGGATATTTGTAGAATACAGAGGGAGAAAAGACTTACAGAATTCTGCATAATAGAGGCTTTCTAGAATGCTGTGCAATAGAGGATTTCAAGATTTCTCTGGAGTAGAAGACTTCTAGAATGTTATAGAAGAGGGGATTTCTAGAATTCGGAAAAAGAGTGGACTTGTAGAATTCTGTTGACAAGAGGATTTTTGGAATTTTGTGGAGTAGGAGATTCATAGAATTCTGTGGGAGAGATTACTCGTAGAATTCTGTGAAAGATGATTTCTAGAATTCTGTAAAATAGGGTACTTCTAGAAATTAGAAAGAAATGGCTTATAGAATTCTGTGGGATAGTGTAATTCTAGAATTCTGTGCAATGGGAAATTTCTAGGATTCTGAGATGACAGGACATGTAGAATTCTATAGAATAGGCGATTTCTAGAACCAGAGGAAAAGAGGTCTTCTAGAATTCTGTGGAAGAGGTGATTTCTAGAATGCTGTGAAATAATAGATTTTTAGAATTGTGGGGAATAGATTTCTAGAATTCCGTAGAAGAGGGGATTTTAAGAATACATAGGGAAATATAATATATCCCGGGAGATTGCAACAAGATGGCGGCAGAGGTAAATGCCTAGCTGCAGCCGCACTCAACAATTTCAAAAAATACAACTAAAATATAGAGTGGACACTATCCAGAACTACAGGAAAGTTGACTGACTGGGAATTCTACAACCAGAAGGAAAGAGAAAACCTGAAGGACAATCAGAGGAGCTGTAAAAGCCTAAGGTACGGAGGCTCGGTGTGCGCGCGCGGGGAGAGGACGGAGCCGGAGAGGAGGGGCGGCTGAGTGCCTGGCTGGCGTTCCCCAGCGGGAAGGAGATAAAAGCTCCGGACTGTGCTGAACCCCAACTCCGACTGCACTGAACCCCAGTGCTGGGCGAGACCCCGGGGTCCAGGCTCATACAGAGGGATCTGGGCTGTAAGGCGGAAGCTCAGCGGAGAGGCGGCGAAAGGCAGAGCCCCGGAGTCGCGCACATTGTGCGCAGAGGACAGACTGTTCCCTGAGCTGCTGGATTGCCCCAGCGGGAAGGACTCAAAAGCTCAGGACTGTGCTGAGCCCCAGTTCTGACTGCACTGAACCCCAGTCCTGGGCAACACCCTCGGGCCCCAGCCTCATACAGGGGGAATCTGGGCTGTAAGACAGAAGCTCAGGGGGGCGGCGAAAAGCAGAGCCCCTGAGTCGCGCACATTGCGCGCACAGAGGACAGACTGTTGTTTGGGCCGCGAGATCGCCCTGGCGGGAAGGAGACATAAGCTCCGGACTGTTCTTAACCCCACTTCCAACTGCTCTGAACCCCAGTTGTGGGCTTGTTGGGGGAGAGACTACACTGTCTGGTAGTGGGCGAAGCTCTAGGGCGCCTTTCTCTCAGAGGTGCTTGCAGCGAGTACCAAAGGACACTGAGGAACACTGAGACTCAGGAACCTCCGAGGGCGGGGCTAACCAGAAGCCAAGGCTGTAGGCTCCACCCTGAAACTCCGCCCCTTCCAAGCTGAACTCAGAGAGGCTTTTGCAGGTTTCCAAGTCTAGTGGAATAAGGTTGTCTCCTGGCATAGACACAGCTGATCCTCCCAACCTACCAACCCAGGGAAGCAGCGAAAATGTCGAAACGAGGAAACAGATCACAAACGAAAGAAATGGAGGACAAAAAGCGACTGGATATAGAGTTCAAAACCACGCTTATAAGGATGTTCAACAATCTCTTAGAAAAGGCCGATAAAATAAATGAGACCTATGAGGATATGATAAGGGATCAACAAGAAATAATAAAGGTTCAACAAGAAATGATAAAGGATCAACAAGAAATGAAGAATACATTCTCTGAAATAAAAAATATTATGCAGAGTCCTAAAAACAGATTGGAAGATTGCAAGAATCAAGTCCAAGATTTGGAACACAAAGAGCCAGAGGACACTCCTCCACAGAAGCAAGAAGACAAGAGAATCCAGAAAGTTGAAGATAGTGTAAGAAACCTCTGGGACAACTTCAAGCGAACCAACATCAGAATTATGGGCATCCCAGAAGATGACAGAGAGCAAGATAACGAAAACATATTAAAAGAAATAGTGACAGAAAACTTCCCCCACCTGGTGAAAGAAATAGACTTACACGTCCAGGAAGCACACAGAACCCCAAACAAAAGGAATCCAAAAAGAACCACACCAAGACACATCATAATTAAAATTCCAAGAGCTAAAGACAAAGAGAGAATATTAAAAGCAGCAAGACAAAAGCAGGTAGTTACCTATAAAGGGGCACCCATACGACTGTCAGCTGATTTCTCAACAGAAACCATGCAGGCCAGACGGGAATGGCAAGAAATATTCAAGGTGATGAATAACAAGAACCTACAGCCAAAAATACTCTACCCAGCAAAGCTATCACTCAGAATCGAAGGCCAGATAAAGAGCTTCACAAATAAATTTAAGCTAAAGGAGTTCATCACTGCCAAGCCAGAACTATATGAATTGCTAAAAGGGGTTCTTTAGGAAGAGGAAGAAAATAAAGATAAAAATTATGAACAAACACGTAACTATCAACAAGTGAGTCTAAAAACCAAGGGAAGTAAAAATCCTGATGAACAATATTAACTGGTGAATATAATAGAATCAGAGGTATGGAAGGGGAATGGACTGATGATTCTCGGGGAAATGGGGAGTGGGGCGGGGCGGGAAGAGACTGAATATAAACTGCACATATGGATGAGGACAATGGGGGATGGGGAAAGGGCAGAGAGTTGAATGGAAACTTGGTGGAGGGGAGCAATGGAGGGGGGGGGGAATGAGGAACATTTGTAATAATATGAACAATAAAGATTTATTTAAAAAAAATAAAAAAATAAAAAAAAGAATACATAGGAAGGGAGGACTTTTAGAATTCTGTGGAATAGGGGATTTGTAGAATTCAGAGGGAGAGGAGACTCACAGAATTCTGCGTAGTACAGGAATTCTAGAACGCTGTGCTATAGAGGATTTCAAGATTTCTGTGGAGTAGAAGACTTCAGGAATGCTATATAAGAGCGGATTTCTAGAATTCGGAGAAAGAGTGGACTCTAGAATTCTGTGGACAAGAGGATTTTTAGAATTTTGTGGAGTACGAGATTTCATGAATTCTGTGGAAGATATTACTTGTAGAATTCTCTAAAAGAGGATTTCTACAATACTGTAGAATAAGGTACCGCTAGCAATGAGAAAGAAACAACTTATAGAATTCTGTGGAATAGTGTAATTCTAGAATTCTGTGCAATAGGAAATTCCTAGTATTCTGAGATGACAGGACATCTAGAATTCCACAGAATAGGGCATTTCTAGAATTGCGAGGAAACGAGGTTATCTTTGAAATAGCCAAATGAGCACAATCAATATCAGAATATAGTAAAGAAAGGATTTCGTACAAAGCGAGTTATCTTTGAAATAGCCAAATGAGCACAATTAACAAGGATAGAAAACAGCTATACTACATACCAAACTAGAATTAAAGTGTGATTCAGAGTTAAGACACGATTTTAGAGTTTCTCAACGTCTCCTGAGAATGCAGCAAGTTGTTAGTACATGTGAGTTTCTCAATGTCAGCTAAGATTGTAAACAATTGCTTGTAATGGCGTGCAACCCTTTCATTTAGTGCAGAAATTCATTTACTGGACACTGGAAGAAACTACTAGTAATTCAGAGCAAGTAATAATAAGTAAGCCAGAATTGCTAGAGAACCATTGAAAATTGCTTCTCAACATCAGAATATAGTAAAGAAAGCATTTCGTATAAAGCGGGTTATCTTTGAAAGAGCCAAATGAGCACACTTAACAAGGATAGAAAACATCTATACTACATCCCAAACTAGAATTAAAGTGTGATTCAGAGTTAAGACACGATTTTAGATTTAGATTTTCAAATGTCACATGAGAATGCACAAGTTGTTAGTACATGTGAGTTTCTCAATGTCAGCTAAGATTTTAGCAGTTGCTTTTAATGGCGGGGAGCCCTTCCACTTAGTGCAGAAATTCATTTGCTGGACACTGGAAGAAAGAACTAGTAATTCAGAGCAAGTAACTATAAGTAAGCCAGAATTGCTAGAGTACCATTGAAAAGTGCTTCTCAATATCAGAATACAGTAAAGAAAGAATTTCTTACAAAGCGGGTTATCATTCAAATAGCCAAATGAGCACACTTAACAAGGATAGAAAACATCTATAGGGCATCCCAAACTATAATTTAAGTGTGAATCAGAGTTAAGACACGATTTTCGACTTTCTCAATGTCACATGAGAATGCAGCAAGATGTTAGTACATGTGAGTCTCTGAATGTCAGCTAAGATTGTAAGCAGTTGCCTGTAATGGCAGGCAACTCTTTGATTTAGTGCAGAAATTCATTTACTGGACACTGGAAGAAACAACTGGTAATTCAGAGAAAGTAAGTAAAAGTAAGCCAGAATTGCTAGAGAATCATTGAAAAGTGCTTATCAATATAAGAATATAGTAACGAAAGCATTTTGTACAAAGCGGGTTATCTTTGAAATAGCCAACTGAGCACACTTAACAAGGACAGAAAACATCTACACTACATCCCAAACTAGAATTAAAGTGTGAATCAGAGTTAAGACATGATTTTAGAGTTTCTCAATGTCACATGAGAATGCAGCAAGCTGCTAGTAGATCTGAGTTTCTGAATATCAGCTAAGATTGTAAGCAGTTGCTTGTAATGGCGGGCAACTCTTCTATTTAGTGTAGAAATTCATTTACTGGACACTGGAAGAAACAGGTAGTTATTCAGAGAAAGTAACTATAATTACCCAGAATTGCTAGAGAACAATTGAATAGTGCTTCTCAATATCAAAATATAGTAAAGAAAGCATTTCATACAAAGCGGGTTACCTTTGAAATAGCCAACCGAGCACTATTAACAAGGATAGAAAACATCTATACTACATCCTAAACTAGAATTAAAGTGTGAATCAGAGTCAAGACACGATTTTATAGTTTCTCAATGTCACATGAGAATGCAGCAAGCTGTTAGTACATGTGAGTTTCTCAATGTCAGCTAAGATTGTAAGCAGTTGCTTGTAATGGCAGGCAACTCTTTGATTTGGTGCCGAAATTCATTTACTGGACACTGGAAGAAACAACTGGTAATTCAGAGAAAGTAACTATAAGTAAGCCAGAATTGTTAGAGAACCATTGAAAAGTGCTAATCAATATCAGAATATAGTAACGAAAGCATTTCGTTCAAAGCGGGTTATCTTTGAAATAGCCAACTGAGCACACTTAACAAGGATAGAAAACATCTCTTCTACATCCCCAACTAGAACTAAAGTGTGAATCAGAGTTAAGACACGATTTTAGAGTTTCTCAATGTCACATGAGAATGCAGCTATTTGTTAGGTCATGTGAGTTTCTCAATGTCACATAAGATTGTCAGCAGTTGCTTGTAATGGCGGGCAATTCTTCCATTTAATGCAGAAATTCATTTACTGGACACTGGTGAAACAACTAGTAACTCAGAGAAAGTAACTATAAGTAAGCCAGAATTGCTAGAAAACAAGTGGGAAAGACTTCTCAATGTCAAAATATAGTAAAAAAAGTATTTCGTACAGTGGGGGTTATCCTTGATATAGCGAAATCAGCCCATTCATTCAGAATAGAAAACATCTAGACTCCACTTAAAAGTACAACTGACATGTAAAACATTTTTGAGACACAATTATAGAGTTTCTCAATGTCAGATAAGATTGTAAGCAGTTTCTTGTACTGGCGGGCGATTCTTATATTTAGTGTAGAAACTCATTTAGAGCACACTGCAAGAAGCCACTAGTGATTCAGAGAATGTAACTGTAAGTAAGCCAGAATTGCTAGAGAACCATTGAAAAGTGCTTCTCAATATCAGAATATAGTAAGATGGACTTTTGTACAATGCGGGTTATGTCTGAAATAATGAAATGAGCACATTAACTCAATCTGGAAACAACTGCACTTCCCCCAGAAGTAGAATTGAAGCATGAAACATAGTAGAGAGACAACATGAGTTTCCAAATATTAGATAAGAATGTAGGAAGTTGTTTGTATGTGTGGGCAACACTTATACTTAGTGCAGAAGCCCATTTGGAGGCCTTGTAAGAAACCACTAGTAATTCAGTGAAAAAAGCAGGAAATAAGCCACAGTTGTTAGATAACAACTAGAAAGAACTTCCCCATGTCAGGGTATAGTAAGAAAGAATTTCGTACAATGCGGGTTATCTCTGAAATAAATGAGCATATTAGCTCAATTTGGAAACAACTGGATTTCACCCCGAAGTAGAAATAAAGTATAAAACATAGTCAGGAGACATCTTTAGAGTTTCCAAACATTAGATAACAATGTAGGAAGTTGTTTGTACATGTCGGTAACTAATAATGCAGAAGCCCATTTATAGGCATTGCACAAAACCACTTGTAATTACAAAAAAAGTAGAACTAAGTGAGTCAAAATTTGTAGAGAACAAGTAGAAAAGATTTCTCAATGTCAAAATATAGTAAAGAAAGTATTTCTACAGTGCAGGTTATCCTAGAAGTAGCGAAATGAGCACATTGAACCAGAATTCAAAACATCTAGACTTCACTCCAAAGTATAACTAAAGTAAAACATAGTTGAGAGACAATTATAGAGTTTCTCAATGTCAGATAAGATTGTAGGAAGATGTTTGTACATGCTGGCAATTCTTATGCTTATTGCAGAAACGCATTTATAGGACACTATAAATTACCTCTAGTAATTCAGAGAAAGTAGCAGTAAATGAGCCTGAATTGCTAAAGAACAACTAGAAAGAACTTCTCAATGTCAGAATATAGTAAAGAAAGTATTTCATACAATGGGGGTTACCCTTTAAATAGAGGAATGGTATAGACCACCATCTTAACAAGGAAAGAAAACATCTGGACTACATCCCAAAGTAGAATCAAAGTGTAAAACACAGTTTAAGAGACGATTTTTGAGTTTGTCAGTGTCGTATAAAGGTGAAGGAAGTTGTTTTTACATGAAGTAATTGCTCATTCGTGAACAGTCCAGTTATAGGACGCTGCCAGAGACCACAAGTAATTCACGGAATTGAACAGCAAATAGGTGAGAACCGCTGGACTTTCATACCAAAGTGGAATTACAGTGTAAAACATAGTGAAGAGCCAATTTTGGAGAAGTGACATCATTCCCCCAGAAGTGACATCGCTCTCAGGGATGTGACATGTGTCCCACAGAAGTGACATCCCCCGCAGAGGAGTGGCACCTGCCCCAGAGACGGGACATCCCGCCCAGAGAAGAGCTGTCCCTCCCAGAGAAGGGAAATCCTTTTCAGAGAAGGGACACCACACACACAGCATGCACAAACACTGCACACACCAAACACACATCGCACATACACACCACGCACACATACCACACACACATCACAAACAAATAGCACACACACAGCACACGTACCACACAAAAACACCACCCACACACACACCACATGCACAAATACCAAACACACAGATATCACACACACCACAAACACACATCAAAACACACAAACCACGCACATCACACAAACACATTCCACACACACATACCACACACACACATACCACACACACATCACACACACACACCATACAAACATACTACACATATATACCACACACACCACACACACATATACCCACACCAAAATCACACACACATATCCCACACACCTCCTACACACCACACATTCCACACACACAAACCACACACATGCATACCTCAAACATATAAACCACACACACATAGCACACACATACCACACACATCATTAAACACACACACCACACACAGAAAACGCACTCACACACACCACATACACACCACACATACACACCACACACATACCACACACACACCACAAACACACAGCATCACACAGCACACATACCAAACAAAAACACCACACATACACCACACCCACACATACCAAACACACAAAAATCACAAAAACATACCAACACACATACATCCCACACAACACATACCACACACATACCACACACACATTCCAAACACACACAAACCATGAACATCACAGCACACACACAGCACACACCTACAACATGCATACCACACATACATTACACATACACTACACACACCACACACACACCACACAACCCCACAAAAACATCACACATAGACACCACACACACATCACACAAACAAAACACACACACATCACACACCACACAAACAACACATACCACACACAAGCCACACACACACATCACACGTCACACACATTACACAAACACATACCACACACACCACACACATGACACAGACACATCACACACACACATCACACACATCACACACACCACACACACACACCACACACACACATTTCACATACACACACCAACTCCACATACACAGCACACAAACACATTACACACACATATCACACACACATCACACATACCACACACACATCACAAACACACAGCACACACACAACACACATGCCACACTAAAACACCACACACACCACACACACACACATGCCAAACACACAAAAATCACGCACACATACCACACACATACCTCCCACACAACACATACCACACAGACATACCACACACACACATATCAAACACACACAAACCACGGACATCACACAAACACATACACACATACCTCACACACCACACGCACACAAACTACACACACCACAATCGCACACACACCTCACACACATCAAACACACCACTCACATCACACATCACACCCACAAACACCACACACACATCACACACACACATCACACCACACACATCACCGATCACACCCACAAACACATAACACACACACCAAAATCACACACACACACACACACCACACACAAATGCCTCCCTCACACCACACATACCACACACACGTACCACACACACAAACCACACGTGCCACACACACATACCACACACGTGCATATCACAAACACATAAACCACACACACACATACCACAAACATACCACACACATACCACACATACATCACTAAACAAACACATATCACACACACACCACACACAGAAACCACACACACACACACACCATGCACACACACACCACACACCACTCACACCACACACACATACCACACACACATCACAAACACACATCACAAACACACAGCACACATAACAAACAAAAATACCACACATACACCACACGCACACTTACCAAACACACAAAAATCACACACACATACCAACACACGTACCTCCCACACAACACATACCACACACACATACCAAGCACACACAAACCACGAACATCACAGCACACACACAGCACACACACCACACGCACACACACTACACACACCACAAACATCACAGCACACGCACCACACGCACACACACTACACACACCACAATCACACAAACACCACACACACATCAAACACAGCACACACATCACACATCACACCCACAAACCCCACACACCACACACGTCACACACATTACACAAGCACATACCACACACACCAAACATAACACACACACCACACACATGACACAGACATCTCACACACACACATACTCCACACACACAGCACACACACTTATTACACACACAGAGCTCACACATACGACACACACGTAGATCACACACAACACACACACATAAAACACGCCAGTCACACACACGTATCACTCAGACATATCTCCCACACACCACAAATACCAGACACTTAACACACACCACACACACATACCACACACATATAACACACGCAACACAAACCACACATACCACACACACCCATACCACACACTCATCACACACACACCAGACACACCAAACATACCACACACAACACACACAACACACACATGACACAGTCACATACACACAGCACATACACATACCACACACAAAGCACACACGCACACACACCACACATACACATACCACACCACACACACATACCACACACACCACACACACATCTCACATACACACCACACACACATCACACACACACCACACAAACCACACATCCCACACACACCACACACACACCATGCACCCATACCACACACATCACAAACACACAGCACACATACAAATCAAAACTAAACACACACATATCACACGCACCACACACAGAAACCACACACACAGACCACACACACAACACGCACACACCACACAAAACACGCACATACACACCACACATACATACCACACACACATCACAAACACACAGCACCCACACAGCACACATACCACACAAAAACACCACACACACCACACATACCACACATCTCCACAAAAACATCACACATAGACACCACACACACATCACACAAGCAAAACACACACATGTCACACACATTACACAAACACATACCTCACACACCACACACCAAACATAACACACACACCACACACACCACACACATGACACAGACACCTCACATACACACACATACTCCACACACACAGCACATACACACATTACACACACATAGCCCACACACACCACACATACCACATACACGTAGATCACACACAACACAAGCACACATAACACACACCAAAATCACAAACACATATCACACACACATCTCCCACGCACCACAAATACCAGACACATAACACACACACATCGCACACATATAACACACACCACACAAAGCACACACACATCAAACACACACACCACACAAACCCATACCACACACTCATCATACACACATACCAGACACACCAAACATACCACACACAACACACATGATGCAGACACACCACACATACACAGCACACACACATAGCACACACACACCACACACACTTACCACACACACCACACACACATACCACACACATCTCACATACACACCACACACATCACACACACCAAACACACCACACACATCACACCCAAACACCACACACATACCACACATACCACACATACCACATATACATCACACATAAACTGCACACACCACACACAACGACACACACACCACACATACACACACAGATACCACACACACATCACAAACACACCAAACACACACCACACACACACCACAAACACATACCACACATATATACCACAACACACGCACATATACCCACACCAAAATCACACACATACCCCACACACCTCCCACACACCACACATACCACACACATGTTCCACACGCACAAACCACACACATGCATACCACAAACACAAAAACCACACACATACCACACACACATCACTAAACACACACACACACCCCACACACGGAAACCACACACAGAGAGACCACGCACACAACACACATACACACCAATAACACATACTACACACACATCACAAACACACAGCACCCACACAGCACACATACCACACAAAAACACCACACACACATCACATGCACACATTCCAAACACACAAAAATCACACACACGTACCACAAACACATACCTCCCACACACCACAAATACCACACACACATTCCACACACACAAGCCACACACATCACACAAATGCATACCACACACACACCACACATACACACACCACACATACACACCATACACTCACCACACACACATACCACACACCCATACCACACACATCACAAACACACAGCACATACAAATCAAAAACACACACACCACACGTACACATACCAAACACACAAAAATCACACACACATACCACACACATACCTCCCACACAACACATACCACACACACATACCACACACACACATACCAAAGACACACAAACCAAGAACATCACAAAAACACGGACCACACACACATAGCTCACACACATCACAAACACACAGCACACACACAGTACACATACAAATCAAAAACACCACACACACACCACATTCACACATAACAAACACGCAAATATCACACACACATAGCACAAACACATGCCTCCCAAACACCACACATACCACACACACATACCAAACACACACAAACCACATACATCACAAACATACCACACACACATACTGCACACGCATCACACACCACAAACACATACCATGCCACACACACCACACACACCATAAACACATACCACACATGTATACCACACCACACGCACATATACCCATACCAAAATCACACACGTACACCACACACCTCCCACACACCACACACACGTACCACACACACAAACCACACACATACATACCACAAAAACATAAACCACACACACACCACACACACATCACTAAACACACACATATCACACACACACCACACACAGAAACCACACACACACACCATGCACATACCACACATAATACACACATACACACCACACACACACCACACACACATACCACACATACATCACAAACACACATCAAAAACACACAGCACAGACACAGCACACATACCAAACAAAAACACCACACATACAGCACACTCACACATACCAAACACACAAAAACCACACACACATACAACACACATACCTCCCACACAACACATACCACACACACATTCCAAACACACACAAACCATGAACATCACAGTGCACACACAGCACACACCTATAACACACATACCACACCTACATTACACATACACTACACACACCACACACACACCACACAACCCCACAAAAACATCACACATGGACACCACACACACATCACACAAACAAAACACACACACATCATACACCACACAAACAACACATACAACACACACACCACACACACACATCACACATGTCACACACATTACACAAACACATACCACACACCAAACACACCAAACATACCACACACACCACACACATGACACATACACATCACACACACACCACACACCACTCATACACACACACCACACACACATCTCGCGTACACACACATACTCCACATGCATAGCACACACACATTACACACACATAGCCCACACACAACACACTCACATATAACACACTCATAGCACACACACATAGATCACACACAACACACGCACACATAACACACACACCAAAATCACACACATATCACACACACACCTCCCACACAGCACACATACCAGACACATAACATGCAGCACACACACACCACACACACCACACACCAAACATACAACACACACATGACACAGACACATCACACATGCACCACACATATACACCACACACACAGCGCGCACACATATACCACACACACCAAACACACATTTCACATACAGACCACACACACATCACACACACATCATACAAACCACACATACCACACATACCACACACACACATCGCACATACACACCACTCACACATACCACAAACACATCACGCAGCACACACACAGCACACATACCACACAAAAACACCACACACACACCACGTGCACACATACCACACACACACCCCACACACACATCACACACACAGCATACACACACACCACACAGATACCACACACACACACACCGCATGCATGCATCACACATACACACATCACACACACACCACACACACACACACAACACACACTCTCTCACACACACCACTCATACACACACCACACACACATTCGGCACACACACATCACTCACCATACACACACACACACACACACCACATACACACACATCACACTCACACACAGGCCACACAGGCCACACACACTCACACACTCATATTATACACACACATCACACTCACACCCTCACAGCAACACGCTCTGATATTACCTGTTTTTCAAAGTTCATGAGCTTTAATGGGGTCCTCAGTTCACGTCTAGCTCCATGGCTTTTGTTCGTGGAATCCCACCCCCCCCCCATCGCCCTCCTGCCACACACACACAACGGCACCCTCTTCAAATGCAATCGCACGTGTGTGCGCGTGAATCCTGTGCCGCTGATACGGGGTGTGCCGGGGCCGGGGCCGGCGTGGGCTCCCTGGGGCTCTGTGTGTGTACTGAACCATGCTGAGCCTCAGCTTCCCGATCTGAAGAAAATAAAGATTCCTAGAGGAGGCCGTGGGTGAGAGTCCTCTATGGGCTCAGGCGCGTTTATCCTGAGCCACAGGAGGTCAGGGTTCGATTCCCGGTCGGGGCACAGGCCCGGGTGGCGGGCTCCATCCCCAGTGGGGGGCGTGCAGGAGGCGGCCGGTCCGTGATTCTCTCTCATCACGGATGTTTCTATCTCCCTCTGCCTTCCTCTTGAAATCAATTTAAATATATATATATATATATATATATAGAGAGAGAGAGAGAGAGAGAGAGAGAGAGAGAGAGAGAGAGAGAGAGAGCCGAGACCGGTTTGGCTCAGTGGATAGAGCATCAGTCTGCGGACTGGAGGGTCCCAGGTTCGATTCCGGTCAAGGGCATGTACCTTGGTTGCAGGCACATCCCCAGTAGGGGTTGTGCAGGAGGCAGCTGATCGATGATTCTCTCTCATCGATGTTTCTAACTCTCTATCCCTCTCTCTTCCTCTCTGTAAAATATCAATAAAATATATATATATATATATATATATATATATATATATATATATATAGAGAGAGAGAGAGAGAGAGAGAGAGAGAGAAAGAGAGAGAGAGAGCCAGAGCCCTACCTGGTGACTCAGTGTCTAGAGCGTGGGCCTGCAGAGGGAAGGGTCCCAGGTTCGATTCCGGTCAAGGGCATGGACCTTGGTTGTGGGCACATCCCCAGTGGGGGGCGTGCAGGAGGCTTCGCTGCGGGTTCCAGCCTGCACCCTCCACCCCCATCCCCCCCGCCCGCCCCCAAGGTGTCCAGCTTCTGGGCTCTGATGCCTCTGGCCAAGGTCAAGGCGGTCAGAAGGGTGGAGGGAGCCTAAGGGAGATGCATTCCCCCACACGGCCTGTAGGTGGCACCAGAGGCCCGTGGCGCTGGGCCTGCGGGCTCCCTGGTCCCAGGGCAGGGGCCCGTCCACACCTATGGGGAGGCCCTGGGTAATCTCCTCCCTGGGGGGGAGGGTGGCCCTGGGAACACTCGTGCCAGCCGGGCCGGCGTGGCTCCGTGGTCCAGCATCAACCTAGGAACCGGGGGTCAGGGTTCGATTCCTGGTCTGGGCACAGGCCCTGGGTGTGGGCTTGATCTGCAGTGGGGAGGAGAGGCGTGCAGGAGGCAGCCCACCCATGATTCTCTCATCGTGGATGTTTCTCTCTCTCCCCCCTTCCTCTCCGAAATCAATTAAATATAGCCGAAATCGGTTTGGCTCAGTGATAGAGCGTCGGTCTGTGGACTGAAAGGTCCCGGGTTCGATTCCTGTCAAGGGCATGGACCTTGGTTGCGGGCACATCCCCCGGTGGGGGGGTGTGCAGGAGGCAGCTGGTCGATGTTTCTCTCTCATCGGCGTTTCTAGCTCTCTATCCCTCTCCCTTCCTCTCTGTAAAATATCAATCAAAAATAAATAAATAAAAATTATGAAATCAATTAAATATATATATATATATATATATATATATATATGATGCCAAAACCGGTGTTGCTCAGTGGATAGAGCATCGGCCTATAGACTGAAAGGTCCCGGGTTCGATTCCGGTCAAGGGCATGTACCTTGGTTGCGGGCACATCCCCAGTGGGGGGTGTTGCAAGGGGCAACTGATCAATGTTTCTCTCATTGATGTTTCTAACTCTCTATCCCTCTCTCTTCCTCTCTGTGAAAAATCAATAAAATTATATATTTTAAATACGTGGGTGTGTCCCTGCCACACCAGCACATGCTGTCACCTTACCCTCTGGCCGCTTTTTCTTCCTTCTTCCCACGCTTTCTTTTCATCTTTTTTTTAAATATATATTTTATTGATGTCAGAGAGGAAGGGAGAGGGAGGGAGAGAGAAACATCAATGATGAGAGAGAATCGTGGGTCAGCTGCCTCCTACACGCCCCCTGCTGGTTCCTAGGTCGATGCTCAACCATTGAGCTATGCCAGCCAGGCTGCCTGCCTCTCTCTGAATTTAAATACACCGGTTTAGCCCCAACTGGTGTGGCTCAGTGGACAGAGCGTCGGCCTGTGGACTGAAGGGTCCACGGTTGGATTCTGGTCAAGAGCAGCTGGCCTGGTCGCACCCAACTGCCCCTCCCTGCTGGCCTGGTCGCCCCCAACTGTCCCTCCCTGCTGGCCTGGTCGCCCCCCAACTGTCCCTACCTTGCTGGCCTGGTCGCCCCCCAACTGTCCCTTCCTTGCTGGCCTGGTCACCCCCAACTGTCCCTCCCTGCTGGCCTGGTCGCCCCCCAACTGTCCCTTCCTTGCTGGCCTGGTCGCCCCCAACTGTCCCCTCCCTGCTGGCCTGGTCGCCCCCAACTGTCCCTCCCTGCTGGCCTGGTCGCCCCCAACTGCCCCTCCCTGCTGGCCTGGTCGCCCCCCAACTGTCCCTTCCTTGCTGGCCTGGTCGCCCCCAACTGTCCCTCCATGCTGGCCTGGTCGCCCCCAACTGTCCCTCCCTGCTGGCCTGGTCATAGGCAGCCATCCTGTGAGGGTGTGAGGGTTAATTTGCATATCACCTCTTTATTCTATAAGATTGATTTCAGAGAGGAAGGCAGAGGGGGAGAGAGAGAGAGAGCAACATTGATGATGGGAGAGAATCATGGACTGGCTGCCTCCTGTACACCATGGGCAGGGGAGCTGGTCTTTCTACCTCCTCCCCCCGCCCGTGGGGTGCTCCACACTGGAATTTGGGGGTGGGGGGGGCACGGCCCCTTTGCCCAGCCTGCAGCCTGCACACTGAGCCCTATGTTCCCTTCCCACTGTAAGGTCCCAAGACCCCCGGTGAGTCCGACGGAGTGGGCGCCGACCCCAAGTCAAACGCCGAGACCGAAACTTGATGCAAAAAGCATGAGGTTTTAATACAAGCGCAGCGCAGGGGCGTCTCAGGCAGACAGCAACAGCGCTGGCTGCCTGGAGCGCCGAGTAACTGCAGAACATGAGTTTATAAAGGCAAACACCACACGCAGGTGGGGTTACACATGGAGGGGGAAGAAGGGAACAAGGAAATCCCAAGAAGGGGAGCTGGGCTCGTTAATCACATGTAATCTTGCAAGCCCCTTTGTCTCTCCCCTTCCCATTCCTCTGGGTAAGTCCTCAGGGTAGGGAGTTTCTGGGGACTGATTTCATTCTTGCCTAATCTTCAACCGTAAAGAACTGACCTCCTCCCTTGTCTAATCTTTAACCGTAAAGGTCACATCCTGCAACAGGCAGTGGGGAAGGTCAATTCCTCAATCTTGGGGCCCTACACCACCATCACTGACACCAGACCCCCATACCCCTGTCTCCATCCTCGTCTGCGACTCCGGTACCTGGGGTTAGAGCCCCCCAAAACTTACCTGAGGTTCCCCTGAGAAGTGGGGGGCTGGCTTAGGAGGGGCAGCGGGCACGCGCTGAATGCTTTAATGGACGGACGGACGGTCGACGCTGAGCCATGCTGGGGTGTGGCCCGGGCGAGAGTCTCCTGCTGGGTGAGGACCAGAAGGGTGGGGGGCACCTACCGCCCCCCCCCATCGCTCAGAAGGCCGGGGCTGGGCCTGCGGGGGAGTGTGCAGGAGACAGACACGGGGGCCCCCTCCCAGCGGGGGTCCGGGGCCCTCCTGGCTGCAGGTGGGAGGGGAAGAGGGTGAAGGGGGAGGGAGCCCTCCGGGAACCGAGTGAGTCCCCGCCACATGGAGCTGCAGGTGCCCAGGGACAGGGTGCGTGGGAGCAAGTGGGTACGAGGCTGTTTCTTTGTGTTTTTGTTTTTGTGGGTTTTTTAAAATATATTTTATTGATGTTTTACAGAGAGGAAGGGAGAGGGAGAGAGAGTTAGAAACATCGATGAGAGAGAAACATCAATCAGCTGGCTCCTGCACACCCCGCCACTGGGGATGTGCCCGCAACCAAGGTCCATGCCCTTGACCGGAATCGAACCTGGGACCTTTCAGTCCGCAGACCGACGCTCTATCCACTGAGCCACACCGGTTTCGGCTGTCTGCTTTTTTTAAATTAATCATCAGCCTCCGGTGGTCTTATTTTGAACCAAGGATTCGACCCCACCACAGAGGGTGTTTTTGTTTTAGTTTTTTAAATATATATGTTAACACAAAAAAAAACATTGAAACCTGTAAAGAATTTTTGTGAGTTTATTTGAGCCAAACTGTCAACAATTGCGGGGAAGCAGAACCTCAGCGGGTTGAGATAACGCTCCGGAGAATGGCCGGTTACACTTCTGTATTTACACAGTGCTGTCAAAGGAGGGACATGGGTGGGTTACAGGAAATCCATGGGTGATGGAGTGAGGAGGCGGGAGAAAGCAAGCCGGTGGGAAACCTCTGGGATAGGGTGAAAGGTGAAATGATGGACATGAGCTTCTCTTGTAAGGTCCCAAGACCCCCGGTGAGTCCGACGGAGGGGGCGCCGACCCCAAGTCAAACGCCGAGACCGAAACTTGATGCAAAAAGCATGAGGTTTTAATACAAGCGCAGCGCAGGGGCGTCTCAGGCAGACAGCAACAGTACTGGCTGCCTGGAGCACCGAGTAACTGCAGAACATGAGTTTATAAAGGCAAACACCACACGCAGGTGGGGTTACACATGGAGGGGGAGGAAGGGAACAAAGAAATTCCAAGAAGGGGAGCTGGGCTCGTTAATTACATGTTTTATGACAGGGTCTATGCTTAGTCAATAGTCCCATCTGGCCCCTTTGCCTCTCCCCTTCCCATTCCTCTGGGTAAGTCCTCAGGGTAGGGAGTTTCTGGGGACTGATTTCATTCTTGCCTAATCTTCAACCGTAAAGAACTGACCTCATCCCTGTCTAATCTTTAACCGTAAAGGTCACATCCTGGAACAGGCAGTGGGGAAGGTCAATTCCTCAATCTTGGGGCCCTACACTCTTACAGAGATGGACACAGGACACTCCAACGCAGTTAACAGTTGACAATTAACTTGATAACAGTCACAATGAGGGAATGTCTCAGGGCCATTGGCTGTGCCCTGAGGGGTCCGGGTAAAGAGGAAGCCACAAGTTACCCAGACATCTCACAGAGAGGTTATCTCAGAGGCCGGAAGGCTAAAGGGCTCCGGAAAGATCAAAGTTGATCTTTGTCTGGGAAAACATGGGCCTAGAAAATGGCTGCCCACTATAGCCTGTGGGTAGTCAGATATTTAATTTTCAAACCATCCTCTGTGGTGACTTCAGGTCCCTGAGTCTGCAAGACGGCCCCGCAGGCCTCCCCGAGCTCATCGGGTCAGCACGTGGCTTTTTCGTTCACATACCGTATTTGCCGGCATATAAGATGATTTTTTGGCCCTGAAAATACCGTATTTGCCGGCGTATAAGAAACTGGGCGTATAAGACGACCCCCTAACATTTCCACTCAAAATACAGAGTTTGTTATATACTCACCGTATAAGACTACCCCCCACTTGGAGGCATATTTTTCAGGGCCAAAAAATCGTCTTATACGCCAGCAAATACGGTATATGTGTTTTTCGTTGATTTCCGAGAGGAAGGGAGCCGGTGAGGGAGAGGGAGGGAGAAACATCCATGTTGACGGGAGCCCCGGACCCTGCACTGCCCACGGGGAGGGGCCGCCCGGGCCTGTGCCCGACCCCTGACCGCCGTGCCCGCCCTGGGCCTGTGCCCACCGCCGGGCCCTCTGGCTCCCAGGCTGCCAGCACCGCACCAGCCCTCGGGCCACCCATCCAAACCCCGAGTTTAATTCAAAACCAATGGGAAAATGCCCTGGGGGCGGATTCACAAGAGGAAAAGGAAAAAAGATAAATGAGCCCAGGACCCAGCGGCCTGTCTTCCTGGCCACCGCTCCGGGGGTCACGGCGGGGTCACGGCGGGTCCAAGCCCCACGCCAGCCAGACTGGAGCCGGAGGGGGGGCCGCCTCCTCTTCTGGGGGGGGGGCGGTCATAGAGTGAATCTGTGTGGACAGGATGGGAGGGGTCCCCGGGAAAGGCTGTCTGCAGGGGGGAGGGGGGTCCCCGGGAAAGGCTGTCTGCAGGGGGAGGGGGGTCCCCGGGAAAGGCTGTCTGCAGGGGGGGGGTCCCCAGGAAAGCTCTGAGCAGGGCCCAGCCCGGAGCCCGCTGGCGGCCTCGCCTTCCCCTCAGGGTGCCGGTGCCAGGGGCAGCTCACAGCCCGGCCTCCTTCCTTCCTTTTCTTTTTTTTCAGAACAATCTTCTTAAGGTTTTATTTAAGCTCTTGTTTAGAGAGAGAGGAAGAAGAGAGAGAGAGAGAGAGAGAGAGAGAGAGAGAGAGAGAGAGAGAGAAACGTCCGTGATGAGTGAGAATCATGGATCAGCTGCCTCTTGCACGCCCCCCACAGGGGATCGAGCCCACATTCAGGAAGAAATGTGACCCTCTTCTATTTTATATAGAGATATATATAGGGATAGAGAGTTAGAAACATCGATGAGAGAGAAACACCCATCAGCGGCCTCCTGCACGCCTCTCACTGGGGATGTGCCCGCAACCAAGGTCCATGCCCTTGACCGGAATCAAACCCGGGACCTTTCAGTACGCAGGCCGACACTCTACCCACTGAGCCACACCTGTTTCGGCGGCTCTATTTTTTAAAAAATATGTATTTTTTTACTGATCTCAGAGAGGAAGGGAGACGGAGAGAGAGATAGAAACATCCAGGATGGATCGGCTGCCTCCTGCACCCCCCCCACTGGGGATGTACCCCCGACCCAGCTCCACGCCCTTGACGGGAATCGAACCCGGGACCCTTCAGTCCGCAGGCCGACGCTCTATCCACTGAGCCACAGGGGCCGGGGCTCCACCACGTCACGGCCTCTCGGTGGGAATCACCAGGGGCTGTTCCTCTGGCTGGTTTGTGTTACGTCTGTTTGGTTGTTGTTTGTTTGTTTGTTTGTTTGTTTGTTTGTTTGTTTGTTTGGAAACAGAGGCAGAGCAGCGGGGTCACCGTGTCACCCCGTGGGGAGCAGTGGCTGCTGCCGCCTGGCCCCCCGTGCCCAGCCCCGTCCGCTGCCTGAAGGCCCTCCGGCTCCCGGAGCACAGGTCACAGATCTGCCCCGAGGCCTGGGCGTCGGGGGTTCGATCCCGCCCCCAGCACGGCCTGGACCCGGCCCCAGGCCCTCCCTCCTGAGCGCCCGCGGGGACCCCCCTCCGCCTCCCAGCTCACCGGCTGCAGGGATGGACGGCCGGGGTGGGGTGCCCAGCTGTGCCCGTGGGGGGCCTGGAAGCAGCCCTCGGACCCCCCTTATGTCTCCCCCCAGCGCCCCCTCCCCAGGCCCGGCCGCAGGTCCTGGTCCCCCTCCTCCCTGCCCGCCCTCTGGTGGACAGCTCCGGCCTCGCTGCCCTGGGGGAGGGAGACCCCCACCCACCCCCAGGATAGGCCATTGCTGCCACCGCCACCCTCTCCCCAGTGGACAAGGGGGCCTGGGCGGCCCCAGCTCTAGGCCTCCCCCCCTGCAGGACGCCGGGGCTTCCCGGGCGGGGAGCCCATGGGGACGGCCCCCTCCCCTATGATGAACGCACGGAGCGGCCAGGTGATGCTGGACTCTGAACACTCGGTCACCAGGCCGCTGGGTGCACATCCTGTAGAATAAAAGGCTCATGTGCAGGGAAGCCCACCGAGAACAGAGCGCGCTCCGCCCCGGGCCCAGGGAGGGGGCGGCTTCGGAGCTTGGCCTCCGCGTCCGCAGCCGTTCCACTGAGACTCCTTGGAGGGCGGTCTCCCCGCCCGCAGCCGTCCCAGCCCGCCTGCCATGCTACTGAGGAGCTAGCGCGGCGCCTCCAGTTCTCAACCCCAGCGCCCCAGAGGGGCCAGGTATCCCGGGTGAGCTGTGTGTCCCAGGGGGCCGAGTGCCCCGGAGGAGACATGTGCCCCAGGTAAGCCGTGTGCCCCAGGTGAGCCGTGTGTCCCAGGGGGCCCTGTGCCCCGGATGAGCCGTGTGCCCCAGGTGAGCCGTGTGCCCCAGGTGAGCCGTGTGTCCCAGGGGGCCCTGTGCCCCAGGCGAGCCGTGTGTCCCAGGGGAAGCAGTGGGGCCCAGGGGGAGGGGCGGTGAGAACCAGAGGAGGAGCGGACTCTACTCGTGTGGTCCTGAGATAGTCACCATACAACAAGCAGACTGCCAAATGAGGAGCGGACTCCATTTGTGTGGTCCTGAGATAGTCACCATAAAACAAGCAGATTGCCAAATGACAGCGGGGAGGGGAAGGAGACCTGGGGGGAGATAAGAGAACAACCGAAGGACTGGTATGCATGCATATATGTACAACCAACGAACACAGAACTCTGGGGAGGGAGGGCATAAATGGGAGGTGGGGTGGGGGGGCGATGGTAAGCTATGTACACAGATAATACCTTAATAATAAAATAAAAAATAAAAAGGCTTATGTGCTCATGGTGCCTTCGACCAGGAGTTTGACCAGCAGGCAGGCCGGCCAGTCGCCCACGTCCCCTCCCCCTGGCCAGGCTGGCCGGACCCCACCCATGCACGAATGCATGCACAGGGCCTCTAAAAAAAATTAAAATAAATATATATAGCTGAAAGTGGTTTGGCTCAGTGGATAGAGCGTCAGTCTGCGGACTGAAGGGCATGTACATTAGTTGCCGGTACATCCCCAGTATGAGATGTGCAAGAGGCAGCTAGCTGGTCGATGTTTCTCTCTCACCGATGTTTCTAGCTCTCTATCCCTCTCCCTTCCTCTCTGTAAAAAAATCAAGAACCATCCATGATGAGAGAGAATCATGGACCGGCTGCCTCCTGCACGCCCAACACTGGGCATCGAGCCAGCAACCCGGGCCTGTGCCCTTGACCGGGAATCGAACCCGGGACCCTTCAGTCCTCAGGCCGACGCTCTATCCACTGAGCCACACCGGCCAGGGGTACCCGCCTGTGTTTTGCCCTGGCACCACTGCCCCCCACCACAGAGCCAGGGGCCAGGCCCAGGATTCCGGGGGAGCGGGGAGGGGAGGAAGGGCTCACCCCCCCCCCCGTCTTCCCTTTCCTGCCCCCCAGCACACACACATGCACAGGCCTGCCCCACACTGTGTTTCTGGGAAGCCAGATCGAATTAGCTGCTGGGCCCATCTGGCCAGGCCTCGGCCTAATACCATCTGGCAGCTCCGGGCCTCGTGGCCCGAAATTCAATTTGCCCCGGCGTAATGGAGAACCGGGCTCCCCGGGGGCGGGTTCCGGTGATTATCGGGGGGAGCTGGCACGGCCGGAGCCGAGTTAACATCAATTACCCGCTCTCTCCGCCCCGCAGGCCCCGGACTCAGAGAAGGTCTTTGTTTTAAAATATATGCTATGGATTGTTCACAGAGTGGAAGGGAGAGTTAGAAACATCAGTGAGAGGCATCGACCAGCTGCCTCCTGCACGCCCCCCACTGGGGAGGTGCCCGCAACCAAGGTGCATGCCCTTGACCGGAATCGAACCCGGGACCGATTGCAGGCCGGTGCTCTATCCACTGAGCCACACCGGCCAGGCATTTTATTATTTATTTATTTTACATTGCTATTGATGCCAGAGAGGAAGGGAAAGAGAGAGAGAAGCATCCCTGATGAGAGAGAATCAGGGACCGGCTGCCTCCTGCAAGCCCCCCACTGGGGATGTGCCCGCAATGTGGTCATGTGCCCTTGACCGGAATCGAACCCATGACCTCCTGGTTTCTAGGTCGGCGCTCAGCCACAGAGCCACGCCGGCCGAGCGGTCCTTTGCTCCATAGACATGCCTAAGATAAAGGGTAACTCGTCGGTCAGGCACAGGAAGAGATTAATAGAAATGGAAAAATTAGAACAATAAACTAATTAATCAGGGATGATGTCTGTGGCTGGGTGGCTCAACGCAGCAAAAGGTTCCGGGTTCGATCCTCGGGCGGGGGGTGTGTGGGAGGCAACCGATGGATGTTTCTGCACCCTCTCTCTCTCCCTCCCCCTCTCTCTGTCTCTCTTCTTCTTTCTTTAAAAATCAATAGAAGGGCCCTGACCAGTGTGGCTCAGTGGATAGAGCGTCGGCCTGCGGACTGAAAGGTCCCGGGTTCGATTCCGGTCAAGGGCATGGACCTTGGTTGCGGGCACATCCCCAGTGGGGGGCGTGCAGGAGGCAGCTGATGGATGTTTCTCTCTCATCGATGTTTCTAATTCTCTATCCATCTCCCCTCCTCTCTGAAATCAATAAAGATAGGTATATTTTTTTTTAAAGAATCTGGTCTGAGAAATGAGAAGAGGTTCCTAGGGAGATAGGAAATGCTTTTTAAAAAAACACACACATTGGGGGAGTGGGGTGGGGATGAAAAAAAGAATCCCAAGTCAAATTTAAAGAGAATATCTCTGTATTAACTTTTGGTCGAGAATATGTTTGTATAGTTTCAGAAAACAACTCTGAGACCACCTGGAATCCAGTAACAGAGAGGAATAGACAGAAGTGCTCCAGCCATGAAGACAGAAGAGACAATTCAGAGATGGAAGATGCTGAGGACGCCTCACCATACCAACAGACAGCGGCTGCCTATTGCTGAAGGATACCCACGATCAAACAAGAGATGGTCGGACCTGCATTACCACCATTTGTCCACCAACCAGATCTGAAATATCATGGCTGACATGTACACACAAGGAACTATTTGACATTGAAACTGGGACTCAAAAGAACTGCTGGCCCAGAACGGAACTCACTACAGACTGATTCATTTGCCTCTCAGGATAACCATTAAGGCTTATCGCAGTTTAGGTTTTTATAAGGGTATTTCTTGGATCACATGACCTCACACATCTAGACGAAATAATGAACAACATAGACTGGTGAACAAAGATAGACCCAGAAAAAGAGAAGCAGCGATCAGACTCTCAAACCTCAGAGGGAAAGTAGGGGAGGGTGGGGGTAAAGGGAAGAGATCAACCAAAGGACTTGTGTGCATGCACTATGGACAATAAGGGGGTAGGGGAATATGTAGGGATGGGTTTGGGTTGGGAATGGGGGGATAAGGACAATTATGTGATACCATAATTAATAAAAATCAATTAAAAAAAAATAAAAAAATAAAAAAAAAAAATAAAAAAACACACACAACTTACTGGTTATTGAATTTAAAGAGAGGAAGGGAGAGAGGGAGGGAGAGAGAGAAACATTGAGGCATTCATGCATTCATTGATTGTTTCTTTTTTTAAATATATATATATGTATATATATATATATATATATATATATATATATATATATATTTTACAGAGAGGAAGGGAGAGGGATAGAGAGCTAGAAACGTCGATGAGAGAGAATCACCGATCAGCTGCCTCCTGCACACCCCCCACTGGGGATGTGCCCACAACCAAGGTCCATGCCCTTGACCGGAATCGGACCCGGGACCCTCCAGTCTGCAGGCTGACGCTCTCTCCACTGAGCCACACCGGTCAGGGTTGTTTCTTCTTTTTTTAAATAAAATTTTCTTGGTGAATCCTCACCAGAGGCGACGGTTGCCTTTGATTTTCGGGGTGAGTGGAAGGGAGGGGGAGAGACACACAGAGAGAACCATTGGTGAGAGAGACACGCGTCGACGGGTTGGCCTCTGAACGCACCCTGATCAGGGCCGGGGGCGAGGGGAAGGAGCTGCCACCGAGGGACCCTTCAGTCCGCAGGCCAACGCTCTATCCACTGAGCCACACCGGCCGGGGCCATTGGCTTCTTGTCTGTGTCCTGCTGACGGGAGATCGAACCCGCAACCCTGGCAATGGGGACAACGCTCCACTGACAGGGCGAACCGGCCAGAGCTTCCTTCCTTCTATTTATTTTTTTTGTCTAAAGTTTTGCATAGGCCTCTTTTCCCCCAGCTGAACCCCCGCAGCCATCCCCCCCCCCCCCCCGGGCAAGCCCCACCGCCCAGCGCCTGTGCCCATCGGTGATGCTCACATCATGTGTGTGCGTACAGGTCCTCCGGCTGCTCTCTCACCGCCCCCCCCTCCCTGCCCTTTGTCTCTGCACCTGTTCTTGCTCATCCAATCATGTTGGCACGAATAAGCGAGATCCTGCGATTTTATCTTCCTCCGACTGGCTTCCTTCGCTCAGCACGATGCTCCCCAAGTTCCATGCCCTTGACCGGAATCGAACCTGGGAGCCTTCAGTCCTCTGGCCGACCGTCTATCCACTGAGCCACACCGGTCAGGGCAGAAGAAATATATATAAATTTTTTAAAATATATTTTATTGATATTTTACAGAGAGGAAGGGAGAGAGATAGAGAGTTAGAAACATCGATGAGAGAGAATCATTGATCAGCTGCCTCCTGCACACCCCCCCCACTGGGGATGTGCCCGCAACCAAGGTCCATGCCCTTGACCGGAATCGAACCCGGGACCCTTCAGTCCGCAGACCGACACTCTATCCACTGAGCCACACCGGTTTCGGCTAGAAGAAATATTTTAATATTGCTGGTTGCCCTTTCTCTATGATAGAAGTGCCAGAGATGAAAGAAAATTAGCAAAATGTCTGATATTTTACTCTAATAAAATATTTACTAATAAAATCTCCCTCCTGTCAGAGTCTGGGGCACAGCGGGACCCAGTCAAGTCCCGGCTCACTCACACCTCGAAATCCGGGGAGACCCAGACCGGCCGGCCCCACCCCGGTCCAGCCTCGCCCGCCCAGGCGCCATGCAGCCTCAGGTCCCTGCGGTTCTGTCCTGGTGTGACGGTGTCTCGGCTAATTTGCATATCCCTCTATTTATCTATATAATTTGCATATAGATTTTTAAAATATAGTTTTTTGCTTTCAGAGAGGAAGGGAGTGGGAGAGAGAAAGAAACATCCATGACGAGAGAGAGAATCAGCTGACCTCCTGCACGCCCCCCCACCACTGGGGTTTGAGCCTGCAACCCGACACGCGCCCCTGGCCAAGAGTCGAACCCGGGACCCTTCAGTTCACAGGCTGACGCTCTGTCCACTGAGCCACACCAGCCAGGGCCCATTGATGTTTAGAGAGCGTGGAAGAGAGAGGGAAAAAGAGAGAAGCATCGATCGACTGCCTCCCACACAGGCTCCCACCAGGGCTGAGCACTGAGCCTTGAGGCAAAGGGGCCTTGGCTGGAATGGAACCTGGCCAGACCCTTAGGTCTGCAGGCCGGCGCTCTACCCACTGAGCCACACCAGCGTCAGCGATGGGGTCTGTCCTCCAGTTCCGCCGTTTCAGAACCAGCGTGCTGATGCCCGGGGCCGGCTCAGGAAAAACAGGGTACCGCTGGCTTCCGTTTCATTCCTTCCACTACCTTGATTGTTAAGTGGTTTCAAATGGTTCCTGCTCACTTGTCCTTTCATTTTATTTTTTATCATAAAATTTAATTATGTTCCAGAAGAAAAAAAAATTGAGCTCATTACTTTCTCTGAAAAAAAACATATTGACTCTGTGTAGATTGCAGTGATGGGGGGGAGACGGAGGCTGGTGAGTCCAGTGGCCTATTTTCTGTTCTGAAAATAACAAAAAAGTGCCATTTCCGGTCTGACCACAGAGACGCAGGTGTCCAGAACGGCTGGGTATAAAAACCACGAGAAAGAAAGGCAAAAGCCGCAAATAGACTCTAAGAGAAAGTCTCCGGAGTGCCCGGTGTGGCCACAAAGAACAGTTGGCGGGAACGTGGGGTTCTTTTCAGACATCTCTGTCGTTCGCTCCGTGTTTAGGGTGCGTGTGAGCTCCGTGTGACTGGAACTTCCCTTTTTGCCCGTGGGCGCCTCTCTGTGCTTCCTCGCCTGTGGCCGGTCTCCCACCGGGGCCAGCGGCTCCTCCCGGGTGACCTTCCTGAAGGGGCCATCGCTTCTTCCTCCCAGCAAGCAGAGCATCTCTGACGACATCTTCTGGGTCTGCGCCACGGAACCTCTCACCACACAGCGCGAGGAACGTGGTGAAACCGATGGCGCCCGGAGCCTCATTCATCATGGCATCTCGATGGGGCTCACCGGTTGGATTTTTTTCCCAGGGAGGCAAGCATCTCGTGCAAATATTCCTTGTCAATGAAGCCACCTCCGCTCTGATCAATCAAGTTGAAGGTCTCCTTAAACTCCCGAATCTGTGGCTGGTCAAACACGGCGAACGCGCTGGATGTGGCGCGCTGGGGGCTCTTTTGCTGGCCACGGTGGTGGTTAGGTCCCCGGACAGCCACGAGGGCCGAGCCCCTCCTCGCTGCCCTTGCCGCCGTCACCACCCTGCTCCACCCAGAGCCGCAAAACACACTTTTATTTTATTTTTTAAAAAATTTATTTACTGGCCAAAAGCGGTGTGGCTCAGTGGATAGAGCGTCAGCCTGCAGACCGAAGGGTCCCAGGTTCGATTCCGGTCACAGGCATGGACCTTGGTTGCGGGCACATCCCCAGTGGGGGGTGTGCTGGAGGCGGCTGATCGATGTCTCTCTCATTGATGTTTCTAACTCTCTATCCCTCTCTCTTTCTCTCTGTAAAAAATCAATAACATATATATATATATTTTTTTAAATATATTTTATTGATATTTTACAGAGAGGAAGGGAGAGAGATAGAGAGCTAGAAATGTCGATGAGAGAGAAACATCGACCAGCTGCCTCTTGCACACCCCCCACCGGGGATGTGCCCGCAACCAATGTACATGCCCTTGCCCGGAATCGAACCTGGGACCTATCAGTCCACAGACCGACGCTCTACCACTGAGCCAAACCGGTTTCAGCACACACACACACACATATATATATATATATATATATATATATATATATATATATATTTTTTTTTTTTTTTTAATTTTATTTACTGGAGGCCCAATGCATGAAATTTGTCCATGGGTGGGTGGGTGGGGGGCTGTGTCCCTCAGCCCAGCCTACACCCTCTCCAATCTGGGACCCCCGCAGGGATTGGACCTAACCTGGCAGTTGGACATCCCTCTCACAATTCGTAACCACTGGCTCCTAACCATCTGTGCCTGCTGGCCTGATCGCCCCTAACTGCTTCCCTGCTGGCCTGATGACCCCTAACTGCCCTCCCCTGCAGGCCTGATTGCCCCTAACTGCCCCCCTGCTGGCCTGATCACCCCTAACTGCCCTTCCCTGCTGGCCTGATGACCCCTAACTGCCCTCCCCTGCAGGCCTGATGGCCCCTACCTGCTCACCTGCTGGCCTGATGACCCCTAACTGCCCTCCCCTGCAGGCCTGATTGCCCCTAACTGCTCCCCTGCAGGCCTGATGGCCCCTAACTGCCCTCCCCTGCTGGCCTGATGACCCCTAACTGCCTCTGCCTTAGCTCCTGCCACCGCGGCTTTTGTTCGGAAGGACATCTAGGAGACGCCCGGTCTAATTAGCATATGACTCTCTTATTAGTATAGATATTTAAAATGTTCTTATTGACTTCAAAGAGAAGGGAGAGGGAGGCAGAGAGAAACACGGATCTGAAAGAAACACACAGATCGACTGGTTGCCTCCCACACCCACCCTGACCGGGGCTGGGGGGGGTTCGACCCTGAGACCCAGACTCTAACCCCTGAACCACCCTGCCCGGGTCTGGGCTCTGTTCTGTTCCCTCCCGCGTCCCCAGGACTCAGGACCACTGGCCGGAGGAGTCGTTGCTCAGCAAACGTCTAAACAAAAGGGCACAGACAGGCTGGCGCCCCTCCACCCGCCCCACCCGCACCTCCCCCTCCACCAGGCCTCTGCCCTGAGCGCCTGCCCGCCCGGGGTCTGGTCCCGGTCCAGCGTCAGCCCAGCCCGCAGCTGTGCCAGCGGACACCCCCCCTCTCTCCTCCCCCGGCATCGCCTCTGGACGCCCCGTGTGCATGGCTGGGGGCCCCGGAGTCTCCGTGTGAGGGCCAAGCCAAGCACCTGCAGGAAAAAGGACTTTCTTCTTCTTCAAAATCTGTGGCTGCTTGCCGAAACCGGTCCGGCTCAGTGGATAGAGCGTCAGCCTGCGGACTGAAGGGTCCCAGGTTCAATTCCCGGCCAAGGGTATGTACCTTGGTTGCGGGCACATCCCTGGTAGGGGGTGTGCAAGAGGCAGCTGGTTGGTGTTTCTCTCTCATCGACATTTCTAGCTCTCTATCTCTCTCCCTTCCTCTCTGTAAAATATCAATAAAATATATATTTTTAAAAAATCTGTGGCTGATGGCGTGTGTTCTCGAGACAGCATTTCATAGCCTGATCCCTCCTGATTCCTCCGGTCACCATGTAAGGACCCCAAGATTGAGGAATTAGCCTCCCTCACTGCCTGTTCCAGGATGTGACCTTTACGGTTAAAGATTAGACAGGAATGAAGTCAGTTCTTTACGGTTGAAGATTAGGCAAGAATGAAATCAGTCCCCAGAAACTCCCTACCCTGAAATGCAAAAAGCCAGAATGCAATATTTTATGACAAATATTAAAGCAGGGCTAGGTCCCGAGGGAGGTTTCATCCTGTTGACCGCTGTGGAATTCTCCCCCTGGGAACTGAGCTGACCACCTCGGAATGCACCTGCCAGGAAGAGACCAGCCTGACCTGTAATTATGGAAAAGACCACGCCCGGAGGTGCCTCCATGGCAGACCAGGACTTACCCAGAGGAATGGGAAGGGGGAGGCAAAGGGGCTTGCAAGATTACCAGATGGGACTGTTGACTAAGCATAGACCCTGTCATAAAACATGTAATTAACGAGCCCAGCTCCCCTTCTTGGAATTCCTTTGTTCCCTTCCTCCCCCTCCATGCGTAACCCCACCTGCGTGTGGTTTTTGCCTTTATAAACTCATGTTCTGCAGTTACTCGGCGCTCCAGTCAGCCAGCACTTCCCTCGGGTTGCTGTCTGCCTGAGATGCCCCTGCGCTGCGCTTGTAGTAAATCCTCATGCTTTTTGCATCAAGTTTCGGTCTCGGCGTTTGACTTGGGGTCGTCGCCCACTCCGTCGGACTCACTGGGGGTCTTGGGACCTTACAACCACGGCCGGGGACGCAGGGCCACTCAGGGGCCGGGGCTGGTGGTGATGTGCTGGGAGGGATGAGCCGGGCAGAGACAGGCCCGGGGCGGGACGGCTGACACGCGGGCCCTGCCGAGGCCACACCGGCCGGCCCAGGGCTCACCGGTGCCCGGTGGACGGCAGAGGTGACCCGGGGCGGGGGGCCCAGGAGTCAGAATGGCCATCCGGCCCTGACCCAGGCAGTGCGGGCTGGGCGGGGCGAGGAGAAGCGAAGCCAGGCTCCCCCTGGGGGAGGAACCCCAGCGATTAAGCACCTACTGCATACCTGTCTGACAGGGCAGGGCGCCCTGGCGGTGTGGCTCAGTGGATGGAGCAGGGGCCTGCAGATGGAAGGGTCTTGGGTTCGATTCCCAATCAGGGCACAGGCCCGGTGGCAGGCTCCATCCCCAGTAGGGGGGTGTGCAGAAGGCAGCCGATCCGTGATTCTCTCTCATCATGGATGTTTTTCCCTCTTCCTTCTTCTCTGGAATCAATTAAAAAAACAGATTTTTTAAAAAGAATTTTTGAGCCGAAACCGGTTTGGCTCAGTGGATAGAGCGTCAGTCTGTGGACTGAAAGGTCCCGGGTTCGATTCCGGTCAAGGGCATGGACCTTGGTTGCGGGCACATCCCCGGTGGGGGGTGTGCAAGAGGCAGCTGGTCGATGTTTCTCTCTCATTGACGTTTCTAGCTCTCTATCCCTCTCCCTTCCTCTCTGTAAAATATCAATAAAATATATTTTTTAAAGAATTTTTGAAAAAAAAAAAGAGGGAAGGGCAATGTGCTATCTTCTCTCTCTCTCTCTCTCTCTCTCTCTCTCTCTCTCTCTTTAAACATATTTTATTGATCTCAGAGAGGAAGGAAGAGGGAGAGAGATATAGAAATCATCAATGATGAGAGAGAATCATGAATCGGCTGCCTCCCGCACGCCCCCCACTGGGGATGGAGCCCTCAACCGAGGCACGTGCCCTTGACGGGAATTGGAACCCGGGACCCTTCCGTCCCCAGGCCGCCGCTCTAGCCACTGAGCCGCACTGGCCAGGGCTCCTCTCTGTTTACACCTGGGAGAAAACCAAACCACCCGGAGCTCAGGAAGGTGGGTACCTGACCCGCCACAGACGCTAAATGCCGAGGTGGGATTTGAACCCACGGAGCCCGGGACCAGGGAGAACATTCCTTCCCCGCTGCTGGGTGGCAGACAGTGGTTCTCTGAGACCCAGCCAGGGGAGGGGCCGACCGGAGCGAGAGGGCCCGGCCGCTCTTGGCCTCAGATCCCCGGGGCTGCTCTCACAGGGCCTCTGTCCAAGCCAGCCTGGAACCCGGGTCCCCAGCCCCGGCTGCAGGGTCACCCACACCCCCTGCTGGCGCGGAGGCCTCAGCTGCTGCCACCGCCGCTGCCCACGCTCCGATGAGCACTCGGCAAGCGAGCTGTGCCCACAGGGGGGGAGCAGGTGCGGGAGAAGGAGCAGGGGGGGGGTCAGGGAGCAAGGACCTGCTGGGACCCACAGAGGCCAGACCCGGGCTGGGAAGGAATCACAGCTCCATCTCCTGCCCCAGATGCCCCGCTGCGGCCTGGGGGCCCCGGGCCACCCCCAGCTCCACCTCCCTCCCTCCCCGTCAGTTTTCTGTACCAAAAAGTGGGGGCATCCGGCCGGCGTGGCTCCGTGGCTGAGCGTCGAGCTAGGAACCAGGAGGTCAGGGTTCGATTCCCGGTCAGGGCACAGGCCCGGGTGGTGGGCTCCATCCCCAGTGTAGGGCGTGCAGGAGGCAGCCGATCTGTGATTCTCTCTCATCGTGGATGTTTCTGTCTCTCTCTGACTCTCCCTTCCTCTCTGAGATCAATAAAAATATACACTGAGCCGAAACCGGTTTGGCTCAGTGGTAGAGCGTCGGTCTGCGGGCTGAAAGGTTCCGGGTTCGATTCCGGTCAAGGGCATGTACATTGGTTGCGGGCACATCCCTGGTGGGGGTTGTGCAGGAGGCGGCTGGTCGATGTTTCTCTCTCATCGACGTTTCTAGCTCTCTATCTCTCTGCCTTCCTCTCTGTAAAATATCAATTAAAAAAAAATATATACACTGAGCTCCAACCAGTGTGGCTCAGTGGATAGAGTATTGGCCTTCAGACTCAAGGGTCCCAGGTTCGATTCCGGTCAAGGGCATGGACCTTGGTTGCGGGCACATCTCCGGTGGGTGGTGTGCAGGAGGCAGCTGTTTGATGTTTCTAAGTCTCTATCCCTCTCCCTTCCTCTCTGTAAAAAAATCAATAAAATATATTTTAAAAAGAAAAGATATGAAGGTCTCAATACTTTTTTAAAAAAATATATTTTTATCGATATTTTACAGAGAAGAAGAGAGGGATAGAGAACTAGAAACATCGATGAGAGAGAATCATTGATCAGCTGCCTCCTGCACACCCTCCACTGGGGATGTGCCCGCAACCAAGGTCCATGCCCTTGACCGGAATCGAACCTGGGACCCTGCAGTCCGCAGACCGATGCTCTGTCCACTGAGCCAAACTGGTCAGGGCAATGTATTTTTTATAATAAAGCTTCACTGAAACAGGTATGGCTCAGTGGATAGAGCGTCGGCCTGCGGACTGGAGGGTCCTGGGTTCGATTCCGGTCAAGGGCATGAGCTTTGGTTGCGCCAGGCACATTCTCAGTAGGAGGTAGCTGATGGATGTTTCTAACTCTCTATCCCTCTCCCTTCCTCTCTGTAAAAAAATCAATAAAATATTTTTTAAAAAGCTTCTATTTCACTCCCATCATCTAGTGATTAAGTACTCCTCTGTAATAAAAAGGGCATTCAGAGACCTTCATTTCTTTTCCTTTTTTTAATATATGTTATTGATATTTTACAGAGAGGAAAGGAGAGGGATAGGATAGAGTCAGACACATCGATGAGAGAGAAACATCCACCAGCCGCCTCCTGCACGCCCCCCACTGGGGAAGAGCCCGAAACCAAGGTCCATGCCCTTGAGCGGAATCAAACCCTGGACCCTTCAGTCCGCAGACCGACGCTCTATCCACTGAGCCACACCGCATTCTCAAAAGGACTGATCTTAAAAGGAAAAAAGATCGGATGGACAAACTCGGCCTGAGGTCTTTTCCCCTTGAAGGGGTCCCCCCCCAACCCCCCACGAGAGGGCCCCCCTTCCCTAGGCGCCCCGGCCCCCCCCCTCCCTGCCCTGCCCCTGCCCCCAGCAAACCCCAGGGACCCGACTTCAGATCTCCTCTCCGGGCCGAGTGCCGGCAGCAGGCCAAGCCCAGGACCTCCGGCTGGAAGGCGGCCACCGCCCCAACAGCCGGCACCTGCCCCCGTCTCCCCGTCCGCACAGGGGGCGCAGGCGCGGTCCGCTGGGCTGGGACCCCCGCCCCAGAGCGGGTCCCAGAGGCCGGCCCCGCCCCCCGCGCGGCGGCCCCGCCCCCAGCGCCGGCCCCGCCCCCGGCCCGGAGCGGGTCCCAGAGGTCGGCCCCGCCCCCAGAGGCCGGCCCCGCCCTCGCGCGCTGGCCCCCGCCCCCCGCCCGGAGTGGGACACAGAGGCCGGCCCCGCCCCCGCACAGGCCCCGCCCCGCCCCCAGCGCCCGGCCCCCGCCCCCGGCCCGGAGCGGGTCCCAGAGGCTGGCCCCGGCCCCGCCCCCGGCCCGGAGCAGGTCCCCAGAGGCCGGCCCCGCCCCCGCGCCCGCCCCGCCTCCAGAGCGCAGGCCCCGCCCCCGGCCCGGAGCGGGTCCCAGAGGCCGGCCCCGCCCCCAGCACACAGGCCCCGCCCCCGGCCCGGAGCAGGTCCCAGAGGCCGGCCCCGCCCCCGCGCCCCGGCCCCGCCCCCAGCGCGCCGGCCCCGCCCCCGCCCGGAGTGGGACACATAGGCCGGCCCCGCCCCCCGCGCGCTGGCCCCGCCCCCAGAGCGCAGGCCCCGCCCCGGCCCGGGCGGCTGGGCGGCCCCGCGGAGCCCGGCGCCCGCGCCCCGGCTGAGGCCACACCTGCCCTGCAGCGGCGGCCAGCGGTCGCGGCCAGTTCCGACGGGAGCCGCGGAGCCGCCCGCCCCGCCCGCCATGAGGGGCGCGCAGCCCCTGCTCCTCCTCTCGCTGGCGGCCCTCTGCGCGCGCGGTGAGTCCGCCCGGGGCGGGCGCGGGGCCGGGGGGTCCTGGCGGGTCCGCGGGGCCGGGGTGCGGACGGGCCTCTCCGCGGGGCCGCGCCCGGGGTGCCCTTGGGGAGGCAGGGCCGGGCGCGCGCGCTCCGCGTTGGTCCGTCCGTCCGTCCGTCCGTCCTCCCGCTGCGGGCGCCGGACGGCGGCTCCGGCTCCCACGGGTGCCCCCCGCGAGGTGTGGGCCCCGCGGTTCAGCCCAGCCCGCCTGCCAGCCCGGACCTGGACGGGCCAGTTTGGGGTGATCGCCTAGGAACACCCCCCCAGGGGTCACCCAGAAGGGGGGACCCCCCTCCCCCAGCCAGCCCTTGCAGGCAGAGACCGGATGTGGTGAGGGCCCCCTCCCCGGGCCTCAGTTTCCCCCGTGGGCTCCCCCGCTCGGCCCGGAGAACGGGTTTGTCTCCTGGGCCAGGACGCCCGCGGGCTGCGGGGGCCGGAGAGGGTGGGGCTCCCACCGGGGGCCGTGCCGCACCCCCCCCCCCCCCGCCATCCCCTTCTCTCCGGGCCTCAGTTTCCCCCCTGGGGCTCCCCGGCAGCTCCCCCCTCATTGGAGGCTCTGCCAGGCTCCGCCCCAGTCCCCCCACCTGCCCAGGGGGCGCTGTCCGCTGTCCGCCCGGGGCCGGTCCTAAAGGCGAGCTCTTTGGAACAGGTCCAAACCCCTCCACCTTTTTGTGATTTATGTATTATTGCTTTTTGGATTCTTTTTTTAAAATATATTTTATTGATCTTTTACAGAGAGGAAGGGAGAGGGATGAGAGTTTAGAAACATCGATGAGAGAGAAACATCCATCAGCTGCCTCCTGCACGCCCCCCACCGGGGATGTGCCCGCCACCAATGTCCATGCCCTTGACCGGAATGGAACCCAGGACCCTTCAGTCCGCAGAGCCGACGCTCTATCCACTGAGCCACACCGGTTTGGGCACTTTTTGGATTCTTTTTTTGATTGATTTCAGAGAGGAAGGGAGAGAGAGAGAGAGAAAGAAACATCCATGATGAGAGAATCACGGACCGGCCCCCTTGGGCATGTGCCCTTGGCCGGAGTCGAACCCGGGACCCTTGAGTCCGCAGGCCGACGCTCTACCCACTGAGCCACACCTTTAAAAAAAAAAAAAAAACCACTGCCATGTCATAGGTGCATCCCCTCCCTTTGGGACCCGGCCTGTGTGTGTGTTGTTGGGGGGGCTACTTCCTGGGGTGCGGGCATGCGTTCCAGCCCACAGCACCCCGTGTCCACCACCCCCCCAGCCCCCACACTCACATGCAAGTCGGGGCGCAGACACTGAGCACAGACCGGGCAGGGGCCTCCAGGGGCGGCGTCCCCACAGGGACCAGTGACGCAGGAAGGAAGGCCCCGGGGGTTTGGGGGGGACAGGGGGGCCCAGGCCCTCCTCTGCTTGCTGGGGGGCCAGGAGGAAGTGCCTCCACTCTTTGGACTCAGTTTCCCCAGTGGGCTGGGCGGGAGTCCCCTGGGGCCGCGGAGATGGGGCACCGGGAGCTGCAGGGTCAGACCCAGAGCAAGTCATAGCCCTCTTTATAGAATGACCGGTCAGCCCGGCCGGTGCGGCTCAGTGGGTAGAGCGTCAGCCTCCGGACTGATGGGGGGGGGGGGGCAGGAGGCAGCTGGTGGGTGTTTCTCTCTCATGGATGTTTCTAACTCTCTCTCCCTCTCCCTCCCTATGAAAAAATCAATAAAATATGTTTTTTTTAAATGACCCGTCAGCCCAGCTAGTGTGGCTCAGTGGATAGAGCGCCGGCCTGCAGCCGGAAGGGTCCCGGGTTCGATGCCGGCCAAGGGCACACACGCACGTGCCTTGGTCGCAGGTTCCTCCTGGGCCCAGGCCCGCCTGCAGGAGGCGACCAAGCCGATCCATCTCTCCCTCTGCCTCTTCCTCTCTCTCCCATCCATATCTCCCTCTGCCTCTCCCTCTCTCCCAAAAATCAAGCGGAAAATATCCTCGGGGGATGATTAAAAAAAATAAAATAAAATAAAGCGGCCGGTCAGCCCGAGAGGGGCCGGGGGAGGGGCCGCCGGGCTGGAGCCGCCGGCCTCCGGGCGGTTCGGGGCGGAGAGGCGGGCCCAGGCCCCCCGCGCAGCCCCGGGCGGAAGTGGGGAGGGGGCCGGAAGCGGTGACGCCCCGAGCCCCGAGTCCAGAGCCCCGAGCCGCTCACCGCTCACGGGGCTCCGCACGTGGCCTATGCTCCAGATGGGAAGGCGGGCGGGGAGCCGGCGGCTCCTGTGGCCGGGCGTTCACCCCATCCCCCGGGGGAGTCCGCCTCCCACTCGCTCAGTGGGGCGATGCACACCCTCTCCCCCTGCACCCCGCACCCCGCTCCCCGCTCCCCCCCAGAGGGGGAGTCTGTGGGACAGGGGAGCGGGTGGCCCCCTTCCTCCCCATCCTCCCACCTGCTCTGCGCCCGTGCGACCCCCACCCGCTGCCCACGCCCCCCTCCCTCCCGCTGCTCTGGGCTGCCCTGGCCAGCTGTCCCTGGCCTCCCTCCCAGCGTCCTCTCCCCAAGGCGCCCCCCCCTGCACCCCCCCCCAGCACGGCCTCTCCCCCAGAGCCAGGGCAGGCGGGGGGGGGGGGGGGGGAGGCAGGACAGAGCGAACCGGGCGGCTGCTCGCAGTCCCACGGGTCCTGGGCTGGAAGTCCGGAGTTGGGGGGGGGGGGCACTTCCTGTGGAGGAACAGAGACGGGGAGCTGGGACAGGGTGTCCCGCCGAGCTCTGTCCCGGATTTTTAAAAAATATTTTTGTTGACTTCAGAGAGGAAGGGAGAGGGAGGAACATCCAGGATGAGAGAGAGAGAGAGTCATGCATGGATCAGCTGCCTCCCGAACACCCCACACTGGGGATGGAGCCTGCATCCTGGGCCTGGGCCCTGACCCCCATGACCTCCTGGTCCTAGGTCCATGCCAGACCACGCTGGCTGGGCCAGAATCTTACACTAATAAAAGGGCAATATGCAAATTGGTCACCACACCCTCACAGGGACAGCCGACAGCAGGCTGCGTGGGGCGACCAGGCCCGCAGGGGGGGGGCAGTTAGGGGCGATCAGGCAGACAGGCAGGCAGGTGAGCAGTTAGGAGCCAGCGGTCCTGGATTATGGGAGGGATGTCCAATCGGGCCGAAACCGGCAGTGGGACATCCCCGAGGGGTCCCGGATTGGAGAGGGTGCCGGCTGGGCTGAGGGGACCCCCCTCGCCCCTGCACAGATTCCGTGCCCCGGGGCCTCTAGTCGAACATATTAGCGGCTATTTTCTTCTTAGCGTGGCAGCGGCTCCCCGGCCCGGAGGCACCCCCGTCCCAGCGGTCCGACCGTGTCTCGGCAGGGGACGGCCGCGTGGCCAACGCCGAGGAGCGGCTCATGGACGACCTCCTGAACCGGACCCGCTACAACAACCTGATCCGCCCGGCCACCAGCTCCGGCCAGCTCATCTCCATCCGGCTGCAGCTCTCGCTGGCCCAGCTCATCAGCGTGGTGGGCGCAGGGCAGGGGGGGGGCAGGGGTGTAGGGCAGGGACCAGGGTGCAGGACAGGGGCTGGAGGGCAGGGCCGGGGTTGGGGGGCAGGGCAGGGCCGGGGTTGGGGCGCAGGGCCGGTTGGGCGCGGGGTGGGAGCGGGTGGCCCGGCTCTCCCTCGGGCACGGCTGGGCCAGGGGGACAAGGTCCTAGCCTCCCCGCCGGATACACCCTGTGCACCCGTGACGGGTGAGGGGGACTGAGGGTCAGGCCTGAGGCACGGGCACCTTTCTCAGGGGTGTCCCTCCCCTCGAAGGGAGGTGGGTTCCGTGGGTCACACTCTGTGAAAACGGGTCGAACGGTATCCAGGAGACCTGTGCATCATCACACTGGGTAGAACTTACATCTCAGCTTCCAAAGATTGTTTTTAAAATAACTTTTATTGATGTCAGGGAGGGAGGGAGGGAGAGGAGAGATGAGAGAGAATCACGGACCGGCTGCCTCCGGTATGCCCCCCAGGAGGTCACTGTTTGATCCTGGTCAGGGCACAAGCCTTCGCTGCGGGTTCCGTCCCAAGCAGGGGGCGTGCAGGAGGCAGCTGGTCCGTGATTCTCTCTCATCAGTGATGTTTCCATTTCTATCTCCCTCTCCCTTAAAATCAATAAGATCCACAAAAACATGTTTTTAAAGAGAAAGAAAATAGCCACTAGTACATTCAAGAAAATAATGGTGCCAAAACCAGTTTAGCTCAGTGGATCGAGCATCGGCCTGCAGACTGAAGGGTCCCAGGTTCGATTCTGGTCAAGGGCATGGACCTGAGTTGCAGGCACATCCCCAGTGGGGGGAGGGGTGCAAAAGGCAGCTGATCAAAGATTCTCTCTCATCGATGTTTCTAACTCTCTATCCCTCTCCCTTCCTCTCTGTAAAAAATCAATAAAATATTTTTTTTTTAAATGATGGTGATGAGAATGCAAAGCCACATGGGATGAAGTTAACGGCAGAAGGGAAGGTGAAGGGATTAGAAGAGAGTTCAGTAGGAACCATCCTCTAGAATAAAAGCCTAACATGCTAAGTGTCCGGTTGACCGTTTGGCCATTCAACCAATCAAAGTGTAATATGCTAATGATATGCTAATGCCGCTCAACCACTCGCTGTGACGTGCACTAACCACCAGGGGGCAGATGCTCCGACCAGGTAGGTTAGCTTGCTGCTGGGGTCCAGCCAATCGGGACTGAGCAAGAAGGGCAGGACACGCCCTGGAGCCTCCTGCAGTCCCTCCCCCCAGCTGGCCAGCCTCCAGCATCCCTACCCGGCCCCGATCGTGCATCAGTGGGGTCTCTCGGCCCGGCCTGTGCCCTCTCGCAGTCCAGGACCCCTCACGGGATGCTGAGAGCGGGTTTTGGCCCGATCCCGCAGGCCAGGCTGAGGGACCCCACTGCTGAACGAATTCGTAGAGGATGGGAAATAGAAAAGAAGACAGTAAGGTGCCTGTCTGGGGTGCGAGTCCCTGAGCAGACACTGCCATGGAGGGCCCGGGTGCGAGCAGGAGCTCTGTCTCTGGCTCCTGGGTCAGGAAGGCCGTGGAGGCGTCCGAGGGCTGCCGGGTGGGTGGGGGGGTCCCCTGGCCCAGAGCTCAGAGCCTCTGCGACCACGGACCAACAGCCTCCGTCCCCCCCAGAACGAGCGGGAGCAGATCATGACCACCAACGTCTGGCTGAAGCAGGTAAGCGCGCGGTGCCCCCCCGGGAGGCCTGGCTCCGGGGCAGCGGTGGGCGGCGAGGGCCCGTGGTGACCGCCCCCCGCCCGCCCCCCAGGAGTGGACGGACTACCGCCTGGCCTGGAACAGCTCCCGCTACGAGGGCGTGAGCATCCTGCGGATCCCCGCCAAGCGCCTCTGGCTGCCCGACATTGTGCTCTACAACAAGTGAGTGGCAGGGGAGGGGAGCGTGAGGGGGAGGGTGACCAGACCGCCAGGTCCTCCGGCCCCCGAGTCCAGCCTGAACCCCGTCTGTGCTCCACCCCGACGTCCTCACCGCCACACTAGTGGAGGAATCATTTTTTATTTTATTATTACTTTTTAAAATATACTAGAGGCCCGGTGCACAAAATTCATGCACGGGGCGAGGGGGTGTCTCTCAGCCCCCAGCCTGCACCCTCTCCAGTCAGGGACACCACAGGGATCGGGCCTAAACGGGCAGTCGGATGTCCCTCTCACAACCCAGGACTGCTGGCTCCCAACTGCTTGCCTGCCTGCCTTCCTGATTGCCCCTAACCACTTCTGCCTGCCAGCCTGATCAACCCCTAACAGCCCAATTGCCCCTAACTGCCCTCTCCTGATGGCCTGGTCACCTCCAGCTGCCCTCCTCTGCCTGCCATCTTGTGGTGGCCATCTTGTGTCCACATGGGGGTGGGTGGCCACTTTTTATCACATGAGGGGCCATCTTGTGAGTTGGCGTGACGGTCAATTTGCATATCACTCTCTTATTAGACTTACTTTTCAAAATATACATATATGTTTAATCATTTCAGAGAGGAAGAAAGAGAGAAACAGCCATGGCAAGAGAGGGTCATAGATCAGCTGCCTCCTGCACGCCCCCTCGTGGGGGATCAAGCCCGCTTGTGTCCTGACCGGGAATGGAACCCTGAACTCCCGGTTCGTGGGTCGGTGCCCAACCACTGGGCTAAGCAGGCCGGAGGGGGAATTAGAGATGAGCCAAGCCAGTGCCCTCGGCTCCAGACAGGGAACCCGAGGGCCGAGGCCGGGGCTCTTTCTTTGTTCCTTTTTTTGATTGGCACTAGAGAATATGTTTCCACTGGTTTTAGAGAGAGTGGGGGAGAGAGAGAAACATCGATGGGTTGCCTCCTGCACACTCCCCGACCAGGGCTTGGGCTGGGGAGGGGCCTGCAAAACCGAAGTGCTAACCTTTGACCGGAATCGAACCCGGGACCCTTCTGTCCACAGGCCCACGCTCTTACCCACTGAGCCACACCGGTGTCAGCCCTCAGTGGTTCTGCGTACCATGAAGTGGCTGACCTTGAAGTGGCTCCTTCACTTTCCCCCGGGAGGCCTCGGTCTTCCCATCTGTGCAATGGGTGACCAGACTCCCGATTTTAAATTAATTTGTTCCACGTCCCAGAAAAATCGGGACTTTTTTTTAAAACGCCGCGGGACAAATTGTTGAAAAATCGGGACGTCTGGTCACCTTTTACCCATTGCACAGATGGGAAGACCGGGGCCCCCGGGGGGAAAGTGAAGGAGCCACTTAGTTTGGCAACAAGTCTCCCCAGGCAGGGCCTGGGCTGGGGAGGGGCCTGCAAAACCGAAGTGCTAACCCTCGACCGGAATCGAACCCGGGGACCCTTCTGTCCACAGGCCCACGCTCTTACCCACGGAGCCACCCCGGTGTCAGCCCTCAGTGGTTCTGCGTACCTTGAAGTGGCTCCTTCACTTTCCCCCGGGGGCCTCGGTCTTCCCATCTGTGCAATGGGTGACCAGACTCCCGATTTTAAATCAATTTGTTCCACGTCCCAGAAAAATCGGGACTTTTTAAAACGCCGCGGGACAAATTGTTGGAAATTCGGGACGTCTGGTCACCTTTTACCCATTGCACAGATGGGAAGACCGGGGCCCCCGGGGGAAAGTGAAGGAGCCACTTAGTGTGGCAACAAGTGTCCCCAGGCAGGGCCTGGGCGTGGGGCGGGGGGTAAGGGTGCCCCTTGAGGGCCACCCTCACGGCAGGCCCGCCCCCGCAGCGCCGACGGGACCTACGAGGTGTCCCTGTACACCAACGCGGTGGTGTGGGCCAACGGCAGCATCATGTGGGTGCCGCCCGCCATCTGCAAGAGCGCCTGCAAGATCGAGGTGCGGCACTTCCCCTTCGACCAGCAGAACTGCAGCCTCAAGTTCCGCTCCTGGACCTACGACCACACGGAGATCGACATGGTGCTGAAGACGCCCTCGGCCAACCGCGACGACTTCACGCCGAGCGGCGAGTGGGACATCCTGGCGCTGCCGGGCCGCCGCACCGTGGACCCGGGGGACCCGCGCTACGTGGACGTGACGTACGACCTCGTCATCCGGCGCAAGCCGCTCTTCTACACCATCAACGTCATCGTGCCCTGCGTGCTCATCACCTCGCTGGCCATCCTGGTCTTCTACCTGCCGTCCGACTGCGGCGAGAAGATGACGCTGTGCATCTCCGTGCTGCTGGCGCTCACCGTCTTCCTGCTGCTCATCTCCAAGATCGTGCCGCCCACCTCGCTGGACGTGCCGCTCATCGGCAAGTACCTCATGTTCACCATGGTGCTCGTCACCTTCTCCATCGTCACCAGCGTGTGCGTGCTCAACGTGCACCACCGCGCGCCCGGCACGCACACCATGGCGCCCTGGGTGCAGCGCTGCTTCCTGCACCGGCTGCCCGCCTTCCTCTTCATGCAGCGCCCCGGCGGCGGCGGCGGCGGCGGCGGCTCCCCGCGGCCCGGCAGGCCCCGCTCGGGGGGTCCCGCCCTGGGCTCCCCTGGAAGCGGCGGCGGCGGCAGCGCGTACGGGAGCTCCGCGTACTTCGTGACCTCGGAAGCAGAGGCCCACAAGGCCCCCGCCGCTGCCGCCGCCGCCGCTGACCTCGGGGACTTCCGACTTCCGGCGGGCGCCGGCGGCTTCCGGCGGGACGTGCAGGAGGCGCTGGAGGGCGTCAGCTTCATCGCCCGGCACATGAGGAGCGACGACCAGGACCAGAGCGTAAGGCCCAGATGGCACTGCCCGGGCCCCGCGGGCATTACCTGAGGGACCAGGCCCCCAAACTCTCTCTTTTTTATTTTTTATTATTTTTTTAATATATTTTATTGATATTTTACAGAGAGAAAGGAAGAGAGATAGAGAGCCAGAAACGTCGATGAGAGAGAAACATCGACCAGCTGCCTCCTGCACACCCACTACCGGGGATGTGCCCGCAACTAAGGTACATGCCCTTGGCCGGAATCGAACCCGGGACCTTTCAGTCCGCAGACCGACGAACTCTCTCTTTTTTAATAAAAATGTATTTTATTGATTTTTTTTTACAGAGGGGAAGGGAGAGAGAGTTAGAAACATGGATGAGAGAGAAACATGCATCAACTGCCTCCTGCACGCCCCCCACCGGGACGTGCCCGCAGCCAAGGTCCATGCCCTTGACCAGAATCGAACCCGGGACCCTGCAGTCCCCAAGCCGACGCTCTATCCACTGAACCACACCGGTTTTGGCAATGCCCCCCCAAACCTTTTGCTGGAATAAGGAACCCAAAGGGAAGCTGAGTGCGATGACAGCTTCACGCGAGAGCAGACGCCAAGATGAGGCCCCGGGCAGCCCCGGCCGGTGTGGCTCAGTGGACGGAGCGTCAGCCCACGGGCGGTCAGAAGGGTCCCGGGTTCGATCCGGTCAAGGGCACGGACCCCAGTTGCAGGGTCTATCCCTGGCCCTGGTCAGGCAACCAACCCATCGCTGTGTCTCGCTCACATCAGCGTTTCTCTCTCCGTCTGTCCATTTGAGAGGCCAACAGGCTAACCACTGACCAGACTGGCTAGGGCCCCAGTTACAGGATTTTTTTTTTTTTAGTGTTTTGTGTCTTTTTAAAAAAAAAAAAGTATATTTTTATTGATGTCAGAGAGGAAGGGAGGAGATAGAAACATTCATGATGAGAGAGCATCGTGGATCGGCTGCCTCCTGCACACCCCCCACTGGGGATCAAGCCCACAACCCGGGCCTGTGCCCTTGACCAGAATCAAACCCGGGACCCCTCAGTCGCTCTACCCACTGAGCCACACAGCTGGGGCGAGGCCTCGCTTTTTATACTTTGATGGTGCTTTCTTTTTTCTTTTCCTTCTTTTTTTAATCCTCAACTGAGGACATGTTTCCATTGACTGTTTTTTTAGAGGTAATTGCAAGGGAGGCGGGGAGAGAGAGAGAGAGAAAGAGAGAGATTGGTGGGAGAGGCAACACACTGATGGGTTGCCTCCTGCACGTGCCCCCACCGGGGCTGGAGAACCTGCGACCGGGGCACGTGCTGGACCAGGAATCAAACCCGCCAGCCTTTGGCCTACGGGCCGACGCTCTAACCACTGAGCAAAGCTGCCACGCCTCCTTTTTTTTTTTTTTTTACAAACTCTGTGTTTATCGGTTTTAAAGAGAGTGGGAGGGAGGGGACAGAAACATCGCTGAGAGAGAACGTCAGCAGGCTGCCTCCTGCACCCCCCGCTCCTGGGCGTGTGCCCTGACCGCGAGTCGAACCCGGTGACCCCTGGGTTCATGAGCCGTGCCGGCCAGCTGGCACCCATCCTGGGCGCTCTGCCAACGGCTCCCGCCCGCTCGGCACGCCCAGCCGCCTGCTGTTCCTGTGCCCGTCCGTTCAGCGAGAGCCTCTTTAGGAAAGAATGCGGGCAGATCCCCGGCTCCCCGGGCTCCCGCCACACGCGTGGGGTCTCTCTGGCGGGCATCACCCCCGACCCTCCCAGGAGCCTGTGACATGGCATTTCCTCAAAGGCTGTGGCCCAGAGAGGGCCAGCGACTGGCTCGGGGTCACACAGCAAGCTCCGTCCCCCGAGTTTCCAGATGTTCCTGGTGCTCAAATACGTTAGAGAGAGAGAGAGAGAGAGAGAGAGAGAGGCACGCATGCACCCCCAATAAGCCAACTGAAATCAGGGCTGCCCAAAGCCACCCCAGAAAGCCGAGTTGGGCGCGCGTGGAGAGCTTCAGGGTGCCAGCTGGTCCCGGGGGCTGGGGGGCGTGGCTGGCTGCCACGGGATCATCCAGGGTGGACGCACGCCGTGGACATGCCCGGGAGGGGGGGAAGGGGAGGGCGGCTGACAAACTGGGTCACAGGCGCCAGCTGGCCCGCCGCTGCCCAAACGTCCAGCTCCCCCGGGGAGAGGGTGCCGAGGGACCCCGAGGGGCCGGGGTGTGAGCAGGGGCGTGTGGGAGGGAGGCCGGGAGGCTGGGGCTCTCTGGGGGCAACCCCCCCCCCCGAAACCCTCCCACTCTCGGCCAAGGAGGCAGGCACATTTATGTGGGCCAGCCAGGTGCCTGCTGACTCCACGCCTGGCTCTGAGAGAGAGGAGAGAGAGAGAGAGAGAGAGAGAGAGGCCCAGATGCAATAGAGGAGGCTGGGTCTCCATCCAAGGGTCCCGCAGGCCCCCGTGCGCACCCCACCCCACAAGGGGGCCCCCAAGCTAGCCGTGGGTGGCGCCAGCTCCGGAGGCTCGGGGTGACCTGGTCCCCCTCCGCTTCCAGCCACACCCCCAACCTCCCCACAGCCTGAGGGCTGCCGACCGCGGTGCCCCGGTGCGGGCAGTGGGCAGACCCAGCTGGGCCCACCCCATGCCCACAGGTGCCCCCCGGGTCCTAAGGGGTCTGTGGGGCCCCGACGGGATCGAGAGGGCCCGGCGCGGGGATCGGGGGGCAGGATGGGGGGCAGGGGAGGACGCCGGGGCCAGAGTGACCCGCCCCGTCTGTGTCTGCCGCCCGCAGGTCGTGGAGGACTGGAAGTACGTGGCCATGGTGGTGGACCGGCTGTTCCTGTGGGTGTTCGTGGTCGTGTGCGTGCTGGGCACGGTGGGCCTCTTCCTGCCCCCCCTCTTCCAGAACCACACGCTCCCGGGGGGGCACTAGGCGTGTCCCGGGCCCCCCCCCACCCCCGTGCCCCGGGTTGTGGGGCCCAGAGGGCGGGGTGCCGTTTCCTCCTGGGCCGGAGCACCGGCCGGGAGGCACGTCCAGCAGCCACGGCCGGAGGGGCTCCAAGAGGCTCCGTCCGGCCCATCTTCCCCCATCGGGGCAAGGACCACCCTCTCTGGGCCACCCCCTCACCTCCCTGCCCCGTCTCCCTCCCCTCCCCCGGCCCGCCCTGTGCCTCACACACTTCAGGGTCCTTCCAGCCCGAGCCTGTGCTTACAGGACCCGCCCCGGGCCCTCTCCGCCTGCGCTTCCCCTGCTGCATCCAGGACGGCGATCGGTCCACCCGGGTTTCCCTGTCCCCTCCCCGAGAGGTCTTGCCCAGTCCCCCACTCCGGAGCCACGGGGCCCCCCGCCTTCCCCAGCGCCCCTGGCTCCCAAGGGTCTTCCTGGCGGGCATGTGTGTGGCCCACAGCAGCCCCCTGGGGCCCGGGACAGAACTCGCCCGCACAATAAACGCGTGTTGAACGAACGAGTGAAGCAGTGAAGGCTCCCGTTCCTCCCGTGGCCGCCCCGGTCCTCGTGGGGGGAGGCCTCCCGCGCCCTCCGCCGTGTCCTCACCGGTCCGGCCGTCCCCCCCACGGACGCTCTGTCGCCCGCCACACACTGTCTTTTCCCCAGTCCCCGATGCACACAGTAGGCGCTCAAAATATCTGTAGAAGGATGGATAACTTTACTTAAATTCTATTCTTATTTATAAAATATATATTTTATTGATTTTTTTTTTTTACACAGAGGAAGGGAGAAGGATAGAGAGTTAGAAACATCGATGAGAGAGAAACATCCATCAGCTGCCTCCTGCACGCCCCCCCCCACTGGCGATGTGCCAGCAACCAAGGTCCATGCCCTTGATGGGAATTGAACCCGGGACCCTTCAGTCCACAGGCCGACGCTCTATCCAGTGAGCCACACCGGTCAGGGCTAATTTCTATTTTTTTTTTTTTAACTGATACAGTTCTAGCCCAGTCGGTGTGGTTCTGTGGTCGACCTCTGAACCAGGAGGTCACTGGTTTGATTCCCGGTCAGGGCACAGGCCCGGGTTGTGGGCTCCATCCCCAGTGTGGGGCGTGCAGGGGGCAGCCGATCCGTGACTCTCATCATTGATGTTACCTTCTCTCCCTCTCCCTTCATCTCTGAATCAAAAAATGAAAATGACACAGTTTTAGACACACAAATCTCTTGGCCAGTTAAATACGTTTTGACACGTGTCTAGGTTTGTGTGATCAGACTGAGGCTCATAAAAAACTAGAGGCCTGTGCACGAATTCGTGCACCAGTGAGGTGCCTCGGGCTGACCCGCGGGATCGGGCAGGAACCTGCTCTCTGGCATCCCCCGAGGAGTCCCGGATTGCAAGAGGGTGCAGGCCAGGCCGCGGGACCCCACCGATGCATGATCCAGGCTGGTGTGTCCAGTCGTCTCACTCAGTCCCAATTGCCCAGACCCCAGCAGCAAGCCGACCTGCCAGTTGGAGAGTCTGCCCCCTGGGTGGTCAGTGCACGTCACAGTGAGTGGTTGGGCGGCCTTAGCTTCTCATTAGCATACTAGAGCCCCGGTGCACTAAAACCCATGCACTGGAGGGGGGTCCCTCAGCCCTGCCTGCCCCCTATCACAGTCGGGGAGCCCTCAGGGGCAGGAGGCAACCCAGCGACCAGGCAACCCATCACACCTCTGCTGCTGCCACTGCCGGCAGCGCACGCCTCGGCCAGCCCTGGTGACCGGAGCCTCGGCCGGCCCAGGGTGGCTGGGCAGCCGACATCTGAGGCTTGCCTGCTGCTCGGGCCAGCCTGGAGGGCTGCGGGGACAGGGGGACTCTGGAGGCAGGCAGGCCTGGCCTTGCCCCACACTTGCCACCCCACGGGGCACCGCCATCTTGTGGATGTGGGCAGCACCATCTTTGAGGGCGTGACAGTCAATTAGCATATTCCCTCCTCATTGGCTGTGGGCACCACCATCTTTGCAACAGCACAAGGGTCCATTAGCATATTCCCCCTTTAGTAGATGGAATTGCGCGTTGATTGGTTGAACGGACGACCGGACACTTAGCATATTAGGGTTTTATTCCATAGGATCCCTCCTGGGTGCTGTCCCTGTGGCCCGGCTCCCTCCACCCCAGCCCCCGGCAGCCACCATTCTTTCTCCATCACGTGGTCTCGTCTAGTCAGCACGCTATTGACACGCGTCACAGGGTACGGGACCTCCGCTCGCTCACGTCATGCCTTTGAGACTCGTCCACGTCGCAGAGGCCACCAACCTTTTGTTCCTTGGTCACGTGGGGGTTGAACACTCGAGGCTGCGACCAGTTTGGGGCAATTATGCACAGAGCTGTGACTTTTTTTAAATGTGTTCTACTGCCGAAACCGGTTTGGCTCAGTGGTAGAGCGTCGGTCTGCGGACTGAAGGGTCCCAGGTTCGATTCTGGTTAAGGGCATGTACCTTGGTTGCTGGCACATCCCCGGTACGGGGTGTGCAAGAGGCAGCTGGTCGATGTTCCTCTCTCATCTACGTTTCTGACTATCTCCCTTCCTCTCTGTGAAATATCAATAAAATATATATTTTTAAAAATAAAATGTGTTTTACTGTGTTGTTGTTTTTTTACAGAGAGGGATAGAGAGAAACAGCCATGAGAGAGTCATCTATCAGCTGCCTCCTGCACACCCCCTACTGGAGATGTGCCCCCAACCAAGGTCCATGCCCTTGACCGGAATCGAACCTGGGACCTTTCAGTCCACAGGCTGACGCTCTATCCACTGAGCCAAACCGGTTTTGGCCAGGACTAATTATTTTTAAAAAATACATTTTTGTTTATTTCAGAGAGGGCGGAGAAGGAGGAGAGAGTGGAGAGAGAGAGAGAGAGAAACATTGATCAGTTGCCTCCTGCACGCCCCCTACTGGGGACTGAGCAGGCAGCCCGGCCTGTGCCCCCACCTGGAATCAAACCTTGTTCACAGGTCCAAGCTCAACCAATGAGCAACCCCGGCTGGCCGTATTTTTTCTTTCCTTCCTTCCACTTTCTAGTAGCGGGCGGCATCTCAAACGCTCGGAACAGCACAGTAACCCTCCAGCCACCCCTCCCGGACCCGCATCAATGCGGCTCCTGACCAATCCGACCTCAGCTGCCTCCGATGCCCCTCCTCCCGGGCGCATGGATCTCAAAAACCGAGTAGGGAGCCCTGGCCGGTGTGGCTCAGTGGATAGAGCGTCAGCCTTCAGACTGAAAGGTCCCAGGTTCGATTCCTGCCAAGGGCATGTGCCTTGGCTGCGGGCACATCCCCAGTGGGGGGCGTGCAGGAGGCAGCTGATGGATGTTTCTCTCTCATCGATGTTTCTATCTATGCCTCTCTGTAAAAAACCAATAAAAAATATTTTTAGAAATAAAATAAAAATAGCCGAAGCCGGTTTGGCTCAGTGGTAGAGCGTTGGTCTGCGGACTGAAAGGTCCCGGGTTCGATTCCGACCAAGGGCATGTACATTGGCTGCGGGGACATCCCCGGTAGGGGGTGTGCAAGAGGCAGCTGGCCGATGTTTCTCTCTCATTGACAGTTTCTAGCTCTCTATCCCTCTCCCTTCCTCTCTGTAAAATATCAATAAAATATATTTTTTTAAAAATAAAATAAAAATAAATAAATGACCAAAACAGTCAAACATATACTCCACCCAAGAGGATATTCAGAAGGGGGGAAAAAAATCGCTCTGACCGGTGTGACTCAGTGGATAGAGCGTCGGCCTGGGAACTGAAGGGTCCCGGGTTCGATTCCGGTCAAGGGCATGGACCTTGGTGGCGGGCACGTCCCCAGTGGGGGGTGTGCAGGAGGCAGCTGGTGGATGTTTCTCCCTCATTGTCTAAAAAATAAAAGTATATTTTTTATTTTTATTTTTTTTCCAATATATTTTATTGATATTTTTTACAGAGAGGAAGGGAGAGAGATAGAGAGCCAGAAACGTCGATGAGAGAGAAACATCGACCAGCTGCCTCTTGCACACCCCCTACCGGGGATGTGCCCACAACCAACGTACGTGCCCTTGGCCGGAATCGAACCCGGGACCTTTCAGTCCGCAGACCGATGCTCTATCCACTGAGCCAAACCGACCTTGGCTAAAAGTATATTTTTTAAAAACCACAAAAACCGCCGAGGCCGGTGTGGCTCAGTGGATAGAGCGTCGGCCTGCGGACTAAAGGGTCCCGGGTTCGATTCCGGTCAAGGGCATGTGCATTGGTTGCGGGTACATCCCCGGTGGGGGGCGTGCAGGAGGCAGCTGGTCGATGTTTCTCTCTCATCGATGTTTCTAGCTCTCTATCCTTCTCCCGTCCTCTCTGTAAAATATCAATAAAATATATTTAAAAAAATATTTAAAAAAAAAAAAACCACAGCCGAAACCGGTGTGGCTCAATGGATAGAGCGTCGGTCTGCGGACTGAAAGGTCCCGGGTTCGATTCCGGTCCAGGGCACGTACCTTGGTTGCAGGCACATCCCCGATGGGGGGTGTGCAGGAGGCAGCTGGTCGGTGTTTCTCTCTCATCGACGTTTCTACTCTCTATCTCTCTCCCTTCCTCTCTGTGAACTATCAATAAAATATATTTTAAAAATATATTTAAAAAAAACAAAAAAACACAAAAACCAAGTAGCAGGATCTCGCCTCCGGTATCTCACACTTACTTCACCGCGTCCAAACCCCGCGGCTCCTCCGGGGGCGGGGCGGGCGGGGCCGCGGACCCGCGTGGGGCGCCCCCTCCCGGCGGCGGGGGGACCGGCCCGATGCGGGGGGACCGGGCGGGGCGGGGGGCGGGTCCCGCTCCTCCCATTGGCCGCGCGGCGCCCCCGCCCCGGACCCAGCGCGGCCCCGGCCCCGGAGCGAGCGCCCCGCCGGCTCCGGGCGCCGCGGCTGCAGAGACCGCGCCCCGCGCTCCCGCCCCTTTGTCCCCGGCGAGGCCGCTCCTCCCCGAGCCGCTCCCCCGCCGCTCGGACCCGGGCAGCCCGGCCACGGCCATGGGCGCTCCCTCCCGCGGGGCGCACCCGCTCCTGCACCCGCTGCTCCTCCTGCCGCTGCCGCTGCTGCTCCTGCTCCCCGGTAAGCGCGGGGCGCGGGGCGGGGGGACCCCGGAGGCGGCGCCGGGTCCGAGCGGGGCCGCGGGGCGGGGAGGGTCGGCCCCGGAGGCCTCCGCCCGGAGCGGCCGGAGCGCTGGCCCGGGCGTGGCCGCGCACGGGAGCGGGAGGCCGGGGCCGGGGCGGAGGCCGGGAGGCTCC
>OZ004722.1:820000-935000 GCA_963924515.1 Vespertilio murinus
GGGGGCCTGGGTCCATTGAGGGGGGCCTGGGGCCCATTGAGGGGGGGCCTGGGGTCCATTGAGGGGGGGCCTGGGCCCCATTGAGGGGGGGCCTTGGGCTCATTGAGGGGGGCCTGAGGCCCATTGAGGGGGGCCTGGGGCCCATTGAGGGGGGGCCTGGGGTCCATTGAGGGGGGAGCCTGGGGTCCATTGAGGGGGGGCCTGGGCCCATTGAGGGGGGGCCTGGGCCCATTGAAGGGGCCTGGGGGCCATTGAGGGGGGCCTGGGGCCCATTGAGGGGGGCCTGGGGCCCATTGAGGGGGGCCTGGGGCCCATTGAGGGGGGGCCTGGGGGCCATTGAGGTGGGGACTGGAGGCCATTGAGGGGGGCCTCGGCCCTTTGAGGGGGGCCTGGGCCCATTGATGGGGGGCTTGGGCCCCATTGAGGGGGGCCTGAGCCCATTGAGGGGGGGCTGGGCCCATTGAGGGGGGGCCTGGGCCCATTGAGGGGGGGCCTAGAGCCCATTGAGGGGGGGCCTGGGCCCTTTGAGGGGGGGCCTGGGGCCCATTGAGGGGGGGCTGGGCCCATTGAGGGGGGCCTGGGGGCCATTGAGGGGGGTCTGGGCTCATTGAGGGGGGGCCCGGGCCCATTGAGGGGGCCTGGGCCCATTGAGGGGGGCCTTGGGTCCATTGAGGGGGAGCCTGAGCCCATTGAGGGGGGGCCCGGGCCCATTGAGGGGGCCTGGGCCCATTGAGGGGGGCCTTGGGTCCATTGAGGGGGGCCTGGGGCCCATTGAGGGGGGCCTTGGGTCCATTGAGGGGGGGCCGGGGCCCATTGAGGGGGGCCTTGGGTCCATTGAGGGGGGCCTGGGGCCCATTGATGGGGGGCCGTGGGCTCATAGAGCGGGGAGCCTGGGCCCATTGAGGGGGGGCCGGGGCCCATTGAGGGGGGGCCTGGGCCCCGTTGAGGGGGGGTCTGGGGCCCATTGAGGGGAGCCTGGGGCCATTGAGGGGGGGCCTGGGGCCCATTGAGGGGGGGCCTGGGCCCTTTGAGGGGAGCCTGGGCCCATTGAGGGGGACCTGGGGTCCATTGAGGGGGGGGCCTGGGGTCCATTGAGGGGGGGGCCTGGGCTCATTGAGGGGGGGCCTGGGCCCATTGAGGGGGCCTGGGGGCCATTGAGGGGGGCCTGGGGCCCATTGAGGGGGGGCTGGGGTCCATTGAGGGGGGCCTGGGGCCCATTGAGGGGGCCTGGGGTCCATTGAGGGGGTCTGGGGCCCATTGAGGGGGGCCTGGGCCCATTGAGGGGGGCCTGGGCCTCATTGAGGGGGGGCCTGGGCCCATTGAGGGGGGGCCTGGGCCCATTGAGGGGGGCCTGGTGTCCATTGAGGGGGCCTGGGGGCCATTGAGGGGGGCCTGGGGCCCATTGAGGGGGGCCTGGGCTCATTGGGGGGGGGGCCTGGGCCCATTGAGGGGGGCCTGGGCCCATTGAGGGGGGGCCTGGGCCCATTGAGGGGGGCCTGGTGTCCATTGAGGGGGCCTGGGGGCCATTGAGGGGGGCCTGGGCCTCATTGAGGGGGGCCTGGGGTCCATTGAGGGGGGCCTGGGCCCATTGAGGGGGGGCCTGGGCCCCATTGAGGGGGGGCCTGGGCCCCATTGATGGGGGGTCTGGGCCTATTGAGGGGGGGCCTGGGCTCATTGGGGGGGGCCTGGGGCCCATTGAGGGGGGCTGGGGCCCATTGAGGGGGGACCTGAGCCCCATTGAGGGGGGGCCTGGGCCCCATTGAGGGGGGCCTGGGCCCCATTGATGGGGGGCCTGGGGGCCATTGAGGGGGGCCTGGGCTCATTGGGGGGGGCCTGGGGCCCATTGAGGGGGGCTGGGGCCCATTGAGAGGGGACCTGAGCCCCATTGAGGGGGGACCTGGGGCCCATTGAGGGGGGGCCTGGGCCCATTGAGGGGGGCCTGGGCCCATTGAGGGGGGCCTGGGCCTCATTGAGGGGGGCCTGGGCCCATTGAGGGGGGGCCTGGGCCCATTGAGGGGGGCCTGGTGTCCAATGAGGGGGCCTGGGGGCCATTGAGGGGGGCCTGAGCCCATTGAGGGGGGTCTGGGGCCCATTGAGGGGGGCCTGGGGCCATTGAGGGGGTCTGGGGCCCATTGAGAGGGGTTCTGGGAGCCATTGAGGGGGGGCCTGGGCCCCATTGATGGGGGGTCTGGGGCCCATTGAGGGGGGCCTGGGGCCCATTGAGGGGGGCCTGGGGGCCATTGAGGGGGTCTGGGGGCCATTGAGGGAGGCCTGGGCCCATTGAGGGGGGCCTGGGGGCCATTGAGGGGGGGTCTGGGCCCATTGAGGGGGCCTGGAGCCCATTGAGGGGGGCCTGGGCCCATTGATGGGGGGTCTGGGGTCCATTGAGGGGGGCCTGGGGGCCATTGAGGGGGGCCTGGGCCCTTTGAGGGGGGTCTGGGGCCCATTGAGGGGGGCCTGGGGCCCATTGAGGGGGGGGCCTGGGCTCCATTGACGGGGGCCTGGGGCCCATTGAGAGAAGGTCTGGAACCCAAGGGTTCCCCCAAGGACTAAACGGCCCGCTCTCGCACACCCAGCTGGGACAGATCTGGGCCTGCAGCCTGGCCCCCACCCTAGGGTGGGCTGTGAGGCCACCCCCTCCGCTTCCTCTTGCCGGAAACGCCTCCTCACGGTGGAGTCAGATGCTGCGGTCGCTGCTGGCAGGGGGGCGGCCCCCGGGGAGCCCCGGCCGAGACCTGGACAGAAAACTCTCCGGCCTGACCGCGACCTTCCACCCGCCCGGGTCGAGAGCCGCCCCCCGGAGGTTCCCAGTGCCCCCGAGGCCCCGGGGCACTCGCTCCCTCAGCCACACGCCCGCTCCCCGCAGGGGCTCCGGCCTCTGCACCCAACGCTGCCTGGGCCCTGGAGGGCATGGGTGCTCTCCCAAAGCCCTCCGGAGACCAGTCCCCTCACCCCGGTGCCGAGTGGCGGGCACCGTCTGGGGGACCCGGTAGGGAAGGACGTCAGTAGCATGAGCTCAGCCCGGCCGGCCTGGCTCCGGGGCTGAGCCTGGACCTGTGAACCAGGAGGTCAGGGTTCGATTCCCGGGCAGGGCACAGGCCCGGGTGGCGGGCTCCATCCCCAGTGCAGGAGGCAGCCAATCCGCGATCCTCTCTCATCGTGGATGTGTTTCTCTCACTCTCTCCCTTCCTGTCCGAAATAAATAAAAATCTATGCTGATAAAAGGGTAATATGCAAATTGATCACGGGTAATATGCAAATTGATCACGACGCCCTCACAGTAACAACCGAACAGCAGGCTGTGTGGGGGCGACCAGGCCGGCAGGGGAAGCAGTGGGGTCAGCAGGCCAGCAGAGGGGGGCAGCGAGGAGCAATTAGGCCAGTGGGCCTGGGTGGGGGGCAAACCAGGCTGGCGGGAGGGGGGAAGTTAGGGGCGATCAGGCAGGTGAGCAGTTAGGAGCCAGCGGTCCCGGATTGGAGAGGGTCCAGGCTCGGCAGAGGGGACCCCCTGCTCCACGTGCACAGATTTCACGCACAAAGCCTCTAGTATATTTTTACACACACACACACACACACACACCACACACCAGACCTGGAGGCCCTTACCCCATTGACAGGGGGTGGCCAGCACCCACAGCCCAGTGCTCGCCCCACTGTCACCCGCCCGCGGTGTGGGGCCCGCGTGGTCTGCGGCGTGGAGGCGGCTCCGTGCCATGGGGCAGGGGTGGGGAGTCGCCAGGGCGGGTGGCATGAGAGGAGTGAGCCACCCGGTCTCCTTGCTGTCCCCCCTTCTCGCCCCCCCAGATCTGGAACGACTACAAGCTGACGTGGGACCCCGCGGACTACGACGGCGCCGAGTTCCTGCGCGTCCCCGCCCAGAAGATCTGGAAGCCGGACATCGTGCTCTACAACAAGTAAGGGGGCGCCCGGCCCCCCACTCCCCACTCCCCGCGGGGCTCCGTCCACTGGCTCCCCGACAGCCTCTCCCCGAGCACCTGCCTGCCTGCCAGAGTCGAGCCCAGGACCCTTCAGGCCACAGGCGGACGCCCCACCCGCCGAGTCACACCAGCTAGGGCTGAAATTAACTTTTTAAAAATTAAAAAAATAAAGAACGCAGGCAAAACGTTCAGTCTTAAGAAAACGGCAGGTTTCTCCCCGGAAATCTCGGTGGACAGGGAACTTTAGGATGTTGTGTGCCGGCCACGGCACTGAGAGACGCGGTGACGCGCTTCGGGTTGGATTTGGGAGAAGCAAAAATAGCAGAAGGCATTTCCTTAGAAGCTGAAGCCGAAAATAACACTCGGAGAAAACCACCCAGTTTGTCTCTTGCCGGGGTTCTGGAAGGGTTCAGCAATCTGGAGAAAGGCTGTCCGTAGAGTAAATAAGATTCCAGAGACAAAAGATGGTTTTGAAAGGTGTTGGGGAGGGTCAGAGGAGCTTCCGCTAAAGGAGCTAAAGACTCTCTCCTTGTCTCGGGACCCTTGCTTTTTATTAACACAATGTGTCCGAAGGCGAGGAGGAGACGATACCCTTCAGAGGGTCGGGTTGGCAGAAGCATCGTCAGACTGGGGAAGAGCCTACAGCTGTTCCGGTGTCTGGCCAACAGGGGGCAGTACCACGCAGAGGGAGATGCCCTGAGCTGTCTGGCAGCAGACAGTCATCCTATTCGGGTTTGGGGGAAGTGCCGTTCAGCAGGTAACACACATGTGACTCGGCCCTTGTTGAGCCCCCACATTTCATCAGCCTTTTGATGAAACTCTTGCGATTATGACATGCTGGCACTGGCTCCTGGCAGTCTCTCAGCGTCAGAACTTGGGTCTCTCGGGGCTGGGCCCCCATGGAGGGTTTCTCCTCGCTCACCTTCTTGAGCCTGAGTGTCTCAATCATCTTGGGTTTCTGGAATCCACTCTCTCGTGGAATCCTCAGAGGGGCCACAGAACGTACCCTGAGTTCTCGCACACGTTGCGATCTCGATCCCCCCCCCCCCGAGGGAGTGGGGGAGGGCGCATGAAGGTGGCAGCTGACCCACGATTCTCTCTCCTCATTGATGTTTCTCTCTCCTTTCCTCTCTGAAACCCTATCTAATAACAGAGTAATATGAAAATTGACCATCACTCCCCCTCCCTCCCACTCTCCCTGGAAATCAACGGGAAAATGTCCTCGGGTGAGGACCCACAAACAAACACACGGAAAAGCAGCCGTAGACCGAGGAGGAGGGGTGTTGGCCGTGTAATAACGTACAGACGCGGCTGGTGTGGCTCAGGGGCTGAGCGTCCACTTGCCTGCGGGCCAACAACTTTCTTTCTTTTTAAAAAAAATATATTTTATTGCCGAAACCAGTTTGGCTCAGTGGTAGAGCATCGGTCTCCGGACTGAAGGGTCCCAGGTTCAATTCCGGTCAAGGGCATGTACACTGGTTGCAGGCACATCCCCAGTGGGGGGTGTGCAGGAGGCAGCTGGTTGATGTTTCTCATCGACATTTCTAGCTCTCTATCTCTCTCCCTTCCTCTCTGTAAAATATCAATAAAATATATTTAAATATATATATATATATATATATATATATATATATATATATATATATACCTTATTTGCCGGCGTATAAGACGATTTTTTGGCCCTGAAAAATACGTATTTGCTGGCGTATAAGAGACTGGGCGTATAAGACGACCCCCTAACATTTCCACTAAAAAATACAGAGTTTGTTATATACTCGCCGTATAAGACTACCCCCCACTTGGAGGCATATTTTTCAGGGCCAAAAAGTCGTCTTATACGCCGGCAAATACGGTATATATAATTAATTTTTCACAGAGAGGAAGGGAGAGGGAGAGAGCTAGAAACATTGATGAGAGAGAATCATCGACCAGCTGCCTCCTGCACACCCCCCACCGGGGATGTGGCCGCAGCCAAGGTCCATGCCCTTGACCGGAATCGAACCTGGGACCCTGCAGTCCACAGGCCAATGCTCTATCTACTGAGCCACACCGGCTTCGGCTGGGCCAACAGCATTCACCCCGTTTCTCTCCTTCGAGGGAAAGGGTTGACTCAGTGCAGCAGGCATGATGAGGGGGTCCGACGGTGTGTGTGGGGGGATTGGGGGGAGAGGGTCCCCGGCTCCGGTGTCCCCCTCGCCAAGGGGGCGGACACCCGGCCCTCTGAGCCCACGCCCCCGCCCCTGCCCCGTCTCCGCAGCGCCGTGGGGGACTTCCAGGTGGACGACAAGACCAAGGCCCTGCTCAAGTACACGGGCGAGGTGACCTGGATCCCGCCCGCCATCTTCAAGAGCTCCTGCCGCATCGACGTGACCTTCTTCCCCTTCGACTACCAGAACTGCACCATGAAGTTCGGCTCCTGGTCCTACGACAAGGCCAAGATCGACCTGGTGCAGGTGGGCTCGGCCATGAACCTCAAGGACTACTGGGAGAGCGGCGAGTGGGCGGTGGTGCGCGCCCCGGGCTACAGGCACGAGGTCAAGTACAACTGCTGCGACGAGATCTACCCGGACATCACCTACTCGCTGTACATCCGGCGGCTGCCGCTCTTCTACACCATCAACCTCATCATCCCCTGCCTGCTCATCTCCTTCCTCACCGTGCTGGTCTTCTACCTGCCGTCCGACTGCGGCGAGAAGGTCACGCTGTGCATCTCGGTGCTGCTGTCGCTCACCGTCTTCCTGCTGGTCATCACCGAGACCATCCCGTCCACCTCGCTGGTCATCCCGCTCATCGGCGAGTACCTGCTCTTCACCATGATCTTCGTCACGCTGTCCATCGTCATCACCGTCTTCGTGCTCAACGTGCACTACCGGACGCCCGCCACGCACACCATGCCCGCCTGGGTGAAGGCCGTGTTCCTGCGGGCGCTGCCCAGGGCCATGTTCATGGCCAGGCCGGCGGCGGGCGGCGGCGGTGGCCCGCTGGGGCCACGGCCGGCCTACGACGACGCCGCCATCGAGCAGCGGGCCGACCTCAACTGCTTCCGCAGCGGCGGCTCGGGGTCCGAGGACGGCAAGGGAGGCGGCCCCTGCCGGGAGGGACTGTGCGGCCGCCACCATCACCACCACCGCCGCCGCCACAGCCACCGCGCGGCGAAGGTCTCCAACTTCACGGCCAACCTCACGCGGAGCTCCAGCACCGAGTCCGTGGAGGCCGCCGCGCTCTCGCGGGCGGCGCTGTCCCCCGAGATCAGGGAGGCCATCCAGAGCGTCCGGTACATCGCGGAGAACATGAAGGCGCAGAACGAGGCCAGAGAGGTAAGGCCGTCGTCGGGTGACGGCGGCGGCGGTCCGGCCACTCGCCCGACGGACGCACACTCCGGAGCGGCCAGAGGAGGGTGGTCTCTGAGCGCGTGATCATCCGGCCACTCCGTGCCCGTCCTATAGAATAAAAGGCTCATGTGCACACGGTCCCCGCGACCGGGAGTTCGACCAGCAGGCAGGCCGGCCAACCGCCCACGTCCCCTCCCCCTGGCCTGGCTGGCCAGCCCTCTGCCTTCCCCTCTCTCTATAAATCAATGATAACATATTTTTAAAAATAATCAAAGAGCCCCTAGCTGGTTTGGCTCGGTGGATAGAGCGTCTGCCTGTGGACCAAAGCGTCCTGGGTTCGATTCCGGTCAAGGGCACATGCCCAGGGTTGTGGGCTCCATCCCCAGTAGGGGGTGCACAGGAGGCAGCCCATCCATGATTCTCTGTCATCATTGATGTTTCTCCCTCTCCCTTCCTCTCTGAAATCAGTCTACCTAATAAAAGAGTAACATGCTAATTGACCATACCGTCACGATGTCCACCAGCCAATCAGGAGTGAGTATGCAAATTAACCAACCAAAGAGGACGGGTTAATTTGCATATGTAAGCGCACAGCAACTGGGGACGTTCACCCCACCCACGCCATTCCAGGCTCTGGGCAGTGTGGGAGGGTGTAAGGGCGGCTCAGGCCAGAGCTAAGGCGGTGCCAGCATTCAGGGTGAGCACGGCCCATTCTTCGTGCATCGGGCCTCTAGTAAAAAAAATATTTTTAAATATATTTTATTGATTTTTTACATAGAGGAAAGGAGAGGGGTAGAGAGTTTGAAACGTCAATGAGAGAGAAATATCCATCAGCCGCCTCCTGCGTACCCCCTACTGGGGATGTGCCTGCAACCAAGGTACATGCTCTTGAACAGACTCGAACCTGGGACCCTTCAGTCCGCAGGCCGGTGCTCTATCCACTGAGCAACACCGGTCAGGGTTAGTAAAAATACATTTTAAAATAACAACAATGAAAGAAGGAAAGGTCACGTATCGTATCTGACTCAGACTGTCAGGCCCAGACAGGCGCGGAGCTGGGATGGGAACCGGCGGCGGCGGCCTCCACGCCTCCGCCTCCACCCCGGCCCCCGGCCCGAGGGGCTCAGCCGGCAGAGCGGAGTGAGTCCCGGGTCCGAGCAGTGCTGGACCACAAACCCAGCTCTCCGGCCCTCAGCTAGAGTCCCCCGTGGCGAAGGCGGGGTCGCTCGGCCTCACCCGGGCCTCCTCGGTGTCGCCAGCCAGGCAGGGTGCCTGGAAAAGCGACCCCATCTCCCGGCCCCACGGCGGCCCCGCAATGAGATTACCGCGTCCAGGCGGCCTCTCCGTGACGCGATTGTCCCTCCCAAATTAGTTGATGCATGCACTCTCCTCCTCTAATGCGATTACGGTTTCCTTGTGTGCGTCTGGGTGCTGCACGGACGTACAGCCCCCCCCCCAAACCCCCGCCTTCCTCCTTCCAGCCCCCGCGGAAGCCACGGAGTACACAAGGGCTTTTATCTTTTTTTATTTTTTTATTTTTATTTTTTTAAAATATATTTTATTGATATTTTACAGAGAGGAAGGGAGAGAGACAGAGAGCCAGAAACGTCGATGAGAGAGAAACATCGACCAGCTGCCTCCTGCACACCCCCCACCGGGGATGTGCCCGCAACCAAGGTACATGCCCTTGACCGGAATCGAACCCGGGACCCTTCAGTCCGCAGACCAACGCTCTACCACTGAGCCAAACCGGTTTCGGCTATCTTTTTTTTTTTTTTTTTTTTATTGATTCTTTTTATAGAGAGGGAGGGAGAGGGACAGAGAGCGAGAAACATCGATGAAAGAGAAACATCCATCAGCCGCCTCCTGCACGCCCCCCACTGGGGATGTGCCCGCAACCAAGGTCCATGCCCTTGACCGGAATCGAACCCGGGACCCTTCAGTCCGCAGGCCGACGCTCTATCCACTGAGCCACACTGGCCAAGGCCGTCTTCCATCTTTTTTTCCTTTTTCTTTTTAAATTTCTTTATTAAGGTTTTACATATGTGTCCTTATTCCCTCATTATCCCTCCTTACCCCTTACTCATGTCTTCTATCTTTTTACTTGATTCACAGGCGGGGGTTTTTAAAAAAATGTATTTTATTGATTTTTTTACAGAGAGGAAGGGAGAGGGACAGAGAGTTAGAAACATCCATGAGAGAGAAACATCCATCGGCTGCCTCCTGCACACCCCCCACTGGGGATGTGCCCACAACCAAGGTCCATGCCCTTGACCGGAATCGAACCCGGGACCCTTCAGTCCGCAGGCCGACGCTCTATCCACTGAGCCACACCGGCCAAGGCCGTCTTCCATCTTTTTACTTGATTCTCAGGCAGGTTTTTTTTGATTGCCAGCCTGTCCTGTGACACTTTGGAGTTAGGACTGAGGAAGACGGTGTTCGGATGTCGGGCATTGCTGGGGATGGCCTGTGGGGGGAGGGTGGCGGGCGAGGGAGAGAAAGAGGGGTGAGGGGCTTGCCCTGAGAGGCTGATAGCTCACTTTTGGACGTGACAAGGAATTTACACCTAAAACTGGGCCAGCACCAGTCCCGAGAGAAAGGGGAAGGTGATGTTGGATCGTGTTTGCTATTCCGACGGAGGCCCGAATCCGCCAGGGACGCTGACGTCAACCGGCGTTACTAACTGTAAACTGGAATTCTACACAGAACAAGCAGGTTATGGCCCGGCCGGCGTGGCGCAGGGGCTGAGCACCCACCTACGAACCGGGAGGTCAGGGTTCGATTCCCGGTCAGAGGCCGTGACCCCTCTCAGCAAGGGGCGTACAGGAGGCAGCCAATCCGTGGTTCTCTCTCATCATACATGTTTCTCTCTCCCCGTCTCCCTTTCTATCTGAAGTCAATTAAAAAAAAAAAACATCTTGCCGAAACCGGTTTGGCTCAGTGGTAGAGCGTCGGTCTTCGGACTGAAAGGTCCCGGGTTCGATTCCGGTCAAGGGCATGTACATTGGTTGCGGGCACATCCCCAGTGGGGGGTGTGCAGGAGGCAGCTGGTTGATGTTTCTCTCTCATCGATGTTTCTAGCTCTCTATCTCTCTCCCTTCCTCTCTGTAAAATATCAATAAAAATTTTTTTTTAATCTTTTTTTTTTAATGGAAAGAAAAATAGGTTTATGTACACATTGAGAACCTTCTCATGTAGAGAAGATTTAACGTGACGGATGTTTTGTACGACTTTTCTGGTGCCTAAAGAGAAACTTGAGAATGGTACGCTTCCTCAGACTGCCAGTTAATGCTGCTCTCTCCTCATGGATGTTTCTCTCTCTCTCTCCTGCTCTCCCACATCAATACAAATAGACACGGAGTGGCCAGATGATGACCTCTGAACACATAATAATCTGGCCACTCAGTGTCACACACACACACACACACACACACACACGAATTAGTGCACCAGGCCTCTAATATATGTGTTAGAGGCCCGGTGCATGCATTCGTGCATGGGTGGGGTCCGGCCAGCCTGGCCAGGGGGAGGGGACGTGGGCGGTTGGCCGGCCTGCCTGCTGGTCGCACTCCTGGTCGAGGGGACCATGTGCATATTAGCCTTTTATTCTATAGGATACACACCGAGTGGCCAGGTTGTGGTGGGTTCAGAGATCGCCATCCTCTGGCCACTCCGGATATCTATCCTGTGCTCAGGATTGAAGATGTATCCACGCCATCTTCTCCTGAGGGCTCTTTTTTGCTTTTTCCTCTTTCGATGATTATTGTCCCTTTTCCTTCTTTTCTTTCTTCAGATCCAGGACGACTGGAAGTACGTGGCCATGGTGATCGACCGCATCTTCCTGTGGGTCTTCGTCCTGGTGTGCATCCTGGGCACCGCCGGGCTGTTCCTGCAGCCGCTGATGGCGCGGGACGACCCCTGAGCGCCTGGCGCCTGCCCGCCAAGGTGTACGGGACACACACACACACATACACACACACACACACACACACACACACACACACACACAGTTCCTTTTTCTATTGTGAGAAAACACCTGGGCATACAGCTCACCATCGTAGCCCTTTGGCATGCACAGCTCAGCGGCCTCCGGCAGCCATCACTCTCCCTCCCCTCACCCTCCCCGCCCTGGAGACTAGAACCCGTCCCCTCGCCCTGCGGCTCCCTGCTCCCCCTCCCCGGCCCTGCCGACCGCCATTCTGCTTTCTCTTCTTTTTCTTCAGTTAATAGGTTTGACTGATGTTTACAGAGAGGCAGTGAGAGGGATAGAGAGCCAGAAACATCGATGAGAGAGAACCATCGACCAGCTTGCCTCCTGCGCGCCCCCCACTGGGGATGCGCCCGCAACCAAGGTATACATGCCCTTGACCGGAATCGAACCCGGGACCCTTCAGTCCGCAGGCCGACGCTCTATCCACTGAGCCACACTGGTCAGGGCAAAATCTTAACATTTTGAATTTTAAAAAAAAGAAAGAAAGCAGCTCTAGCCGGTGTAGCTCAGTGGATAGAGCGTCGGCCTGTGGACTGAAGGGTCCCAGGTTCGATTCCGGTCAACGTACCTTGGTTGTGGGCACATTACCCGTAGGGGGCGTGCAGGAGGCAGCTGATTGATATCCCTCTCCCTTCCTCTCTGTAAAAAATATCAATTATATATATATATATATGATACTGCCCTGCATATGTCAACAAAGGTAGACACTATAAAGGAAGAGGCGGAAGTAATTCCATGAAAATAAAAACATTCAGCATATTCTGGCTACTCGCCCACAGATAACAGTGCTGGTATGTGCATATGTGCGCAAAACTGCAGTGGGAAAGCCCAGATACATACAGGCTGGAAATGCACGCCCCAGCCCCAGCCAGCGTGGCTCAGTGGATAGAGCGTCGGCCTGCACACTGAAGGGTCCCAGGTTCGATTCCGGTCAACGTACCTTGGTTGTGGGCACATCCCCAGTGGGGGGGGGGGGGGTGTGCAGGAAGCAGCTGACCCATGATTCTCTCTCATTGTGGATGTTTCTATCTCTCCCTCTCCCTTTCTCTCTGCAATCAATAAACACCTATTTTTAAAAAAAAAGATAGAGATGCCACTGCAATTTATATAGAAGATGGTTCTACTGGTGGTGGAACACCTGGCCAAGGGGACTGAAATTAATAGGAGTTGTCTTGTATGATTTCACAATGGAAGGTAAGCTGTAAAAATTCTATATAATGAAAGCCTAGTATGCTAAGTGTCCGGTCGTCCATTCAGCCAATCAAAGTGTAATATGCTAATGAGATGCTAAGGCCACTCAACCGCTCGCTGTGACATGCACTGACCACCAGGGGGCAGACGCTCCATCTGGTAGGTTAGCTTGCTCCTGGGGTCAGGCCAATCGGGACTGAACGAGACGGGCAGATAAGCCTTGGAGCCCTCCCTGCTGGCCAATCTCCCGTCTCTCCCAGCCCCCGACCGTGCACCCGCGGGGTCCCTCGGCCTGGCCTGCACCCTCAAAATCCAGGCTGAGGGACCCCTCCCTCCCTGAACGCGTGAATGTCATGCACCGGGCCTGTAGGAACATAATTGTTCAGTGTGAGCATCTAAAAAATGAAGTCATGTCAAAACCAGTGTGGCTCGGTGGATAGAGTGTCGGCCTGTGTACTGAAGAGTCCCGGGTTCGATTCCGGTCAAGGGCATGGACCTTGTTTGCAGGCACATCCCCATTAGGGGGCGTGCAGGAGGCAGCTGATGGATATTTCTCTCATCGAAGTTTCTGACTCTATCCCTCTCGTTCCCTCTCTGTAAGAAATCAATAAAATATATTTAAAAATAAAGAATGAAGTAAGCCTTTAAGGACATACCAACTCCCCTTTTTCATTTAAAAAATATATTTTATTGATTTTTTACAGAGAGGAAGGGAGAGGGATAGAGTCAGAAACATCGATGAGAGAGAAACACCTTTCAGCTGCTTCCTGCACACTTCCTACCGGGGATGTGCCCACAACCAAGGCTCATGCCCTTGACCGGAATCGAACACGGGACCTTTCAGTCCGCAGGCCGGTGCGCTAACCCCTGAGCCACACCGGTTTTGGCCCATTTTTCTGCATCCTACTCCTTCGTCATCATCCCATGTGGCCCTCGGATTTTGTACTAGAGGCCCGGTGCACGAAATCCGAGCGCGGGCAGGGTCCCTAGGCCTGCGGGCGACGGGGCCCCCACTGGCACAGCCTCCACTGGCCTTATGCCCGCGTTGAGCGTCTGCCCCCTGTGGTCAGTGGGCATCATAGCAACGGCCCTCCCACTGGCCTGTCCGTTGGCTCGTTGGGCTTTCGTTAAGCAGGACAGTCCTGTGATGCCACGATGACAACGCGCTGCTGGCGCAGGAGACGCGGGACAGAGAGAACCAAAGACGTCACCATCACCAGACGCAGACCCGGGCCCGGTGTCCGTCTTCGAACACCATGGGAATTCCCCAGACCTCCCTGCCGACGACAGACTGGGACGGGTTTCAAACTGTGATCAGCCAGGACACACACATCACGTTTTCATTTTATTTATTTATTTTTAAATATATTTTATTGATTTTTTTACAGAGAGGGAGAGAGAGGGATAGAGAGTCAGAAACATCAATGAGAGAGAAACATCAATCAGCTGCTTCTTGCACGCCCCCCACTGGGGATGTGCCCGCAACCAAGGTCCATGCCCTTGACCGGAATCGAACCCGGGACCTTTCAGTCCGCAGGCCGACGCTCTAACCACCGAGCCACACCGGCTAGGGGCCAAAGGTCACATTTTTGCTAGGACGGGCCAGACAGCATTGTGCTGCTATTTTGAGGAGACACAGAGTCGGTCAGTTACCGCGTTAGCCATGCAGATGTGTTTTTCTAAAGGGCGGGTCTCTTTCGCTAAAAGGACGCGAGCTGCTGTTCATGTGTTCGAGCTTAAATATATTTTTACTGATATCAGAGAGGAAGGGAGAGGGAAGAGAGAGACGGAAATATCCATGATGAAAGAGAATCATGGATTGGCTGGCAACCCCAGGCGTGTGCCCTTGACTAGAATCAAACCCGGGACCCTTCAGTCCACAGGCCGACACTCTACCCACTGAGCCACACCAGCTGGGGTGTTGTGGGCCATTTGGAACACAGTGGGCGTTTTCAGGGTTCTGCGGGTGCCGTAGGGTGTATATACACAGCGGAACCTCACTTCTCGACAATTCATTTCTCACCCCGATCACCCTTTTAGGATCAGTCACAATCTCTCAGGTGACAAAGGCGAGAATGTGCCAATATGAGTCCGTTACCACTGTCACAAGCTCAGGAAACTGTGCTGTGAATATTTCTTTCTTTTTTTTGTTTTGTTTTTTAATATATATTTTATTGATTTTTTACAGAGAGGAAGAGAGAGGGATAGAGAGTTAGAAACATTGATGAGAGAGAATCATCAATCAGCTGCCTCCTGCACGCCTCCTACTGGGGATGTGCCCACCACCAAGGTCCATGCCCTTGATGGGAATCGAACCTGGGACCTTTCAGTCCGCAGGCTGATGTTCTACCCACTGAGCCACACCGGCTTTGGCTTCATGTTTTGTTTTTGCTTTTGTGGCTGCTTATACTTATTTTATGACTTATACATTTTCGTTTTTACTGTACATTTCCCTTTTTGTTAAACTTCCATTTACCTTTCCCGTCCTTTTTGCTGTTCAAGTCTTTATTTCCAGATGAAACAGTGCAAGAGACACGCACTGTCCATAAGAAAGGTTAGGCCCTGGCCGTCGGTGGGTGGGGCATGGTCCTGCGACAGAAGGGTCTCGGGTTCGATTCCCGATGAAGGGCACAGGCTCGGTTGTGGGCTCGGTTCCCAGCGGTGGGGGGCGTGCAGCAGGCAGCTGGTCCATGATTCTCTCTACTCATGGATGTCTCTCTCTCTCTCTCCCTTCCTCTCTGAAATCAATAAAAATACCTTTGTAAAAACTTAAAACAGGGAATCGTTTGTGGGTCTGGAACGGGTTAATTCAATTTACATTTCTTTTTTTAAATATATTTTATTGATTTTTTATGGAGAGGGAGAGAGAGAAACACCCATCGGCTGCCTCCTGCACGCCCCCCACTGGGGATGTGCCCGCAGCCAAGGTACGTGCCCTTGACGGGAATCGAACCCGGGATCCTTCAGTCCACAGGCTGACGCTCTATCCACTGAGCCACACCGTTTAGGGCTCAACTTACATGATTTCCAACTGGGGGTGTGGGGGTGACTCGGTGTTCAGACAGCCTTTCGGAACACATTAAGTGAGAAACACGGACCCATGCGCTGTCCGTGAGGGGAGCGTCACGAGTCTGCCGCCCCGAGGGGACCGAGGGCGGGCACCGCTGCCCATTTATAAACAACCGGGACGAAGAGCCCCAGGGAGCCGACCACCGAGACCAGCAGGAACGCCCAGAGGAAGAGCCGGTCCAGGACCTGGGCGATGAACTTCCAGTCTTCCACCGCCTGGGGCCAAAGAGGAAGGAAACAAAAAAGGGTCACATCACGTACAGAGTTTAACACCGGCTACTTATGTTAAGAGAGAGATAGAAACATCCGTGATGAGAGAGAATCATGGACCGGCGGCCTCCTGCACGCCCCCTACTGGGGATCGAGCCCACAACCCGGGCACGTGCCCTTGACTGGGGATCCAACCCGGAACCCTTCCGTCGGAAAGGCAACGCTCTATCTACTGGGCAACACAGGCCAGGACAGCAGATTATAGCTACACTAATAAAAGAGCAACATGCAAATTGACCATCACTCTGCTACGCCCACCAGCCAATCAGGAGGGAATATGCAAATTAGGACAAAGATGGAGGCCGACCAGCTGCTCCAGGATGCCTGCTATGGGGGGGTGGGGAAGGGAGCGGGTGTGCGGAAGGGATCTATAGAAGCGGCCAGCAAAGGCCTGGGTCCCGGGTCCCGGGGGAAAACCATGCCGGCAGCCAGGGGAAGGAAGGCCTACTGCACGCATCTCTTCGTGCAGTAGAAGATCACTGTTCCCCTTTGCACTGGCCGATAGAAAGCTCAGGGACCCATTTGAGATACAAACACATGGAGTGGCCGGACGATTATGCGTTCAGAGATCGTCGTCACCTGGCCCCTCGGTGCATACACATAAAGATAGACAGGTAGCCAGGACAGGTGTGGCTCAGTGGATAAAGAGTCGGTCTGTGGACTGAAAGGTCCCAGGTTCGATACCGGTCAAGGGCATGGACCTTGGTTGTAGGCACACCCCCTGTGGGGAGTGTGCAGGTGGCAGCTGGTCGATGTTTCTCTCTGGTCGATGTTTCTAGATCTCTAACCCTCTCCCTTTCTCTCTGTTAAAAAAATCAATCTCTGTAAACATCATGCACCTGGGACCCTTCAACCTGAAGGCTGACGCTCTACCCACTGAGCCACACCACCCAGGGCCTCTTTCATTCTTAATACATACAGCAACACTATCAGTTTCCTTTAAAATCATCTTGGATGCCCAGTCGGTGAGCCTCAGGGGTTGAGCGTCGACCTGTGAGCCAGGAGGTCGAGGCCCGTGCCCAGGTGGTAAGCTCGGTCCCCAGGGGGGCGTGCAGGAGGCAGCCGGCCAATGCCTTTTCTCTCATCGCTGATGTTTCTCTCTCCCTCCTTTTCACTTCTTCTCTCTGACACCAATAAAAACCTATTTACAGCCGAAACCGGTGTGGCTCAGTGGTAGAGCGTCGGTCTGCGGACTGAAAGGTCCCGGGTTCGATTCCGGTCAAGGGCATGTACATTGGTTGCGGGCATATCCCCAGTGGGGGGTGTGCAGGAGGCAACTGGTCGATGTTTCTTTCTCATCAACGTTTCTAGCTCTCTATCTCTCTCCCTTCCTCTCTGTAAAATATCAATAAAATATATTTAAAAAAAACAAAAACAAAAAAAAAACGTATTTACAGAAACATCATTGGAGATGCCACAGAGACACAGAGAAGTGGGGTGCGTGTAGGCACCCCGCGCTGTGGATGTTTTATCCAGAACGGAAACCATTTTGTCATGTTAACACTGGAGGCGCAGTGCCCGGATCCGTGCACACGGGAAGGAAATTAACGAGAAGGTGGCTGGCGGGGTGTGTCTGGGCGAGATGGGCCGGGCGCGCCTCTCACGGTCCCTCCCCCGGGACAAGACCGGGGCTCACGGGGCACCCGCAGAGTGAGGGGGGCCCCTCTGGCTGGCCTGGGCGGACAGGGCCGACACAGGCAGCCGACATCCCCCGGGGGACCCCAGGGTGCCAGAGGACACGCTGAAAAGCTGCTGCCACTCAGCAGCTCCTGCGTTGAGCGTCTGCCCCCTGGTGGCCAGTGTTCATCACAGCTACCGGCTGGTCACCTGGTCGCTTAGTCTTTTATATATATAGATTTTTTTTTAAATTAATTTCTTTATTGATTAAGGTGTCACATATTGGTCCTCAACCCCTCATTCCAATCCCCCAACACCCCCCATGCCCCCACCCCCCTAGTGTCCTTGACCACTGGTTAGGCTCATATGTGTGCACATACCGTATTTGCCGGCGTATAAGACGATTTTTTGGCCCTGAAAAATACGTATTTGCCGGCGTATAAGACGACTGGGCGTATAAGACGACCCCCTAACATTTCCACTCAAAATACAGACTTTGTTATATACTCGCCGTATAAGACTACCCCCCACTTGGAGGCATATTTTTCAGGGCCAAAAAATCGTCTTATACGCCGGCAAATACGGTAAGTCCTTTGGTTGATCTCTCTCTTTTATCCCCATAGATTTTTTGTTGTTGTTGTTGATTTCAGAGAGGAAGGGAGAGGGAAAGAGAGCTAGAAACGTCCACGATGAGAGAGAATCACGGATCGGCCGCCTCCCGCACGCCCCCCCCCCCCCTGCTGAGGATGGAGCCCGCCACCCGGGCCTGTGCCCTGAGCGGGAATCGAACACCGGACCCTTCAGTCCGCAGGCCGGCGCTCTACCCACTGAGCCACACCGGCCGGGGCCAGGACAGATTTTGCAAAGACCCTCACGAGGATGCGAGGCCCTCGCCCTGCGTCTGGCTCGAGGAGGGCTGGGACCCGCCCGTGGGCCACCCCCGCCCCGGGGCACAGACCTCTCGGATGGCGCTCTCCTTCACGACGTGCCTCGAGATGTAGCGGACGGCGTCGAGCGCGGCCGCCAGCGCGTCCCCGGGCGGGGGGCTCGGTCCCCCGCCGCGGCCCCCGGCCCCGTCCCTCCGGGCGGAGTAGCGGTCGGCGTGGCCCCGCATGCACAGCAGCCGGGGCAGCCGGCGCAGGAAGAGCCGGCGCACCCAGGGCGCCATGGGGCGGTGCGTGGCGGGCCCGCGGTGGTGCACGTTGATGGCGAAGACGGTGAGGGCGATGGAGAGCGTCACGAAGATCATGGTGAACACCAGGTACTCGCCCACCAGCGGGATGGCCTTGGAGGACGAGGGGATGATCTCCTCGATGACCAGCAGGAACACGGTCAGGGCCACGAGCACCGAGGTGCAGAGCGACACCTTCTCGCCGGCGTGGGCCGGCAGGTAGAAGACGAGGGCCGTGAGCAGCGAGAGCCCCACGCAGGGCCCGAGGAGGAAGAGCGTGTAGAAGAGCGGCAGGCGCCGCAGCACCACGGCGTAGGTGACCTGCGGGTGCCAGCGGCGGCCGCCGCCCGCGGCCGTGCGGTTGGCCCGGCGGCCCGCGGCGCTCAGGATCTCCCACTCGCCGTTGTCGAAGAAGTCGCGCCGGTCGGCGTGCCCGGCCTCCCCGGCCTCCAGCAGCAGGTCCACCTGGGAGCCGTCGTAGGTCCAGGAGCCGAAGCGCAGGGAGCAGTTCTGGCGGTCGAAGGGGAAGAAGGTCACGTCGATGGTGCAGGCGCTCTTGTAGCTGGCCGGCGGCCGCCAGGCCACCGTGCCGTCGAACCGGACCACCGCCTTCGTGCGGGCCCCCTCGAACCGCCCGTCGGCGCTGAAACACACACACACAGAGAGACACACGGGCCGAAGCCGGTGCGGCTCAGTGGGCAGAGCGGTGGCCTGTGGGATGAGGGGTCCCGGGTTCGATTCTAGTCAAGGGCATGTGCCTTGCCGAAACCGGTCTGGCTCAGTGGGCAGAGCGGCGGGCTGCGGGATGAGGGGTCCCGGGTTCGATTCCGGTCAAGGGCATGGAGCTTGGTTGTGGGCACATCCCCGGTAGGGGGTGTGCAGGAGGCAGCTGGTCGATGTTTCTCTCTCATTGACATTTCTAGCTCTCTCTCTCTCCCTTCCTCTCTGTAAAATATCAATAAAATATATTTTTTTTTTAAAAAAAAGGGCAAGTGCCTTGGTTGCAGGCACGTCCCCAGTGGGGGGTCGGAGGGGTGTGTGCAGGAGGCAGCTGCTCGATGTTTCTCTCTCATCGATGTTTCTAGCTCTCTATCCCACTCTCTTCCTCTCTGTAAAAAAATAAATTATATATATATATATATATATATATATATATATATAATTTTTAAATTATATATATATATATATATAATTTTTAAATTATATATATAATTTTTAAATTATATATATAATTTTTAAATTATATATAATTTATATATATTATTTATATAATATATAATATATTATATAATATAATTTTTATATATTAAATTATATAATTTGTAAATTATTTTTAAATTATTTGATAATTTTAAATAACATCACACACACATATGTGTGTGTGTGTGTGTAATTTTAAAATATTAGCCTGCTCTATTGGGTCGGACATTTTTAAATATCTATATTTTATTGATTTTTTACCGAGAGGAAGGGAGAGGGAGAAAGCTAGAAGCATCTATCAGCTGCCTCCTGCACGCCCCCTACTGGGGATGTGCTCACAGCCAATGTACATGTGCTTGACCACAATCTGGGACCCCCCTCAGTCCGTAGGCCAAAGCTCTATCCACTGAGCCAAACTGGTTAGGGCCAAACATTTTTTTAAATATTTTTTTAAAATTGATTTCAGGGAGGAAAGGAGAGGAGAGAGAGAGAAACATCAATGATATGAGAGGGAATCATGGGTTGGCTGCCTCCTGTACGTTGGATCAAGCCTGCAACCCAGGCATGTGTCCTTGACCGGAATCGAACCCGGGACTCTTCAGTCTACAGGCTGATGCTCTATCCACTGAGCCACACCAGTCAGGGATGATCGAACATTTCATTAACTTACCCTACTGCCTTGGCAGGGCCAGCCACCCCCTCCCCTGTTCCACATGCTGGACGGTGGGACTGACCACTGTGACCCTCTTACTTCCTCACACCTTCCTGACCTTCCCCAGTATGTCACTGCCGGGACTCTTGTTCTGGCATTAAGAAGGGTTCAGCAGCCGAAACCGGTGTGGCTCAGTGGATAGAGCGTCGGCTTGCAGACTGAAGGGTCCCGGGTTCGATTCCGATCAAGGACATGTGCCTTGGTTGCGGCACATCCCCAGTGGGGGGTGTGCAGGAGGCAGCTGATGGATGATTCTCTCTTATCGATGTTTCTAGCTCTCTATCCCCCTCTCTTCCTCTCTGTAAAAAATCAATAAAATATTTTTTTTAAAAAAAAAAAAAAGAAGAAGGGCTCAGCAATCTGGAGAAAAGCTGTGTGTAACTTAAGATTCCAGAGACAAAGGATAATTTTGAAAGGCATTGGGGGTCAGAGGAGCTTCCGCTAAAGGAGCTAGAGACTCTCTCCTTGTCTCAGGACCCTGGCTTTTTATTAACACAATGTGTCCTAAGGCGAGGTGGAGATATACACTTCAAAGGTAGGGTTTCGTACAGAATCCATCGTCAGATTGGGGAATGGCCTTCGGCTGTTCCGGGGTCTGGCCAACAGGGGGCAGTAACATGCAGGTGGAGAAGCCCTGAGCTGTCTGGCAGCACAGTCATCCTATTCAGGTTTGGGGGAAGTGCCTTTCAGCCATTCCAACCGGCAATTATATATGTGACTCAGCCCTTGTTGAGCCCCCAAGTTCCATCAACCTTTTGATAAAACTCTTGCAATTATGACATGCTGGAACTGGCTTTCCGCATGTCACTAATGTCATAAATCAAAGAACTCTTGTATGATCAGAAAACAACACGCACATGCACACGTGCACACGCCAAAGGAGGGCACCCACAGAACCGATCTGAAACCAAAGGATGTGAAACTGGGTCATGCGACTGGACAGCCACACACGTCTCAGACGGAAGGAGACAGACGTTCCTCGTGTCCCATCGCAATGCCAGAGTTCGCTTCGGACAGGCACAACGGAAGCTGGACTGCGACTTACTTATCAAACAGGACGATGTCCGGGGTCCAGAGCGTGTCTGAGGGGACCCGGATCGCTCGGATCCCCCCGTAGTCATCGGGGTTCCACCGGAGCTTCATGTCTCTCCACTCCTTTGAAACAAAGAAAATAACGTTGGGTTCTTTCTTTTCTTTTTTATAAGGTGGCTTTTCTTTTGTTTCTTTAAAAAAATATATATATTCTATTGATTTTTTTACAGAAAGGAAGGGAGAAAGATAGTTAGAAACATCGATCAGCTGCCTCCTGCACACCCCCCCCCACTGGGGATGTGCCCGCAACCAAGGTACATGCCCTTGGCCAGAATCGAACCCAGGACCTTTTAGTCCGCAGGCCGACGCTCTATCCACTGAGCCACACCGGTTTTGGCATGGCGTTGATTTCGACAGATTTCCTCCTCAAAGGGACCGAGCAGTCAGGCAGGAAGCCTCGTCCACTCCCACCGCCGCTGGCAGTCTTGTCCCCGGGGCCAGCTGGCCCAGCTCTGAGCGTGGTCCTTGTGGACAGGCCAGGCTGTGTATACACTCACGGTTCTCTGGGTGCCCTTTTCCAACCACAAGCCGGGCCCAGGAGGTGCAGCCTCGGACATCTAGGGTCCGGGTTCGAGGGGAACATCCCTTTTCCAGCTGTGTTGACAAGGACCGGCCGGAGTGCTCCACGCAAAGCCAGCTGGACGTATTCCACATTCCACACACGTGGACGCCTGGCCCCACCTCCACGTGGGAACGACGCCGGGATCGTGTCAAATCAAGCCTCGCACGGCAAGGAAATCACACGAGCCTTTTAGGAGTTAAGGGTTGGGGGAGTGGTGGTCGGTATTAAAAAGTAGGGACGCTGCCAGAACCGGTTTGGCTCAGCAGTAGAGCGTCGGTCTGCGGACTGAAAGGTCCCGGGTTCGATTCCGGTCAAGGGCATGTACGTTGGTTGCGGGCACATCCCCAGTGAGGGGTGTGCAGGAGGCAGCTGGTCGATGTTTCTCTCTCATCGACGTTTCTAGCTCTCTATCTCTCTCTCTCCCTTTCTCTCTGTAAAATATTAATAAAATATATTAAAAAAAAAAAAGTAGGGACGCTGCCGTGTGCACCGAGTGAGCTGTGTGCCCTAGGGGGCCATGTGCCCCAGGTGAACCGTGTGTCCCAGGGGGCCATGTGTTCCAAGGGGCCGTGTGCCCTGGGTGAGCCTTGTGCCCTGGGGGGGCCGTGTGCCCCGGGTGAGCCATGTGTCCCGGGGAAGCAGTGGGACATGGGGGGGGGGGAGGGGGGACGCAGGGTGAACCAGAGGAGGAGCGGATTCTATTCGTGTGGTCCTGAGATAGTCACCATAAAACAAGCAGACTGCCAAAACTGGTTTGGCTCAGTGGATGGAGCGTCGGCCTGCGAACTGAGGGGTCCCAGGTTCAATTCCAGTGGAGGGCATGTGCCTTGGTTGCGGGCACATGCCCAGTGGGGGGTGTGCAGGAGGCAGCTGATTGATGTTTCTCTTTCATCGATATTTCTGACTCTCTATCCCTCTCCCTTCCTCTCTGTGAAAAATCAATAAAATATATATTTAAAAAAAACAACAACAAGCAGACTGCCAAATGAGGAGCGGATTCTATTCGTGTGGTCCTGAGATAGTCACCATAAAACAAGCAGACTGCCCAATGACAGCGGGGAGGGGAAGGAGACCTGGGGGGAGATAAGAGAACAACCGAAGGACTGGTATGCATGCATATAAGTACAACCAACAAACACAGAACTCTGGGGAGGGAGGGCATGAATGGGAGGGGGGGGGGCAATGGTAAGCTATGTACAGATATAATACCTTAATAATTTTTTAAATGGGGGGGGGAGTAGGAACACTGGGGTGGTGGGGGCTTGCCCAAGGTGGGAATGGCTGGGGGGAGGGGCATCAACTGGGGAAAAAGAAGACATATGGAAAACTTTAGACAATAAAAAAAAAAATTAGGGACAGTCCGGCGGGCATGGCTCAGTAGTTGAGCATCAAGCTATGAACCAGGAGGTCAGGGTTCGATTCCAGGTCAGGGCACAGGCCCGGGTGGCGGGCTCAATGTGTCTCTTCCACATCCATGTTTCTCTCCGTCTCTCCCTCCTCCTTCCATTCTCTCTAAAGGTCAATGGAAACATAGTCTCAGGTGAAGATGAACACAAATAAATAAAAAAATATATAGGTCCTGCCGAAACTGGTTTGGCTCAGTGGATAGGGCGTCGGCCTGCGGACTGAAGGGTCCCGGGTTCGATTCCGGTCAAGGACATGTACCTTGGTTGCGGGCACATCCCCAGCAGAGGGTGTGCTGGAGGCAGCTGGTCAATGTTTCTCTCTCATCGACATTTCTAACTCTCTATCCCTCTTCCTTCCTCTCTGTGGAAAATAAATAAAATACACACACACACATATATATAGGTCCTGACCGACGTGGCTCAGTGAACTGAATAGAGCATTGGCCTGCAGACTGAATGGTCCCAGGTTCAATTCCCACCAAGGGCATGGACCTTGGTTACATGCACATCCCCAGTAGGGGGCATGCAGGAGGCAGCTGACTGATGTTTCTAATTCTCTATCCCTCTACCATCCTCTCTGTAAAAATCAATATTATACATTCAGCCGAAACCGGTTTGGCTCAGTGGATAGAGCATCTGCCTGCGGACTGAAAGGTCCCAGGTTCGATTCTGGCCAAGGGCATGGACCTTGGTGGCGGGCACATCCCCAGTAGTGGGTGTGCAAGAGGCAGCTGGTCGATGATTCTCTCTCTTCGATGTTTCTAACTCTCTATCCCTCTCTCTTCCTCCCTGTAAAAACTCAATAAAATATATTTAAATATATATATATTATACATTCACACACCAACTAACATTCAACACACACCCTATCCTATTTCCCAGCACATGTTCCCCAAGCTGATCAGTGTTGCTCACGGCTGCTCCCCGGTGCCTGCCACTCGGGGAACACCAACCAAGTAAGCACGAGACCTCCACCGGCCTGGCCCTCCAGCCCCCAACCAGCGCGCCGCCCGCCCGCCCGCCCGCCCCTCCGTGCCTCACGCCCTGCAGTAACAGGGTCGCCGGTCGCCGGTCGCCGGGGGGCAGCCTTTTGCACTTGATACGCACCTGCTTCAACCAGACGTTCGTGGTCATCAGCTGGTTTTTCTCATCCTGAAAAACAAAGATTTAAATGAGGCTGCCGAAACCGGTGTGGCTCAGTGGTAGAGCGTCGGTCTTCAGACTGAAAGGTCTCGGGTTCGATTCCGGTCAGGGGCATGTGCCTTGGTTGCGGGCACATCCCCAGTAGGGGGTGTGCAAGAGGCAGCTGGTTGATGTTTCTCTCTCATCGACATTTCTAGCTCTCTATTCTATCCCTTCCTCTCTGTAAAATATCAATAAAATATATTTAAAAAAATAAAAAATAAAAATAAATGAGGCTGATGGGCCCTGGCCGGCTTGGCTCAGTGGATAGAGCAGCGGCATGGGGACTGAAGGGTCCTGGGTTCGATTCCCACCAAGGTCACAGGCCTGGGTTGCAGGTTCCATCCCTAGGAGGGGGCGTGCAGGAGGCAGCCGATCCATGATTCTCTCTCATCGTGGATGTTTGTCTCTTTCTCTCTCCCTTCCTCTCTCTGACATCAATAAAAAATATATTTAAAATATTAAAAATAACAAATAAGGCTGATGGCTCCAATTCCAGACACGACGATTCCTTAAATACGAGTCATCTCGCCTAAACCGGTGTGTCTCAGTGGATAGAACGTGGGTCTGCAGACTGAAAGGTCCCGGGTTCGATTCCGGTCAAGGGCATGTAGCTTGGTTGCGGGCACATCCCCAGTGGGGGTGTGCAGGAGGCAGCTGGTCGATGTTTCACTCTCATCGATGTTTCTAACTCTCTATCTCTCTTCCTTCCTCTCTGTAAAAAATCAACAAAATATATTAAAAATAAATAAGTAAATACGAGTCCTCTCGTCTTGGTCGACGCTCCTCCCGGTAGGACGGCGTTCGGTTCCTCTGTCCGGAGAAGCGGCCCCTTTTCCAGCCTCATCTCACATGATTCTGCCCGACACACCCGCCCTTCCCACACGCTGCCCGCACGTTCACCAGCGGCATTTTTATTTTATTTTATTTTTTTAAATATTTTTATTGATATCTTACAGAGAGGAAGGGAGAGAGATAGAGAGCCAGAAACGTCGATGAGAGAGAAACATCGACCAGCCGCCTCTTGCACACCCCCCACCGGGGATGTGCCCGCAACCAATGTACATGCCCTTGACCGGAATCGAACCCGGGACCCCTCAGTCCACAGACCGACGCTCTACCGCTGAGCCAAACCGGTTTTGGCACCAGCGGCATTTTTAGATTTAACATTCGTCATCTCAGCCAGCGCATTTCCTCAGATCTAACTAAGATACAACCTAAGAAGTAAGTTCCAACTTTTATGTACTCAGCGCTGAGAGAGGGCACGGGACCCGGCCGGTGTGGCTCAGTGGATAGAATGTCGACCTGCGGACCGAAGGGTCCCAGGTTCGAATCCGGTCAAGGGTACGTGCCTGGATTGTGGGCACATCCCCAGTAAGGGGCGTGCAGGGGGCAGCCGATCCATGATTCTCTCTCGTCATGGATGTTTCTATCTCTCTCTCATTCTCCCTTCCTCTCTGACATCAATAAAAATATTGTTTAGCCGAAACCAGTTTGGCTCAGTGGTAGAGCGTCGGTCTGCGGACTGAAGGGTCCCGGGTTCGATTCCGGTCAAGGGCATGTACATTGGTTGCGGGCACATCCCCGGTAGGGGGTGTGCAAGAGGCAGCTGGTCGATGTTTCTCTCTCATCGACGTTTCTGGCTCTCTATCTCTCTCCCTTCCTCTCTGTAAAATATCAATAAAAATATCTTTTAAAAAAATAAAATAAAAATATAAATATTGTTTAAAGAAAGAAAGAACACAGCTAGGCCAACGTGGCTCAGTGGTCGAGCGTTGACCTATGAACCAGGAGATCACGGTTCGATTCAGCCGATCCATGGTTCTCTCTCATCATGGATGTTTCCATCTCTCCCTCTTCCTCTCCCTTTCTTTTCTGAGATCAATAAAATATATATATTTTTTAAAATGTAGTCACCACCAACAACACACTAAGTTACAACACTTGGCACAGAGCCCTAGCGTGTGTGGCTCAGTGGATAGAGCACCACTCTGCGGACAGAAGGATCCCAGGTTTGATTCTGGTCCAGGACACGTCCCTGGGTTGCAGGCTGGTGTGTGGAGGAGCCAGCAGGTCAATCATCCTCTCTTACCATTGATATTTCTCTCTTTCTCACTCTCTCTCTCTCTCTCTCTCTCTCTCTCTCTCTCTCTGTTCCTCTCTGAAATCGATAAAAATATATTAAAAAAGAAAAAAACAAAGGTGTGCAAAAATAAACAACTCAAATTTAAAAAAAAAAATCAATGGCAAAATGTCTGCAGTGAGGGTTAAAAATGAAACAAAACAGCTCCTAGCTGGTTTGGCCCTGTGGATACAGCATCAGCCTGCAGACCGGGTTCGATTCCAGGAGGTGGGCTCTGTCCCCAGTGGGGGGAGAGGGAGTGCAGGGGGCAGTCCATCAGTGATTCTCTCTCAGCATGAATGTTTCTATCTCTCTCTCCCACTCCCTTCCTCTCTGAAATCAATCTGCCTAATAAAAGAGTAACATGCTAATTGACCGTACCTTTGCGACATCCACCAGCCAATCAGGAGCGAGCATGCAAATTAACCCAACAAAGATGGTGGGTTGATTTGCATACACAGGCTCCGAGTGCCTGCGGGCATTCCTCTGGACAGACAGCGTGGGAAGGCGGAAAGGCGGCTCTGGCTGGAGCGAAGGTGGTGCCGGCAGCCAGGGGAAGGCAGGCCCATTCCTGCATGAACCTTCGTGCATCGGGCCTCTAGTAAAAATATATTTAAGAATAAAAAGGAAATTTAAAAACAAAAACAGCCAAAACCAGTTTGGCTCAGTGGATGGAGTGTCAGCCTGTGGACTGTGAGGTCCCTTATACCGAGGCCCCAGAGAGCAATTTTAATCGCACGGGCTTGTGACGCCATATCCGGGGGCACGTGCACCTACCACATCCACCAGCTGAGAGATGGCGAGGCCAAACTTTATGCTAATCCTGTCGCTGAGGCGCTCCACGGGACGGACCCACCGCTCGTAGTCCCGAAACAGATCCCGGAACAGGCTGTCCTCGTGTTTGGCCACAGAGAGCGGTTCAGCCAGTCCTGCAACACGGATGTTCAAAAGTTAGCCTGCTGGCTTCTCTCCTATCAAATCCTTCTACTTCACAGACGCACACACACACCCTGGCCGGTGTGGCTCACTGGATAGAGCGTCGGCCTGCGGACTGAAGGGTCCCGGGTTGGATTCTGGTCAAGGGAAGGTACCTTGGTTGCGAGCACATCCCCAGTGAGGAGTGTGCAGGAGGCAGCTGATGGAGGCAGTTTCTCTCTCATTGATGTTTCTAACTCTCTATGCCTCTCCCTGTCTCTCTGTAAAAAATCAATAATATATATATATTTTTTAAAATAAAATAAATAAAAGTGAGTGGGTTCCGAGCAGGTGGCATGGTGGTTGGAGCATCCTCCCGCACACCAAAAAGGCTGTGGGTTCGATTCCCCGTCGGAGCCTGTATGGGTAGACAACTGACGGATGACTCTCTCCCATAGATGTTTCTTCTCTCTCTCTTTCTAAAATCAATAAAAACATATCCTCGGGTGAGGATTAAAAAGAGATAGAACCCTAACCAGTGTGGTTCAGTGGATAGAGCATCGGCCTGCAGACTCAAGTGTGTGCAGGAGCCGAAACCGGTTTGGCTCAGTGGTAGAGCGTCGGTCTGCGGACTGAAAGGTCCCGGGTTCGATTCCAGCCAAGGGCATGTACATTGGTTGCGGGCACATCCCCAGTAGGGGGTGTGCAAGAGGCAGCTGGTCGATGTTTCTCTCTCATCGACGTTTCTAGATCTCTATCTCTCTCCCTTCCTCTCTGTAAAATATCAATGAAAATATATTTAAAAAAAAAAAAGTGTGTGCAGGAGGCAGCTGATGGATGTTTCTTTCTCGTCGATCTTTCCGACTCTCTATCCCTCTTCCTTCCTCTCTGAAATCAATAGAAATATATATTTTTTAAAGACTGTCATCACTCATAAGCCAACACTATTACTTAGGCCGTGATGAAGAGTCCTTTTCGAGCGCAGTATCAATACAGACGTCTGGGATCAATGGGGACCACTCTGCTCAGAGACATGTCTTAGTTAATCAGATGACTCACTCGGGAACGTGCTGGGTTCCTTGAGAAGCACTCAACGCAATAGAGGCACTTAGACTCTAAGGGACAGCCCGGCCGGCGTGGCTCAGTGGATAGAGTGTCAGCCTGTGGGCTGAAGGGCCCCGGGTTCGATTCCCAGTCAGGCCACATGCCCGGGTCGTGGGCTCGATCCCCGGTAGAGGGCGAGCGTGGAGGCAGCCGATCCGTGATCGTGGATGTTTCTCTCTCATCGTGAATGTTTCTGTCTCTTTCTCCCTCTCCCGTCCTCTTTCTGAAATCAATCCTACACAATAAAGGGCTGATATGCAAATCGACCGAACAGCGGAACAACCGGTCGCTATGACAAGCGCTGACCACCAGGGGGCAGACACTCAACACAGGAGCTGCTCCCTGGGGGTCACTGCGCTCCCACAGGGGGAGCGTGGCTCAGCTGGCTCACAGCTGGTGACTGCAGCAGAGGTGGCAGCTTCTCCTGCCATATATATATATATTAGAGGCCTGATGCACAGAATTCGTGCAAGGTGCTCAACCCTGCAGGAATGGAGGGTTGCCTCGGCCCTCACAGTCCTTGCTTTGTGCAGAGGACTTTGGAAGGACATCTGGAAGGCCATTCAGCTGTCCGGTCTCATTAGCATATTCCACTTTTATTATTATAGATTTTTTAAATTGATTTTTTACAGAGAGGAAGGGAGAGGGAGAGAGAGTGAGAAACATGGATGAGCCTTAGCCAGTTTAGCTCAGTGGACAGAGCGTCGGCCTGCAGAATGAAAGGTCCCGGGTTCTATTCCGGTCAAGGGCATGGACCTTGGTTGCGGGCACATCCCCAGTGGGGGGTGTGCAGGAGGCAGCTGATCGATGTGTCTCTCTCATTGATGTTTCTAACTCTCTATCCCTCTCTCTTCCTCTCTGTAAAAAATCAATAAAATGTGGGGGGGGAAAAGAAAGAAAAAAAAAGAAACATGGATGAGAGAGAAACACCCATCAGCTGCCTCCTGCACGCCCCCCACGGGGGATGTGTCTGCAACCAAGGTATGTGCCCTTGACCGGGAATCAAACCCGGGACCCTTCAGTCCGCAGGCTGACGCTCTAACCACTGAGCCACACCTATTAGGGCAATAAAAAAATATCTTTAAAAAAGCCTTGTCTTTAAGTTCTGGGACTTGCTCCTCCACTCGGTACTGGATGTCGGTACATCTCTATCCACCTCCAGTCTTTCCTCACCTGGTGGCGAGGGGGGCGGGTTACGGGTGTGTTGTCATTTACGTGAGCTTTCCCCACCGAGGGGCACGTCGGTCGGTCCTCCTCGGTTTGGGGTTCTTTCCGACAGCGGCGCCTCGGAGGGAAAATGCTGGAGTTAACATCCTTGTGCGTCTTTCCCCCTCGCTCCCAGCAGAATTTACGGCGGTGACTTTCAGAGCCGCTGAGTCAGGCGCAGTCGTGCTGGCTGCTGCCAAAGAAATGCCCTGTGGCCGCCACAGAATGAAATAGGGGGCGATATATCTGAAAAGCTTCGCAAGAGGTTTTGCCATAAGTCAGGCATTCCTCTCGATTTAATTAACTTTTTACAGAGAGAGGAAGGGAGAGGGACAGAGAGTCAGAAATATCGATGAGAGAGAATCATAGATCAGCTGCCTCCTGCACGCCCGCCCCCACCGGGGACGTGCCCGCAACCGAGGTCCATGCCCTTGACCGGAATCGAACCCGGGACCCTTCAGTCCGCAAGCCCATGCTCTATCCACTGAGCCACACCAGTTAGGGCTGGACCTTTTTTTTTTTTTAATTTAAGAGAAAGTGACTTATATCCCTTTTTTAAAAAAAATCCTTTCGTAACAGTCCCAGGAAGGCTATTCTAAGCAAAGGCGAGAGAGCACAGCGGTGAGCATAATTGGCCGTTTTGTCAACGAGGAGAAAGGGGTGCTATCGCCAACACTTTCAATGTGACAAACCGGTACTTAGCAGCCACTATTTTAGGTATCACAGGTGAAATGCTTGGGGGGGCTGGGAGGAGGGTGTTTTTCCATTCTAGGATTTTCATTATACATGGAGTGGCCAGAGGAGGGTGATCTCTGAACGCATAATCCTCTGGCCACTCCGTGTCCGTCCTATAGAATAAAAGGCTCATGTGCACATGGTCCCCTCAACCAGGAGTGCGACCAGCAGGCAGGCCGGCCAGCCGCCCACGTCCCCTCCCCCTGGCCAGGCTGGCCGGACCCCACCCATGCACGAATTCATGCACCAGGCCTCTAATAATATATATATATATATATATATATATATATATATATATATATATATATATATATATTACTAGAGGCCCGGTGCACAAAATTCATGCACCGGACCCCACCCATGCACCACAATCTAACCAATCACCGTGTGTGTGTGTGTGTGTGTGTGTGTGTGTGTGTTAGAGGCCCGGTGCATGCATTCGTGCATGGGTGGGGTCCGGCCAGCCTGGCCAGGGGGCGGGGACGTGGGTGGTTGGCCGGCCTGCCTGCTGGTCGCACCCTGGTGGTTGGCCGGCCTGCCTGCTGGTCGCACCCTGGTGGTTGGCCGGCCTGCCTGCTGGTCGCACCCTAGTCGAGGGGACCATTTGCACATGAGCCTTTTATTCTATACGATACACACTGAGTGGCCAGATGATCATGCGTTCAGAGATCATCCTCCTCTGGCCACTCGGTGTGTTTTCTGTTCACTTTCATCACAGAATTAGAGGGAGATCAAGTTTCTCCGGGGTGGGTGGCTCTGCTTTAGTTTTACCTTAACGTGCACCCTGTCCCGACTCTCAAACACTTGCAGTGAGAAAGGGACCTGAGGCAGGTAAGTTTAGTCAGGAGCCAAGACAACCTGCATATATTTAAGCAAACAAACAAATAAACAAACATCTTTGTATTGATTTCAGAGAGGAAGCTAGGAGAGAGAAACATCAATGAGAGAGAAGCAGGGATCAGCTGCCTCCTGCACACCTCCTACTGGGGATGTGCCCGCAACCAAGGTCCATGCCCTTGACCGGAATCGAACCCAGGACCCTTCAATCCGCAGGCCAACGCTCTATCCACTGAGCCAAAGTGGTTTTGGCATGCACAGGGATTTTTAAAATATATATTTTTATTGATTTCAGAGAGGAAGGGAGAGGGAGAGAGAGAGACATCCATGATGAGAGAGAACCATGGACCGGCTGCCTCCTGCACACCCCACACTGGGGATGGAGTCCACACCCCGGGCCTGTGCCCTTGACCAGGAATCGAACCTGAAACCCTTCAGTCCGCAGGCCGGCGCTCTATCCACTGAACCACACCGGCCAGGGCCTGGCTCTTGCTTGCTTTGTTGGAAACGCCCTCCAGGTGACCCCGCTTCTGTCCTCATTAAGCAACCCGTCCGGCAAAACCTAATTCTCCCGGAGACGCGATGGCTTCCTGGAATCGGAAACCACCGTTCGTCTCAAAGCCTGGAGGAGGCAGAGGCAGGAAGAGGCTCTTCTGCCCGGGTCACGCCTCCGCTTCCCAAGAACGAGGCTCTCAGCCCCCCCCCCCCCCCCCCCCCGGCCGACTCTCAAACTCTTGCAGTGAGAAAGGGACCTGAGGCGGGTAAGTTTAGTCAGGAGCCAAGGCTCCTGGGAGGCTCCGGGAGCGGCACCCAAAGGTCTAAAGGTCACGGGTTCAACTCCAGGTCAAGGGCAGGCACCTGGGTTGCAAAGGCAACCCATCCATGTCTCTCTCTCTCTCCCCCCCATCCCTTCTACTCTCTTTTAAACAAAAAAAAAAACAAAAAAAAATCAATGGGAAAAGTACCCTCAGGTGAGAGTTAACAACAAAAAATCAATTAAAAAAAAAAAAACTTAAAAAAAAAAAAAGAACACATAAAAACAGCCATAGCCTTGGCCGGTGTGGCTCAGTGGGTGGAGCGCTGGCCGGCGAATGAAGGGTCCCGGGTTTGATTCCCGTCCAGGGCGTGGACCTGGGTTGCAGGCTCCATCCCTGGTCCACCCTGGGGTGCGTGTGGGAGGCAGGTGTGGCTCAGTGACAGTGTCCCCCTGCAGACTGAAGGGTCCCGGGTTCCAGGCCAGCCAAGGGCACAGGCCCGGGTTGTGGGCTCCATCCCCAGTGGGGGGTGTGCAGGAGGCAGCCGATCAGTGATTCTCTCTCATCACGGATGTTTTTCTTCTTCTCCCTTCCTCTCTGGCATCAATAAAAATCTATTTTAAAAAAGTACAAAGTGCCGAAACCGGTGTGGCTCAGTGGACAGAGCGTCGGCCTGCGGACTGAAGGGTCCCGGGTTCGATTCTGGTCAAGGGCAGGTACCTTGGTTGCGAGCACATCCCCAGTGAGGAGTGTGCAGGAGGCAGCTGATGGATGTTTCTCTCTCATCGATGTTTCTAACTCTCTATGCCTCTCAATAATCAATAAAATATATATTTTTTAATAAAATAAATAAAAGTGAGTGAGGCCCAAGCAGGTGGCATGGTGGTTGGAGCATCCTCCCGCACACCAAAAAGGCTATGGGTTCGATTCCCCGTTGGAGCCTGTATGGGTAGACAACTGATGGATGACTTTCTCCCATAGATGTTTCTTCTCTCTCTCTTTCTAAAATCAATAAAGACATATCCTTGGGTGAGGATTAAAAAGAGACAGAACCCTAACCAGTGTGGTTCAGTGGATAGGGCATCGGCCTGCAGACTCAAGTGTGTGCAGGAGGCAGCTGATGGATGTTTCTTTCTCGTCGATCTTTCTGACTCTCTATCCCTCTTCCTTCCTCTCTGAAATCAATAGAAATATATATTTTTTAAAGACTGTCATCATTCATAAGCCAACACTATTACTTAGGCCGTGATGAAGAGTCCTTTTCGAGTGCAGTATCAATACAGACGTCTGGGATCAATGGGGACCACTCTGCTCAGAGACATGTCTTAGTTAATCAGATGACTCACTCGGGAACGTGCTGAGTTCCTTGAGAAGCACTCAACACAATAGAGGCACTTAGACTCTAAGGCACAGCCCGGCCGGCGTGGCTCAGTGGATAGAGTGTCAGCCTGTGGGCTGAAGGGCCCCGGGTTCGATTCCCAGTCAGGCCACATGCCCAGGTCGTGGGCTCGATCCCCGGTAGAGGGTGAGCGTGGAGGCAGCTGATCCGTGATGCTCTCTCATCGTGGATGTTTCTGTCTCTTTCTCCCTCTCCCGTCCTCTTTCTGAAATCAATCCTACATAATAAAGGGCTGATATGCAAATCGACCGAACAGCGGAACAACCGGTCGCTATGACAAGCACTGACCACCAGGGGGCAGACACTCAACACAGGAGCTGCTCCCAGGGGGTCACTGCGCTCCCACAGGGGGAGCGTGGCCCAGCTGGCTCACAGCTGGCGACCGCAGCAGAGGTGGCAGCTTCTCCTGCCTCCACTGCAGGCTGGTGGTAAGGGGGGGGAGGGGCCAGACTGCAAAATCAATTATATATATATATATATATATATATATATATATATATATATATATGATAGAGGCCCGATGCACAGAATTCGTGCAAGGTGCTCAACCCTGCAGGAATGGAGGGTTGCCTCCGCCCTCGCAGTCCTTGCTTTGTCCAGGACTTTGGAAGGACATCTGGAAGGCCATTCAGCTGTCCGGTCTCATTAGCATATTCCACTTTTATTATTATAGATTTTTTAAATTGATTTTTTACAGAGAGGAAGGGAGAGGGAGAGAGAGTGAGAAACATGGATGAGCCTTAGCCAGTTTAGCTCAGTGGACAGAGCGTCGGCCTGCAGAATGAAAGGTCCCGGGTTCGATTCCGGTCAAGGGCACGGACCTTGGTTGCAGGCACCTTCCCAGTAGGAGGTGTGTAGGAGGCGGCTGATCGATGTGTCTCTCTCATCGATGTTTCTAACTCTCTATCCCTCTCTCTTCCTCTCTGTAAAAAATCAATAAAATGTGGGGGGGTGGGGGGAAGAAAGAAAAAAAAAGAAACATGGATGAGAGAGAAACATCCATCAGCTGCTTCCTGCAGATGTGTCTGCAACCAAGGTATGTGCCCTTGACCGGGAATCAAACCTGGGACCCTTCAGTCTGCAGGCTGATGCTCTAACCACTGAGCCACACCAATTAGGGCAATAAAAAAATATTTTTTAAAAAGCCTTGTCTTTAAGTTCTGGGACGTGCTCCTCCGCTCGGTACTGGATGTCGGTACATCTCTATCCACCTCCAGTCTTTCCTCACCTCGTGGCGAGGGGGGCGGGTTACGGGTGTGCTGTCATTTACGTAAGCTTTCCCCACCGAGGGGCACGTCGGTCGGTCGTCCTCGGTTTGGGGTTCTTTCCGACAGCGGCGCCGCGGAGGGAAAATGCTGGAGTTAACATCCTTGTGCGTCTTTCCCCCTCGCTCCCAGCAGAATTTACGGCGGTGACTTTCAGAGCCGCTGAGTCAGGCGCAGTCGTGCTGGCTGCTGCCAAAGAAATGCCCTGTGGCCGCCACAGAATGAAATAGGGGGCGATATATCTGAAAAGCTTCGCAAGAGGTTTTGCCATAAGTCAGGCATTCCTCTCGATTTAATTAACTTTTTACAGAGAGAGGAAGGGAGAGGGACAGAGAGTCAGAAATATCGATGAGAGAGAATCATAGATCAGCTGCCTCCTGCACGCCCGCCCCCACCGGGGACGTGCCCGCAACCGAGGTCCATGCCCTTGACCGGAATCGAACCCGGGACCCTTCAGTCCGCAAGCCCATGCTCTATCCACTGAGCCACACCAGTTAGGGCTGGACCTTTTTTTTTTTTTAATTTAAGAGAAAGTGACTTATATCCCTTTTTTAAAAAAAATCCTTTCGTAACAGTCCCAGGAAGGCTATTCTAAGCAAAGGCGAGAGAGCACAGCGGTGAGCATAATTGGCCGTTTTGTCAACGAGGAGAAAGGGGTGCTATCGCCAACACTTTCAATGTGACAAACCGGCACTTAGCAGCCACTATTTTAGGTATCACAGGTGAAATGCGTGGAGGAGAGGGGGGTGTTTTTCCATTCTAGGATTTTCATTATACACAGAGTGGCCAGAGGATGATGATCTCTGAACGCCTGATCATCTGGCCACTCCGTGTCCATCCTATAGAATAAAAGGCTCATGTGCACACGGTCCCCTCGACCGGGAGTGCGACCAGCAGGCAGGCCGGCCAACCGCCCTGTCCCCTCCCCCTGGCCAGGCTGGCCGGACCCCATCCATGCACCCATGCACCACAATCTAACCAATCACCGTGTGTGTGTGTGTGTGTGTGTGTGTGTGTGTGTGTTAGAGGCCCGGTGCATGCATTCGTGCATGGGTTGGGTCCGGCCAGCCTGGCCAGGGGGAGGGGACATGGGCGGTTGGCCGGCCTGCCTGCTGGTCGAACTCCTGGTCGAGGGGACCGTGTGCACATGAGCCTTTTATTCTATAGGACGGACACTGAGTGGCCAGATGATCATGTGTTCAGAGATCACCATCATCTGGCCACTCGGTTTGTTTTCTGTTCACTTTCATCACAGAATTAGAGGGAGATCAAGTGTCTCCGGGGTGGGTGGCTCTGCTTTAGTTTTACCTTAATGTGCACCCTGTCCCGACTCTCAAACACTTGCAGTGAGAAAAGGACCTGAGGCAGGTAAGTTTAGTCAGGAGCCAAGACAACTCGCATATATTTAAGCAAACAAACAAATAAACAAACATCTTTGTATTGATTTCAGGGAGGAAGCTAGGAGAGAGAGAGAAACATCAATGAGAGAGAAGCAGGGATCAGCTGCCTCCTGCACACCTCCTACTGGGGATGTGCCTGCAACCAAGGTCCATGCCCTTGACCGGACTCGAACCTGGGACCTTTCAGTCTGCAAGCTGACCCTCCATCCACTGAGCCACACCGGTTTCGGCGGAATTTTAAAATACCGTATTTTGGCCCTGAAAAATACGTATTTGCCGGCGTAGAAGACGACTGGGCATATAAGACGACCCCCTAACATTTCCACTCAAAATACAGAGTTTGTTTTATACTCGCCGTATAAGACTACCCCCCACTTGGAGGCATATTTTTCAGGGCCAAAAAATCGTCTTATACGCCGGCAAATACGGTATATATTTTTATTGATTTCAGAGAGGAAGGGAGAGGGAGAGAGAGACACATCCATGATGAGAGAGAACCATGGACTGGCAGCCTCCTGCACACCCCACACTGGGGATGGAGTCCACACCCCGGGCCTGTGCCCTTGACCAGGAATCCAACCTGAAACCCTTCAGTCCGCAGGCCGGCACTCTATCCACTGAGCCACACCGGCCGGGGCCTGGCTTGCTTGCTTTGTTGGAAATGCCCTCTAGGTGACCCCGCTTCTGTCCTCATTAAGCAACGCGTCCGGCAAAACCTAATTCTACCGGAGTCGCGATGGCTTCCTGGAATCGGAAACCACCGTTCGTCTCAAAGCCTGGAGGAGGCAGAGGCAGGAAGGACCTTCTGCCCGGGTCACGCCTCCGCTTCCCAAGAACGAGGCTCTCAGACCCCGGCCCTGAGGCTCCCAAAGGTCTAAAGGTCGCGGGTTCAACTCCAGGTCAAGGGCAGGCACCTGGGTTGCAAAGGCAACCCATCCATGTCTCTCTCTCTCCCCCCCCATCCCTTCTACTCTCTTTTAAACAAAACAAAAAAATCAATGGGAAAAGTACCCTCAGGTGAGAGTTAACAACAACAAAAAATCAATTAAAAAAAAAAAAACCTTAAAAAAAAAAAACACTTATAAAAACAGCCATAGCCTTGGCCGGTGTGGCTCAATGGGTGGCGCGCTGGCCGGCGAATGAAGGGTCCCGGGTTTGATTCCCGTCCAGGGCATGGACCTGGGTTGCAGGCTCCACCCCTGGTCCACCCTGGGGTGCGTGTGGGAGGCAGGTGTGGCTCAGTGACAGTGTCCCCCTGCAGACTGAAGGGTCCCGGGTTCCACTCCAGCCAAGGGCACAGGCCCGGGTTGTGGGCTCCATCCCCAGGGGGGGGGCGTGCAGGAGGCAGCCGATCCATGATTCTCTCTCATCATGGATGTTTTTCTTCTTCTCCCTTCCTCTCTGACATCAATAAAAATCCATTTTTAAAAAGTACAAAGTGCCGAAACCGGTGTGGCTCAGTGGATAGCGCGTCGGCCTGCGGACTGAAGGGTCCCGGGTTCGATTCCGGTCAAGGGCATGGACCTCGGTGGCGGGCACATCCCCGGTGGGGGGCGTGCAGGAGGCGGCTGATGGATGTATCTCTCTCATCGATGTTTTCTAACTCTCTATCCCTCTCCCTTCCTCTCTGTAAAAAAAAAAACAAAAAATCAATAAAACATATTTTTTTAAAAAGAACAAAGCCATTCTCTAAAAAAAGAAAGAAAAATTAATAGGTAACAAAAAGAGTAAAACAGGATCATAAGATAAAATAAAGTGACATGAATAAAATAAAATAATAAATGAAATAAAATTAATAGAGTATAACAACATTAAATCATAAAATAAAATAAGATGAATTAGTTGACCAGAATAGAACAGAATAAAAAAACATAAAGTAAAATCACTCGGAAATGCGGCCGTGTCTCCTCGCTGTCGGGTGGAGGGCCCACCCCGGGCTCCCCTGCCCCCCACCGGGCCTCGGAAGCTTTGGGGGGACCCCGAAGCCTTTCCCATCCCGGGGGGAACGCGGGGGGGGAGTGGGGGGGTCCTGGGAGGACTCGGGGTGCACCGACCGCACCCCGCGACAGCCACACTCTCCTGGGCACCGGGGCACCGGGCTCCCCAACCCCGCGGAGCCGGGGGGACTCGGGGTGCACCGACCGCACCCCGCGACCACGACCACCGGCTCCTGGGCACCGGGGCGGGCTCCCCGGCCTCTGACTGACCGGCCGTCCGGGGGCTCCCCGGGGGCGCCTCCCCGGGTGGGGCCCGCCCGACCCCCTGACCCCTGACCCCCGACCCCCAGGCTCACCCCCCGCCCCCCAGGCTCCCCGCCCCCCGCCCCCCAGGCTCACCTCCGGGCCCCGCGCCGGCCGGACCCCGGAGCCCGGCGACCAGCGGGACGAGCAGCAGGAGGCGGAGGACCGCGGGCCGGGACCCCCGCGCCGCCATCGCCCCTCAGGAACCGCGAGCGGGTCGGCGAAGCGGCTCCGTCCCGGCGCCTGAGGAGCCCCCGCGCGCCGGCCAAGCCCCGCCCCCCGCGCCGGCCAAGCCCCGCCCCCGCGTGCCGGCCAAACCCCGCCCCCCGCTGGCCCCGCCCCGCCAGCCCCCGCGCTGGTCCCGCCCCTCCCGCCCCGTCTGGTTGCAGTGAATGCGCTTCCGGCTCCGCCTCATTTGCATCTAGCCCGCCCCTCCCGCCATAGCCCCTCCTCCTCCCTTTAGCCCCGCCCTCCAGCCCTCAGTCGTCTAGGCCCGGCCCCGCCCCATCTAGTCGTAATTAGTGCGGTTTCAGCTCCGCCTCATTTGCATCTAGCCCGCCCCTCCCGCCATAGCCCCGCCCCGTCCCGCTTCAACCCCGCCCTCCAGCCCCTCAGTCTTCTTAGGGCCCCGCCCCCGGCCTGGTTCTACCCCGTCTCCCCGAAAATAAGACAGTGTCTTATATTAACGTTTGCTCCCAAAGACGCGCTAGGTCTTATTTTCAGGGGGTGTCTTATGTTTCCATGAAGAAGAAGACGGTACACATGTACTGTTAAATGAAAATAAAGGAAATGTATTACCTGTATACTGTACGGTAGTACGGTAGTTGTCAACACAAACCAGACACACTGTGAATCCTACAGTATCAAGAATTTACTTACTCATTTATTCCAATGACAATCATGTCATCATCTTCTGGAACGTCATCATAACAATCCAATTCCTGAATTTCCTGGTGAATTTCTTTTTCTTTTTTTTTTGGCTAAATAAATCTTTATTGCTCAGATTATTACAATTGTTCCTCCTTTTCCCTCCCATAGCTCCCTTCCACCTGATTCCCGCCCCACCCTCTGCCCTTACCTTCCCTCCCTGCCCCATTGTCCTCATCCATAGGTGTACAATTTTAATCCAGTTTCTTTCTTTTTTTGAGATTTTTTAAAATTTATTAAGGTATTATATGTGTACATAGCTTACCATTGCCCCCCCCTCCCAGACATGCCCTCCCCCCCCCTCAGAGTTCTGTGTCCATTGGTTGTACTTAATATGCATGCATACCAGTCCTTCGGTTGATCTCTTATCTCCCCCCAGGTCTCCTTCCCCTCCCCGCTGTCATTGGACAGTCTGCTTGTTGTTTTACTGTCTCTATATCTATCTTTCTATTCATTAGTTTATAATGTTCTTTAATATCCATAAATGAGTGAAGTCATCCTGCTGAATTTCTTGTGACTCCATTTCTCTCAGAGTCAGTGGACCAAATCTCTCACGTTCAGCAATAGCACTGTCTTTCAATGAGTCCTTCTTGTCCAGGCAGCCTGCTCGCAGTGCATGCGCCATGCAACTGTCAGTGATTTTCTCCCGTGAATTCTTCCCCCAAGTCACACCGTCTTGCAGTTCAGGTTTCCCAAAGTTTCCACGCTGATTTCTCTCCATTCACACAGCAGTGACGTCAGGACTCCGCATAACGTCACCACTGGTTGCTGGACGCCGCCTAGCGACCAGTTCACGGTAAATTAATGTTCATTCTGAGACAGAGCCTGGGGGCCTTATTTTCGGGGGGGGGAAGCCTTATAGTTCACCCAGAAGGAAACCTGTAAGTAGGTCTTATTTTCGGGAAAACACGGCAGTGAATGCTTTTTGGGCTCCACTTCATTTGCATCTAGCCCGCCCCTTGCGTTATAGCCCCGCCTCCTCCCTTAGCCCCGCCCTCCAGTCCTAGTTAGTGCCTTTTCAGCTCCGCCCCCCAATAGCCCCGTCCCACCTCCAGCCCCTTGGTTTCCCTATGGCCCCACCCCCATCCCGCCCGCTGGATCCCGGCCTGCCTTTGGTCCCAGCCTGTGCCCGCCTCCAGACCAGGTGCCTGCGGACCTCAGCTCACCTGGGCACGGCCCCTCACACCCGGGCACACCTGCACCCAGAGGCAGGCGACAGACGGACAAAGGGAGAACTGACACGAAGCCCCCCGGGTGTGGCTCCGTGGTTGAGCCTGGACCCAGGAAAATAGAAATACATTTTTTAAAAAAGAAAGAAAGAGCCAAAACCAGTTCGGCTCAGTGGATAGAGCGTCGGTCTGCGGACTGAAGGGTCCCGGGTTCGATTCCGGTCAAGGGCATGGACCTTGGTTGCGGGCACATCCCTGGTGGGGGGTGTGCAAGAGGCGGGTGGTCGATGTTTCTCTCTCATCGACGTTCCTGGCTCTCTATCTCTCTCCCTTCCTCTCTGTAAAAAATCAATAAAATATATATTTTTTTAAAAAAGAGCCGAAACTGGTTTGGCTCAGTGGATTGAGCATCAGTCTGCGGACTGAAGGGTCCCAGGTTCGATTCCAGTCAAGGGCATGGACCTTGGTTGCGGGCACATCCCCAGTAGGGGGTGTGCAAGAGGCAGCTGATCGATGATTCTCTCTCATCGGTGTTTCTAACTCTCTATTCCTCTCTCTTCCAATCTGTAAAAAAATCAATAAAATATATATTTTTTTAAAAATAAAAAAAAGAAAGAAACTGTGACATGGCCACATAGTCACGAGGGGTAGGATGTGTCCCTGGCTTAGGCCCCCATCCCCACCCCCACCCAGCAGCCTGCGGTCTCCTGGTCCCGGGTCAGCCAGGCCACTGGGCAAGCACCCCTCGGGGCCAGTTTCCTCCTCCGTTGTATATGTATGCTAGTGGCCCGGCGCACGAAATTCATGCACGGGGGGGAGGGGGTGTCCCTCAGCCGGGCCTGCACCCTCTCTAACCTGGGCCTCCTTTGGGGATGTCCGACTGCCAGTTTAGGCCTGGCCACAGGGATCGGGCCCAAACCAGCAGCCAGACAACCCTCTGGCAACCCAGGACCGCTGGCTCCTAACCGCTCACCTGCTCACCTGCCTGCCAGCCTGATCGCCCCTACCTGCCCTCCCCTCCTGGCCTGATCGCCCCCACAGCCCTCCCCTGCTGGCCTGATCGCCCCTGTCCCCTGCCTCGGCCCTGCCACCACGGCCGTGTCCAGAGGGACGTCTGGAAGGTCTCCTGGTCTAATTAGCATTATATATATATATATAAATGAGAGGACCGTGATTACTTATTTACAAAGCCTGTGAGAAACACCAAGGTGTTACCGCGCTGAAGGGAGAGGCGGTGTGCGATTCTGGGCTCATTAAGCCCACGCGAATGAGGACAGCCTGGGACCGGCACTCCTGGGGCGACTGCCTCTGGACTTCCCGATGGCCCGCCCCCAGCGGAGCCTGCTGAGCGCCCGGGGCACGTCCCTCTCTGGGGTCACAGCTCCAGGTGGTGCTCCTCTGTCCTGCTCCTCTGTCCGAGCTCCGCCCCCTGCCCTCTCATCCGTTCCCCTCCCCTCCTCTCCTTCTCCCCTCCTCTCCCCTCCCCTCCTCTGCCCTCCCTCCCCTCCCCTCCCCAACCCTTCTCTCCCCTCCCCTCCCCAACCCTTCTCTCCCCTCCCCTACCCTACCCTACCCTCCCCTCTCCTTCCCTCCCCTCCCCTCCCCAACCCTTCTCTCCTCTCCCCTCCCCTGCCCTCCCCTTCTCCCCTCCTCCCCTCCCTTGCACAGTATGTGACTGCCTGCCCCGCAGTGTGTCTGATTCCCATAGAAATCAGCTCCAGCAGCTAGAGCTGTCCGCCCGGCGCGTGCCCAGGACACGGAGAGCGTGGCGATGTTCAGTGACTGCTGGGCGAATGAATGAATGAATGAATGAATGTTAAAATCTGGGTGAATGAATGAATGTTAAAATCTGGGTGAATGAACGAATGTTAAAAGCTGGGTGAATGAATGAATGTTAAAAGCTGGGTGAATGAATGAATGTTAAAAGCTGGGTGAATGAATGAATGAATGTTAAAAGCTGGGTGAATGGATGAATCTTAAAAGCTGGGTGAATGAATGAATGAATGGTAAAAGCTGGGTGAATAAACGAATGAATGTTAAAAGCTGGGTGAATGAATGAATGAATGTTAAAATCTGGCTGAATGAATGAATGGTAAGCAGCTGGGTGAATGAACGAATGAATGTTAAAAGCTGGGTGAATGAATGAATGAATGGTCAGCAGCTCGCCCGGGACCTCCACGAGATGGGGAACGGTGGGCAGGGTGCAAACCCACGGGTCCTGTCTTCAAAAACGGAATCTCACCCCGCCGGCGGGGCTCCGTGGCTGAGCGTGGACCTGGGAACCAGGAGGTCCCGGGTTCGGTTCCCAGGTCAGGGCACAGGCCCGGGTTGTGGGCTCGATGCCCCGTGTGGGGCGTGCAGGGAGCAGCTGATCCGTGATTCTCATCACCGATGTTCCTCTCTCTCTCTCCTCTCCCTTCCTCTCTGAAATGAATAAAAACAGATTAAAAAATAAAAAATAGTTGTTGGTGGTGATTGCTTGTGTGGCAATTAATCTTGGATTTGCATTTTCAGACACATTACCCTTCGCCAAGGCCTGCTAATGCTTCCACATTAAAAGCGAGTGGGGCCCTGACCGGTGTGGCTCAGTGGATAGAGCGTCAGCCTTCAGACTGGAAGGTTCCGGGTTCGATTCTGGTCAAGGGCATGGACCTTGGTTGCAGGCACATCCCCAGTGGGGGGCGTGCAGGAGGCAGCTGATGGATCTTTATCTCTCATCGATGTTTCTAACTCTATCCCTCTCCTTCCTCTTTGTAAAAAATCAATAAAATATATTTGGAGAGAGAGAGAGAGAGGGTCCCGGATTTTATAACGGGCCACTGAGCTAACTGCAGAGCCGGCCGAGCCTGTACCCCTCCCCTCAGCGTTCCCTCCAGCCCGGTGATCAGACCCGTGTAACAGGCTCCTGTGAGATGAAAACGGACGCGGTCCATTTCCCGGCGTCGGAGGCATCTTCTGAGACGGAAGGACAGAAGCCAGCACCGACCGGACGTCACCTTCCTCCCCGCAGAAGGGAGGGTGGATGCTCCTGCGGGGCCGGTTCGGCATTTCCCTTCAGCTGCCGGCACATGCCGACATTTTATTTATTATTTTTTAAAAATATATATTTTATTGATTTTTTTTGCAGAGAGGCAGGGAGAGAGAGTTATAAACATCCATCAGCTGCCTCCTGCACACCCCCTGCTGGGGACGTGCCCGCAACCAAGGTCCATGCCCTTGACCGGAATCGAACCCTGGACTCTTCAGGCCGCAGGCCGACGCTCTATCCACTGAGCCACACCGGTCAGGCATTTTAATGTAGAGCTATAAGAAAGGAAATTAGCCGAGACCGGTTTGGCTCAGTGGATAGAGCGTCAGCCTGTGGACTGAAAGGTCCCGGGTTCGATTCCGGTCAGTGGCATGTGCCTTGGTTGCGGGCACATCCCCGGTGGGGGTGTGCAGGAGGCAGCTGGTCGATGTTTCTCTGGCATCGACATTTCTAGCTCTCTGTCTCTCTCCCTTCCTTTCTGTGAAATATCAATAAAATATATTTTTTTAAAAAAGAAAGGAAATTAATGGGCCGTCTTTTATTAGATTGTAATAATGAAAGTCATGCATAGAATCGTGTCATGAAAACATCAACCATTTCGAACACGGAGCTGCCCCCATGGGATTTCATAACCGCAGACAGCACCGTGCTCCAGCCCTGGCCGGTGTGGCTCAGTGGACCGAGCGTTGGCCTGCAGACCGAAGGGTCCCGGGTTCGATTCAGGTCCAGGGCTCGTCCTTGGGTTGCAGGCTCCTCCCCGGCCTGGGCCATCCATGTGTCCCTCTCCCATCGATGTTTCTCTCTGTCTCCCCCTCTCTCTCCCCCTCTCCCTGCAGCTCAGTGGGAACAAATCCTCGGGTGAGGATTAAAAACAGACAAATAAATCAATGTAGCACAATGCCCCAAACCCAATTACTGGCGGAAAAACAGGCACGTGGACAGGAAATGACAGTCCACTACAGAACAGAGTACAGGTTAGGCTGTGTCCTGGGAACGCGGCAGCTCCTGCTACAGAGGAAGGTTTTGTTTTCTTACAAAAGCGGGGCTACCCTGTGCTCCCTAAATGTCAGGTCTGACAGTGATGAGCCAGGAAAGAATTTTTTGTTCATTCTTGCCTGAGGATTTTTTTTCTTTTTTAAAAATATGTGTTTTTTTTAAGTATATTTTACTGATTTTTTAGAGAGGAAGGGGGAGAGATAGAAACATCAATGAGAGTCATCGAACAGCTGCCTCTTGCACGCCCCCTACTGGGGACGTGCCCGCAACCAAGGTCCATGCCCTTGACCGGAATCGAACCCGGGACCCTTCAGTCCGCAGGCCGATGCTCTATCCACTGAGCCTAACTGGTCTTGGCTGTTATTAATTTTTTACAGAGAGTAAGGGAGAAGGTTAGAAACATCGATGAGAAACATCCATCGGCTGCCTCCTGCACGCCCCCTACTGGGGATGTGCCTGCAACTGAGGCACGTGCCCTTGACCTGAATTAACCCGAGACCCTGGAGGTTGCAAGCTAACGCTCTAGCCATTGAGCCACATGGGCTGGGGCATGAAAGAAATTTTTAAAAAATATACTTTTGCCAAAACCAGTTTGGCTCAGTGCATAGGGCGTCGGTCTGCGGACTGAAAGGTCCCAGGTTCGGTTCCGGTCAAGGGCATGGACCTTGGTTGTGGGCATATCCTCGGTGGAGGGTGTGCAGAAGGCAGCTGATTGATGACTCTCTCTTATCGATGTTTCCAACTCTCTATTCCTCTCTCTAAAAAAACAAAAAAAATTATATATATATATATATATATATATATATATATATATATACACACACATACTTTTGATTTCAGAGAGGGAGAAACATCCATGATGAGAATCATGAATGGGCTATCTCCTGCACGTCCCCCACAAGGGATCAAGCCCACAATCTAGGCATGTGCCCTTGACCGGAATCAAACCCGGGACCCCTCAGTCCGCAGGCCAACGCTCTATCCACTGAGCCGCACCCGCAAGGGCTTGATCACCATTCTTGAGGCAGTAAATAGAAGAGTTGGGGGATTCTACTTTTTCTCTTTTTTCCTTAGACGTCAGTGGGGAACCAGGCCAGTGAGAAGCCAGGGAAAGGGGACAGGCTCGGGGTTCGACCAGGGTGCCGGTGGGGTGACTGGCTGGGAGCTCGGCCCTCCTTGTCAATTAGAAACCTTCTCAAGGCCAACAGGAATGAAGTTCAAGTCCAGTGGGGTTGATTGAAGATACACTCCGAGCCAGGAGCGGGGCAGAGACCTTGGCCCCGAACCCCTGGATTATGTTTTTTCTGGGGATTCTACTTTTGTCACGATTTTATCCATTTGAGAGAAACATTAATGTGTGGCTTCAGCTGAAACCGGTGTGGCTCAGTGGATAGAGCGTCGGCCTGAGGACTGAAAGGTCCCGGGTTCGATTCCGGTCAGGGGCATGTACCTTGGTTGCAGGCACATCCCCAGTAGGGGGCGTGCAAGAGGCAGCAGGTCGATGTTTCTCTCTCATCGACGTTTCTGGCTCTCTATCTCTCTTCCTTCCTCTCTGTAAAATATCAATAAAATATATATATATTTTTTAAAGTGTGGCTTCACTTATTGATGCATCCATTGGTTGATTCTGTTACGTGATCGAACCAGAAACCTTGGCATCTCAGGACCTGGCTCGGGTGTTGGGGGGCCTTCTACTCTACAGTGGGGGTCAGAAAACGCTTCTTTTTGTTGTTGTTAATTCTCACCTAAGGATATTTTTCCATTGATTCTCAAGATTCTTTTGTTACTGTTTTTAAAATATATTTTATCGATTTCTTACAGAGAGGGAGATAGAAACATGGATCAGCTGCCTCCTGCATACCTACTAGGGATGTGCTCGCAACCAAGGTCCATGCCCTTGACCGGAATCGAACCTGGGACCCTTCAGTCCCCAGGCAGAAGCTCTATTCACTGAGCCAAGTCAGCTAAGACCTGAGATTTAAAAACTCTTGCCCGCCCGGCGTGGCTCAGCAGTTGAGCGTTGACCTATGAAAACAGAGGTCAGGATTCCATTCCCGGTCAGGGCACGTGCCTGGGCTGCTTGATCTCCCCCCTCTCTAAAAATCAATAAAAACACGTTGAAAGTAATAAAACCTTAATATGTAAATCAACCCAATGGTGGAACAACCAGCCGCTATGACGTACACTAGCCACCAGGGGGCAGGCACTCTGTGTAGGCGAATGCAGCAGCGGTGGCAGGGAGCCGGCCTAAGCCAGCAGGCGGACATCCCCTGAGGGGTCCCGAACTGTGAGAGGGCGCAGGCTGGGCCGGGGGACACCCCACCCCATGCACCAACGTCGTGCACCCGGGCCCTAGTGTTGGAAATAGAGAAGCTCTTGTGACTCTCACATGCAGCCAATCACACCTCCGACGCCAGAGCTTGTTAACCAGACGCTGGGCTCCACGCCAACATGTCTCCCCTTTCCCTGTGGGTGTGGGTGTGGGCGGGACGCCAGGATCCACAGGACTGGCGTTTCCGGTGGAGCTGGAGGTGAATGGCCATCCCAGCAGCAGCAACCCCCGAGAATTGGGGGGTGGGGTGGGAAGGGGGAAACATGGGTGAGCTCAGCAGGGGCTCCCTATAGTAGTATCCTCAGCACCCCTTCCTCACACACGCAGCCCCGACGTGGCTCAGCCCATCCCTGGACACCTGCAGGCCACTGGGTCGCCGGAGGACGCGGGCCTGGACAGAGGGACAGAGGCGGGCCGAGGGCCAGTAACCCCTGGACGGAGGGAGAGGATGGAGGGACAGAGGACGGAGGACAGAGGGCGGAGGACAGAGGCGGGCCGAGGGCCTTCAGGGGGAGGGAGGAGACGTGAAAGGGACACTCGGGGCGTGAAGTGCTGACTGTGTTTTTGCTGAGAAGGGGGAGACTGGGCTTTTGCTGTCATCAGGCCTTGCGTGCTGTATGTGTGATCCGTGTGCACATGTATGTATGGTCCAGGAGGAAGATCCATCAACACCCAAGGCTGGCGAGCCCCGAGTGCTCTTCTGACCTCACTGGAAGCCCCCCACCCCGTTCCCGCCAGAGGCTGGGCCCCGGGTCCGACCAGGACGCTCCCTTCTGTCCTTTTTAACGCCCCAATGCAAGCCGCCGCCGCCCCCGAACGCACGGAGACCAGACCACCGTCCCGGGCCTACAACCACGGCCAGTCCGTTTATTCCCAAAGGGGGGGGGGACTAAGGGTCCATGAGGAGCCACCGCCGTCCGCTGGACGAACTGTCGGACCGCTCCGTCGGACGGCTCCGCGGTGCCTCCGGCTCCCGACCCGGGGCTGCGCTTCCCGCGGGCGGCGCCTCCTCGCACGCCGAGGGCCCGGCTGGCCACGGCCTCGTCTACTTGTCCTTTTCCTTCTGTTCTTTCTCCTTCTTCTCGCGCTCGGCCTTGGCTTCCTCCTCCTCGTGCTTCTTGATCAGCTGCTCCACCTCCTTCTGCTTGAGGACCCGGATGAGCGTCTTCCCGTGCTCCCGCGTCAGTGTGGCGATCTCCACTGCGGAGCAGACGGCGTTAGGGCCGCACCCGCACCCGGACCCGCACCCCGCACCCAGGACCCGGCAGGAGCCTCCACATCCCCCGCCTTCGCTCACCCTCCCAGGACTTGTGCCCCATACGCCTCACACCTCCGTGTCACATCATCATTTTTACTGAAATGCCCTCCCGCCGAAACCGGTGTGGCTCAGTGGATAGAGCGTCGGCCTGCGGACTGAAAGGTCCCAGGTTCGATTCCGGCCAAGGGCATGGACCTTGGTTGCGGGCACATCCCCGGTAGGGGGTGTGCAAGAGGCAGCTGGTAGATGTTTCTCTCTCATTGACGTTTCTAGCTCTCTCTCTCTCTCTCTTTCTCCCTTCCTCTCTGTAAAATATCAATAAAATATAAAATAAAATTAAAAATAAAAAAGAAATGCCTTCCCCTACCCACCCACCTCCGAGCGGCCGCCCTGGCACCCGGGCACAGGCCAACGGGGCACCATTTCCTGCCAGACCTCTGCAGGCCCAGTAACGACATGGGCTCTCACAGCCTTTTCAAACCCCTTTTCAAAGCAATGGCGGGAAGCGCAGGCTCCCTGACGGGACACAAAAGCAGACGGGCCTCAGCAGAAGAACTCTGAGCCGGCCAAGGCCGGTGTGGCTCAGTGGTAGAGCGTCGGTCTGCGGACTGAAAGGTCCCGGGTTCGATTCCAGTCAAGGGCATGTACATTGGTTGCAGGCACATCCCCGGAGGGGGGCGTGCAGGAGGCAGCTGGGTCGATGTTTCTCTCATCGACGTTTCCAGCTCTCTATCTCTCTCCCTTCCTCTCTGTAAGGAATCAATAAAATATATTAAAAAAAAAAAAAAAAAAAGAACTCTGAGCCGGAGGAGGGAGTGGAGAGGGGATGGCGGAGCCCACGGCAGAGGGCGGAGGGCATCCTCTGAGGGCACGTGCCCTGAATCGTCTCCCCTGCTGGTTCACCATTTTAAAAAACATTACTAAAAAACAAAACAAAACAAAAAACAAAAACATTACTGTGGCCGAAACCGGTGTGGCTCAGTGGATAGAGCGTCGGCCTGCGGGCTGAAGGGTCCCGGGTTCGATTCCGGTCAAGGGCATGGACCTTGGTTGGAGGCACATCCCCGGTGGGGGGTGTGCAGGAGGCAGCTGGTGGATCTTTCTCTCTCATCGATGTTTCTAACTCTCTATGCCTCTCCTTTCCTCTCTGTAAAAAATCAATAAAATATATTTTAAAAAAACTAACAAAAAAAGGGACTTAAAATAAAAATATTACTGCGAAACACTGCCTTAAACAGCGACAAGACAAGCTGCAGAAAGCGTTAAAACTGCAGGCGTGGGCCGAAACCGGTTTGGCTCAGTGGTGGAGCGTGGGTCTGCGGACTGAAAGGTCCCGGGTTCGATTCCGGTCAAGGGCATGTATGTACATGGTTGCGGGCACATCCCCAGTAGGGGGTGTGCAGGGGGTGGCTGGTCGATGTTTCTCTCTCATCGACGTTTCTAGCTCTCTCCCTTCCTCTCTGTGAAATATCAATAAAATATATTTTTTAAAAAGTTGTTAAAAAAAAAAAAAACTGCAGGCGTGGGCGTGACACCCTCGATCAGTAGACTCAGAACACAGATCCCACAATGCACACACGTTACGTCTCTGGTAAAGTACGCCACACGTACATGTAAACATGCAACCACACACATGCTCATATTGACACAGGAACAGACAGGAAGCAGCCCCGCCCCCGGAAGCACCTTTCTCGGCGGAGAGCTTGCTCACGTCCATGGTTTTGTTGAGCACTTTGACGGCTAGCGCGAGCGCGGACTTGAGGGTCATCTCCCCTTCCTTGTAGTCCTGTTTCAGCATGGACACCGCCGCCTGGGGACACGGCAGGGGGACACGGGTCAGTCCCGGCAATGTGGGGAATAGGAGCTGGGCGGAAGGATGATGCCCGCACTAGGATTACCGTATTTGCCGGCGTATAAGACGATTTTTTGGCCCTGAAAAATACGTATTTGCCGGCGTATAAGACGACCCCCTAACATTTCCACTAAAAATACAGAGTTTGTTATATACTCGCCGTATAAGACTACCCCCCACTTGGAGGCATATTTTTCAGGGCCAAAGGGTCGTCTTATACGCCGGCAAATACGGTAGCATCTACCCCACCGAAACCATCTGAGGGCGGGGAGGGCAGCCGTGGGGGGGGGGGGGCGGATGCTCTGTGCACGGTCTTTAACCGGGCTCAGACCTGCCAGGCCCACAAAGGATCAGGGAGGGGTCTGAGAACCAGGATGTGGGAAAAGCTGCCTCTTATTTTCATCACTTCTCAATGAAATTAGCATACTGCCCTGGCCGGTGTGGCTCAGTGGACAGAGCATCGGCCTGTGGACTGAAGGGTCCCAGGTTCAATTCTGATCAAGGGCACATGCCCGGTGTGTGGGCTCCATCTTCAGTAGGGGCGTGCAGGAGGCAGCCGATCCATGATTCTCTCTCATCATGGATGTTTCTCTCTCTTTCTCTCTCTCTCTCTCTCTCTCTCTCTCTCTCTCTCTCTCGCCCTCTCCCTTCCTCTCTGAAATCAATAGAAATATAGTTTTAAAAAAGCTTGTCATCATTTATAAATCGACACTATTACTTAGGCCGTGATGAAGACTCCTTTTTGAGTGCAGTATCAATACAGACGTCTGGGATCAATGAGGACCACTCCCGCGGAAACCGGTTTGGCTCAGTGGTAGAGCGTCGGCCTGCGGACTGAAGGGTCCCAGGTTCGATTCCGGTCAAGGGCATGTGCCTTGGTTGCGGGCACATCCCCAGTGGGGAGTGTACAAGAGGCAGCTGATCGATGATTCTCTCTCATCGACGTTTCTAACTCTCTATCCCTCTCTCTTCCTCTCTGTGAAAAATCAATAAAATATATATTTTTTTAAAATGAGGACCACTCTGCTCAGAGACATGTCTTAGTTAATCAGATGACTCACTCGGGAACGTGCTGAGTTCCTTGAGAAGCACTCAATGCAATAGAGGCACTTAGACTCTAAGGGACAGCCGGCCGGCGTGGCTCAGTGGATAGAGTGTCAGCCTGTGGGCTGAAGGGTCCCGGGTTCGATTCCCAGTCAGGGCACAGGCCCGGGTGGCAGGCTCCATCCCTGTGTGGGGCGTGCAGGAGGCAGCCGATCCACGATTCTCTCTCATCATAGATGTTTCTCTCTCTTCCTCTCCCTTCCTCTCTGACATCAATAAAAACATTTTAAAAACAGCATTTCCTCTGGTTACGAACCCCGGGGCCTAGCAGGACCTGTGGCTTCGTTACCAACAGCAGTCACGGCTGTAAGGTCCCTGCCGCTCCGTTCCGCGCCGTTTAAAAACGGCGCAGCCACCAGGCCACGCGGATGAACTCACGGCGCTGTTGTTGCCGATGCAGGTGGCTTTCCAGCCCCCGTAGTTGCCGCTCGGGTCGCTCTGGTAGAGCTGGAAGCCGTAGTGCTTGTCCCAGCCGATGTACAGCAGCGACACCCCAAAGGGGCGCTTCCCTTCAACACAGATGCAGAGCGGCAATCAGACGAGGTCGCCATGGTTACCCGCGCTCCCGGCTCAGCATCCGTGACGCTGTGGGTTCTGGCCAGATGAGCTCCGTCCAAACACCCACTTTTGTCCCCGGGCCCGGGACGCAGCCCGGAGACTGACCAGCCGCGGCCCGCGCCGAACCCCGTTATGATGCAGAGCGCAGTGTGTTCCAGATCTGCACCGTTATTTTGGTCTCAATGGCCTATTAATACAACATGATAATCTATGCCGCGGAACCGGTTACCCCACGGAGCATTTACTTCCTCAGGTAATTTTCGATTTCCTTTACCCCCTCACAGCTGCCCTTGCTCAGAAAACGTATTAACCCACTGGAGTCAAGGTCGCCCCAACCTCGTACCTCCAAACTGCGTGTAGGCCTGCTTGATGTCACACAGCGCCGTCACCAGCTGCTCACAGGGGATGGGCTCCTGGTACTGCAGCAAGTACCTGAGACGAGGATGCGGCAGGTTAATTTTCCCCCAAAACACACACACACACACACACACACACACACACACACACACACACTGCATGGCCAGATGATCTCTGAATGCATAATCATCCGGCCACTCCGTGTGTGTCCTATAGAATAAAAGGCTAATGTGCACACGGTCCCCTCGACCAGGAGTTCGACCAGCAGGCAGGCCGGCCAACCGCCCACGTCCCCTCCCCCTGGCCAGGCTGGCCGGGCCCCACCCATGCACGAATTCATGCACCGGACCTTTACAGAGAGAGAGAGAGAGAGAGAGAGAGAGTGTGTGTGTGTGTGTGTAGTGGCCAGTGTGTGTGTGTGTGTGTGTGTGTGAGTGTGTGTAGTGGCCAGTGTGTGTGTGTGTGTGTGTGTGTTTTTTGAAACAAAGCATCGTTTTCAATGTCAGACCAGCAGAGGCTCCAGCCCCCGAGCTCTCCTCGGGAAGGCCGGGCCGGCCCCCCGCGCCCGTCGTACCTCTGCGCAATGAGCCGCAGCTCGTTGGTTAGCACGTTGGCGTCCGAGGTGATGCCCGCCACGCTGCACGCCATGTCCCTGGGGGAGGAACACGTCGCTGTGAGCGGAGGCGCCCGAGCGAGACCCTCAGCCACAGGCCGCCCCCTCCAGGAGGGGGGAGTCAGGACAGTGCACCCCAATTCCCAGCAATCCTTAGCGGGCCTGCTACATGCCGACACCGCGCTAGTGTTTCATTCACTTTATTCCACCCCATTAAACTGCCTCCACCACTAGGAGGCGCTGAGGCCCGGAGAAGTTAGACAATTGCTGCAAAGCCACAGCTTGCATGACGCAGAGCGCAGACTTAACCCCAATCTGTTCTCTTATCAACACAAACCAGTTTCTCCACGAAAGTGCTTGGACCTGCACCTAAAAAGAATTACACAGCCCGGCCAGCATGGCTCAGGGATTGAGCATCGACCTATGAACCAGGAGGTCAGGGTTCGATTCCCGGTCGGGGCACAGGCCCGAATTGTGGGCTCCATCCTCAGTGGGGGGCGTGCAGGAGGCAGCTGAGCCATGATCCTCTCTCATCGTGGATGTTTCTATCCCTCTCTCTTTCCTTCTCCCTTCCTCTCTGAAATCAATACAAATATATATATTTTTTAAAATTACACATGATCCCAAGCCTCAAAGAGGTTTCAAATGAAATAAAACTCAAACATTTCCATCAGGAAAAAAACGCCATCACCTGTTCCCGTCCGTTTCACTGCTTCAGGGAGTGGTCCTACTATGTGAGCTGAGCTAAGCAGGTGTGGTCCTACTATGTGCGCCCGAGAGCCGCTGAGCCGCCCCCGCCCCCCACCCCGCGCTCACGCACTCGTTGAGTTTATAAATCTTCTCGGAGAAGAAGACTTCGTCCAGGAGCTTGTGGATGTTGCGCCGCTCGGCAGCCAGCAAAACACCGTCGTTGGCCAGAATCCCCAGGCAGGTGCCGGCGTGCCCGATGGCCTCCATGGCGTATTCCACCTGGTACAGGCGACCTGCGGAGGCAAGCGGTGAGCGCCGAGATGCCAGCGGATCCGAGAGTCTGCGGGGACACTCCGCCACGCAGCCCCGCCTCCACGCTCCGTGTGGCGTGGAATCACCTGGCGACCAGTCACGTGATTCCAGCACAGAGAGGATGAGCAATGATAAAAAAGTGTCTGGATTCGTCCCCCGCCGCCACCTCCAAAGAAAGTCAAAACCTGAGCAGGCTTTGAGAGGACCGACAGGACCAGCCTTACCTTCTGGGGAGAAGATGGTGGTCCGGGAGTCATACCTCCGAGACTGCAGAGGAAGCACACGGTTGAGTCCCGGCCCAGAGCAGCCCGACAGGCACAGCGCGTGTAACGGTCCCCCCCCGCCCCGTGCGCACCCTCCACCCCCACCTTCCAGGCAGGTGTCCGACTTACCATGTTTCCTGAACTTCACAGCTCCTGCGAAGAGAAAACAGGGTCCTTAGGAAAGCAAACTCACAATTTATAAAAACCATGTCCATGACTTTTAAAAAATCTCCTCCCCTGGCCAGTGTGGCTCAATGGATAGAGCACCGGCCTGCGGACTGAAGGGTCCCGATTCCGGTCAAGGACACAGGCCTAGGTTGTGGGCTCCATCCCCAGTGGGGGACGTGCAGGAGGCAGCCCATCCATGATTCTCTCTCATCACTGGTGTTTCTCTCACTCCCTTTCCCTTCCTCTCTGAAATCAGTAAATATATGTGTGTGTGTGTGTGTGTATATACACACCGTATTTGCCGGCGTATAAGACGATTTTTTGGCCCTGAAAAATACCGTATTTGCCGGCGTATAATACGACTGGGCGTATAAGACGACCCGCTAACATTTCCACTCAAAATACAGAGTTTGTTATATACTCGCCGTATAAGACTACCCCCCACTTGGAGGCATATTTTTCAGGGCCAAAAAATTGTCTTATACGCCGGCAAATACGGTATATACACACACACACATTTTATTGACTTTTTACAGAGAAGAAAAAAGGATAGAGTTAGAAACATCCATCAGCTGCCTCCTGCACACCCCCTACTGGGGATGTGTCCAAAACCAAGGTACATGCCCTTGACTAGATTCGAACCTGGGACCCTTCAGTCCAAATAAAGGCTATCCACTGAGCCAAACCAATTTTGGCAAGAAATATATATTTTTTTAAGACATTTTGTCCACTCCATTCATTTGGCTTTTTTTTTTTTTTTTAAATCATGATTAAGTCCAATCTCTCTTTTATTTTGCTGTTGATCCTCACCAGAGGATATTTTTCCCATTGATTTTTTTTTCAATTTTAGAGACAGTATAAGGGACAGGAAGGGAGGGAGGGAGAAAGGAAGGGAAGGAGGAAGGGAGAGAGAGAAAGGAAAAGTGATGTGAGAGACACACATTGACACACTGATGGGTTGCCTCCGGCAGGTGCCCTGACCAGGGCTGGGGCCAATCCCACAGCTGAGGTCCATGCCCTTCACCGGGAATCGAACCCGGAATCCTATACTCCCAGGGATGAGACTCCGTCCACTGAGCCACACCGGCCAGGCCTCATCTGGCTGACTTCACGGGGCGGCGGCTACCCGGCCCGGGTCAGACCGTCCCTGTCCACAGGCGGGAGGTCAGGGGACACACAGCACAACCTGGGGAAAGTCCTTTTCCGGAAACAAACAAACAAACAAACAAACAAAAAACAACACAGCACAGATAAGGAGCCCACGTGAGACAGGACGGAGGCGGCGCGAAGGCTGCGAGCCCCCGGGTCTAAGAGGAGGAGCCTGGCGGGGAAGAAGGGGTCGGGCCCCGGCCGGTGTGGCCCAGTGGTTGGCGCGCCGTCCCGCCCACCGAGGGGGGGCGGCGGGTCCCGCCCCCGGGCCTGGGCCCCGGACCGACGCTTCCCTCCCACACCCATGGCGTTTCTCTTTCCCTTTCTGTTTCCCTCTCCCCGCCCCTTCCTCTCTCCGGAATCAGTTTTTAAAATTAAAATAAAGTAAAGAGCCGAAACCGGTTTGGCTCAGTGGTAGAGCGATGGTCTGCGGACTGAAAGGTCCCGGGTTCGATTCCGGTCAGGGGCATGTGCCTTGGTTGCGGGCACATCCCCGGTGGGGGGTGTGCAAGAGGCGGCTGGTCGGTGTTTCTCTCTCATCGACGTTTCTAGCTCTCTATCTCTCTCCCTTCCTCTCTGTAAAATATCAATAAAATATATTTAAATAATAAAATAAAATAAAATAGGGAGGGCGGGCGGCAAGCTCGGCGTCACCGCCAGCGGGTCCGGCCACAGCCTCTCCGGGGCTCGGCGTGACTCGGGGCGGAAGCCGGACCTCGGCCGCCGCTGTCCGTCCCCCCCGAACGGGCCGCCGGGCGTGGGGTCTGCAGGGCCCGCGCGGCTCTTCCCGGGACGGAAGCCACGCGCCTCGGCGCCGCCCACCTCGGGCCCAGCCCCGCGGGCCCGCTCCGCGCCGGGCCTACGGCGGCCGCCGGGGGCCAGCCCGTCGCCAGGAGCGCCGCACAGTCATCGCGCGGCGGCCGCAGGCCGGACCCGCTCTGCCGCGGCGCCCACGACCCTCGCCCGCCCGCCCGCCCGCGGGGACGGCGGCCAAGCCCCCGCGGTGCCGGGAGACGCGGACTCACCGGGGAAAAGGCACTGGAGTGGAGGTCCGCACGGAGGGTTTCACCCGCGGGAGAACGGCACCGGCGTTGGCCCAGGGTCCGCTGCCAATATGGCCTCCGCGCGTGCGCAGAGACGCCGGGGGGGGGCGGGACCGAGTGTACGGAAGTCCTCCAGGGGCGGGGCCGGGGGCGCGGAGTCCTTCGGGGGCGGGGCTATAACGCGGAAGTTCTCTAGGGGCGGGGCCGAGGGTGCAAAAGGGATTCAGGGGCGGGGCCTAGAACGTCCTCCAGGGGCGGGGCCTAGAGCAGGAAGTCCTCTAGGGGCGAGGCCTAGAACGTCCTCCAGGGGCGGGGCCTAGAGCAGGAAGTCCTCTAGGGGCGGGGCTTAGGACGCGGATATTCTTCATGGGCGAGACCTGTAACGGATATCCTTCATGGGCGGTTCTGAACAGGGAAGTCCTCCAGGGGCGGGGCCTAGAACACGGAAGTCCTCCAGGGGCGGGGCCTAGAGCATGGAAGTCCTCCAGGGGCGGGGCCTATAACACGGAAGTCCTCAAGGGGCGGGGCCTAGAGCATGGAAGTCCTCTAGGGGCGGGACTTAGAACGCGGGTATCCTTCATGGGCGGGGCCTGTAACGCGGATATCCTTCATGGGCGGTTCTGAACGGGGAGGTCCTCTAGGGGCGGGGCCTAGAACACGGAAGTCCTCCAAGGGCGGGGCTTAGAACGCGGAAGTGTTTCAGGGGCGGGCCTGGAGCGCGGATATCCTTCATGGGCGGGGCTAAGGACAGGAAAGACCTTCGGGGGCGGGGCCAACGACGCGGAAGTCCTCCAGCACAGGGGCTGCGGCGTTGGAGAGCAGGGAACTGGGGCGCTGCGGCCCTGCGGGGTCCTCATCCTGAGGAGGCGACATCGGGTGGGGGAGCGCCCGAAAACCGCAGCGAAGGAGAACGTGAGGTCAGCAGCTAATCCTGCTCTGCACCTTCTGGCTGTGCTCGCTTGCCCTTCAGCACTGCCCACTGGGACAGCACCCGTGGAACCCCCCAAAACTCCCTCCCTTCTCCTTCGTCCCCCCCCCCCAACCCGCCTTCCACCTCATCCGTCAGACGGGTTCCCCACTCACACCATTTATCTTCTGTCCTGAAACTCAGTTTTCAGTTGCGTTCACTATCCATCTGTCCTTTCTGCAAACTATTTACTACTCACGTTTTAAGATTTATTTTTTTTTTGGTGGTGGGGGCGGGAGAGGCTAGAAGGCTGACCAGCTCTGAAAGACATTGAGAGACTATCTGATTTGAAATATTCTGTGTGTTTCATGGGCAGGGCACACGAGACCAACAGGAACACGTGACTGCTCATGTCCTGTTTCTTAGTTTAAAATATCATCCTGAGATTGAAGACCTCGGTGGCTTCACACGCATGGATCCGTTCCATCAATTCATTTTTAAAATATATACCGTATTTGCCGGCGTATAAGACGATTTTTTGGCCCTGAAAAACATGCCTCCAAGTGGGGGGTAGTCTTATACGGCGAGTATATAACAAACTCTGTATTTTGAGTGGAAATGTTAGGGGGTCGTCTTATACGCCCAGTCTCTTATACGCCGGCAAATACGGTATTTTTCAGGGCCAAAAAATCGTCTTATACGCCGGCAAATACGGTACATTTTATTGGTTTTTTACGGGGAGAGAGAGGGATAGAGAGTTAGAAACATCGATGAGAGAAACATCCATCAGCTGCCTCTTGCACACCCTCTACTGGAGATGGATGTGCCCGCAACCAAGGTACATGCCCTTGACCGGAATCGAACCCAGGACCCTTCAGTCTGGCGCTCTATCCACTGAGCCACACCGGCCAGGGCCCACGGAATCCTTGCTAACTGTGCAGGAACATCCTCACCGACTGAGATGTGGTCCCCCTGGGTGTAACTCCCCAGGTTCCTGTGAGCGTCAGCCCCGGTCGCAGGAGGCCCCGGGTCCGTAGGCCTCGGCGGTGCGGAACCAGGCTTCTTGGACGGCCGTCCGGCCCGCGGCGAGCATCTGCTGCAGGTGCTGCCACCCGGTTCTCGCCGTGATCATGAGATACTCCGTGTTCTCCGGCTGCAGCCGGCAGGAGTGCGCGGCCATGACCAGCGACTGGCAGAAGCGGCCGCACACGAGCGGGAACAAGGCATCCCTCTCGGCCGGGGTCAGCGGGATGACGCTCTCAAAGCCCGCCAGGACGTGGCCGCCCACCCCCAGCGGCTCCCGGCTCTCAATCATCATGTACATGATGGCGATGGCCGCCTCGAACACGTAGCAGCCGTAGCTCATGTCCTCGAAGTCTAGGATCCCAGACACGTGGAAGGCGGCGCCCCCCGAGGCGGGCTCGGCGGGCTCCACTAAAATGTTGTGGTCGTTGAGGTCCCCGTGATTGATACCTGCGAGAGAAAAAACAAGCGGGGTGACAACCATCGTTTAATACCTCAGTTCAACCCTAACCCATGTGGCTCAGTGGATAGAGCGTCAGCCTGTGGACTGAAGAGTCCCGGGTTCGATTCCCAGCAAGGGCATGTGCCTTGGTTGCGGGCACATCCCCAGTGGGGGGCGTGCAGGAGGCGGCTGATGGATGTTTCTCTCTCATGGATGTTTCTAACTCTCTCTCCCTCTCCCTTCCTCTCTGTAAAAAATCAATAAAATATGTTTTAAAAATACCCCAGTTCATTCTCAATTTCCATTTCTCAGTCTCAAGAATGGTCATTCGAATCATTTGATGAGCAGAGATTAAACAAAACAAAACAAAAAGCCAAAACTGGTGTGGCTCAGTGGATAGAGCGTCGGCCTGTGGACTGAAGGGTTCGATTCCCAGGGTCATGGGTATGTATCTCGGTTTCAGATTTGCTCCCCACCCCCTCGGGGCGAGTGCAGGAGGCAACCCGTGCAACGCGTGTCTCTCACATGTCTGTCTGTCTCTCTCTTTCCCCCTGTCTCCTTCCCTTCCACTCTCTCTGGAAAGCAATGGGGGAAAAAATATCCTCAATCCCTAGCTGGCTTGAGTCAGTGGATAGCTCATTGGCCTGCGGACTGAAGGGCATGTACCTTGGTTGCAGGCACATCCCCAGTGGGGGGCGTGTAGGAGGCAGATGGATGTTTCTCTCTCATCGATGTTTTGTTTTTTGTGTTTTTTTTGAGTTTTTACAGAGAGGAAGAGAGAGGGATAGAGAGCTAAAAACATCGATGAGAGAGAAACATCCATCAGCTGCCTCCTGCACTATTGGGGATGTGCCCGCAACCAATGTACATGCCCTTGACCAGAATCGAATCTGGGACCTTTCAGTCCTCAGACCGACGCTCTATCCACTGAACCAAACCGGTTTCAGCTCTCATCAATGCTTCTTCTTTTTATTTTAATTGATTTTTTTTACAGAGAGGAAGGGAGAGGGATAGAGAGTTAGAAACATGAATAAGAGAGAAACATCGATCAGCTGCCTCCTGCACGCCCCCCACTGGGGATGTGCCTACAACCAAGGCACATGCCCTTGACCAGAATCGAACCCGGGACGCTTCAGTCCACAGGCCGACGCTCTATCCATTGAGCCACACCGGTTTCGGTTCTCATCAATGTTTCTAACTCTCTATCCCTCTCCCTTCCTCTCTGGAAAAAAAAAAAAATCCTCAGGTGAGGGTTTAAAAAATAAATAAGCCCTTTCTTTTGTCCTTTTCTTGAAAAGGACAAAAGCAGTTCGTTCTGGCGGTGTCTCTGCCTTTGCTCCCCATCCACTCAAAGCCCGCAGGCGGAGAGCGTAGTGGCTGCAAACGCTCACTGTCCACGACCCGGAAGCGCAAAGGGAGAAGGAGAGTGGCCGGCCAGACACGTTCACAAACACACACGCCTCAGACCACAGCAGCAAAGGGCCCAGGGTGGGCCCGCTGTGCTCTTTATTCTTTGCTTTTTAATATTTTTTATTGATTTCAGAGAGGAAGGAGGAGAGAGAAACATCCATGAGGAGAGAGAATCATGGATCAGCTGCTTCCTGCACACCCCCCAATAGGGTATGTGCCCTTGACCGGAATCGAAACCAGGACCCTTCAGTCCACAGGCCGATGCTCTACCCATTGAGCCACACCTGTTAGGGCACCAGCTGTGTGTTTGTTATTTTTTATTTTTTTAAATATATTTTTATTGATTTTTACAGAGAGGAAGAGAGAGGGATAGAGAGTTAGAAACATCGAGGAGAGAGAATCATCCATCAGCTGCCTCTTGCACACCCCCTACTGGGGATGTGCCCGCAAAACCAAGGTACGTGCCCTTGACCGGAATCGAACCCAGGACCTTTCAGTCCCCAGGCCTACGCTCTATCCATTGAGCCAAACTGGTTTCAGCAGTGTTTGTTATTTTATATATATATATATATAATTGATTTTTACAGAGAGGAAGGGAGAGAGATGGAGAGCTAGAAATATCGATGAGAGAGAAACATCAGCCAGCCGCCTCATACATACCCCGCACTGGGGATGTGCCCGCAATCCATGTATGTGCCCTTAACCAGAATTGAACCTGGGACCCTTCAGTCCGCAGACTGATGCTCTATCCACTGAGCCACACCGGTTTCGGCTGTGTTCTTTATTTTAACCTCGGATTTCCAAGAAATTTGTTCTGACAATTCCGTAAAGCTATATTGTAACTCCGGGCTTTTCCTGACAATTTGAAATTTGACAATTTTTTATCAATATATTTTATTGATTTTTTTTGCAGAGAGGAAGAGAGAGGGATAGAGAGTTAGAAACATTGATGAGAGAGAAACATCCATCAGCTGCCTCCTGCACGCCCCCTGCTGAGGATGTGCCCGCAACCGAGGTCCATGCCCTTGACCGGAATCGAAACTGGAACCTTTCGGTCTGCAGGCCGACGCTCTACCCACTGAGCCAAACCGGTTTTGGCAAAATTTGACAATTTTTTAAAAATATATATTTTATTTACTTCAAAGAAGAAGGGAGAGGCAGAGACACCAATGATGATAATCAGCGGTCAGCTGCCTCCTGCACGCCCCCTACTGGGAACGGAGTGCACAACCGGGGCACGTGCCCTGACCAGGCATCGAACCGTGACCTCCTGGCTCCTGGGTCCACGCTCCACCACGAAGCCACGCTGGCCCGGCCGGGCTGAAATCTGACAACTTCGACATCAAGACGGATACTCACTGAAACCGGTTTGGCTCAGTGGATACAGTGTCGGTCTGCGGACTGAGGGGTCCCGGGTTCGATTCCGGCCAAGGGCATGTACCTTGGTTGCGGGCACATCCCCGGCAGGGGGTATGCGGGAGGCAGCTGGTCGATGTTTCTCTCTCGTCGACGTTTCTAGCTCTCCATCTCTCTCCTTTTCTCTCTGTAAAATATCAATAAAAAATATATTATAAAAAAAAAAAAATAGACGGATACTCACACTCTCGGAAATGCCCTAGGTTGGCCGTGACCTCGTCCCTGAACAGCCGGATGGCCTGCTCCACCAGCCCCCGGTTCTGGTCGGGGCCCAGGGCGTCCAGGTACTGCTCCAGGCGGGGCACGTTCTTCAGGTTCCAGATGAAGCCCTCCCGGCGCAGGCAGCTCAGCTTCGGGTGCCGGAACTCCTACACCGAGAGCAAGGAACGCACAGGCCGGCGGTCGGCAAACTCATCCGTCCACGGAGCCAAATGCCCACAGCACAACGACTGAGATTTCTTTGGAGAGCCAAAATTTTTAAATATAAGCTTTTTCTGACGCCACTTCTTCAACATAGACGTGCCCAGGCCGTGGCGTTTTGTGGAAGAGCCGCCCTCAAGGGGCCCAAGAGCCGCATGTGGCTCTCCAGCCACAGTTTGCCGGCCACTGGCCTAGCCGGCTTGGCTCAGTGGACAGAGCATCGGCCTGTGGACGGAAGGGTCCCGGGTTCGATTCCCAGTCAAGGGCACAGGCCCGGGTTGCAGGCTCGATTCCCAGTGTGGGGCGTGCAGGAGGCAGCCGATCCGTGATTTGCTCTCATCACTGATGTTTCTCTCTCTCCCTCTCCCTTCCTCTCTGAAATCAATAAAAATATATATTTTTAAAAAGCATCTCTTTGGTACATTTAAAAAATAAAAATATTAATATAGCCAAAGCCGGTTTGGCTTAGTGGTAGAGCGTCGGTCTGCGGACTGAAAGGTCCCGGGTTCGATTCCGGTCAAGGGCATGTATCTTGGTTGCGGGCACATCCCCGGTAGGATGTGCTGGTCGATGTTTCTCTCTCATCGATGTTTCTAGCTCTCTATCTCTCTCCCTTCCTCTCTGTAAAATATCAATAAAACATATTTTTAAAAATATTAATATAAAAGCACACCCAGATAAATAAAAAATGCTCACACACAAAACAAGACCCCAAGCCTGCTGAAACCGGTGTGGTTCAGTGGATAGAGCGTCAGCCTGCAGACTGAAAGGTCCCAGATTCGATTTCTGTCCAGGGCATGGACCTTGGTTGTGGGCACATCCCCAGTGGGGAGTGCGGGAGGCAGCTGGTCGATGTTTCTCTCCCATCAATGTTTCTAACTCTCTATCCCTCTCTCTTCCTCTCTGTGAAAAATCAATATATATATATTTTAAACAAACAAACAAAACCCAAGCCTCACCTCCAGCGTCTTATCCAAGGTGGCAGCCAGCCTCCCGATCTCGTACAGCAGCGGGGGGTCGACGGGGACCTCGGCCACGGGCCGCCCCGGGAGGAAGGTCAGCAGCCGCACCACGTGGCTCTTGGTCCCGGAGCCACAGTCTGGCCGGAAGGAAGGAAGGAAGCGTCCTGTCAGAGTCGTCCCAGAGGCCCTCCCGCCTGGTCACGGGCATCGCCAGGAAGAGCCGAACTCAGAACAAGAGAGAGAGAGAGAGCCGAAACCGGTGTGGCTCAGTGGTTAGAGCCTCGGTCTGCGGACTGAAAGGTCCCGGGTTCGATTCCGGTCAGGGGCATGTACCTTGGTTGCGGGCACATCCCCGGTAGGGGGTGTGCAAGAGGCAGCTGGTCGATGTTTCTCTCTCATTGATGTTTCTAGCTCTCTATCTTTCTCCCTTCTTCTCTGTAAAAAATAAATAAAATATATTTAAAAAAAAAAAAAAAGAACAAGAGAGAGAGAAACATGCGCGGACCTAACACCATGAGCAGGATTCTGTGAGGCAGGCCGAGAGGACGGAGCGAGAGGGCAAACACATGGCCGGCGTGGCTCAGCGGCGGAGCGCTGACATATAAATCAGGAGGTCAGGGTTCGATTCCCGGTCAGGGCACAGGCCCGGGTTGTGGGCTCCATCCCCAGTGGGGGGCGTGCAGGAGGCGGCCGATCCATGGTTCTCTCTCATCATGGATGTTTCTCTCTCTCTCTCTCTCTCTCCCTCTCCTTTCCTCTCTGAAATCAATATAAATATTTTAAAAATATATATTTTATTGATATTTTACAGAAAGGAAGGGAAAGAGAGAGAGAGCTAGAAACATGGATGAGAGAGAAACATTGATCAGCTGCCTCCCGAACATCCCGCACTGGGGGTGTGCCTGCAGCCAAGACACATGCCCCTGACTGGAATTGAACCCGGGACCCTTCAGTCCGCAGGCCGACGCTCTATCCACCGAGCCAAACTGGTCTCAGCAATACAAATATATATTTTTTAAATTAAAAAATAGCCGAGGCCGTGTGCCCCGGGTGAGCCGTGTGTCCCAAGGGGGCCGTGTGCCCTGGATGAGCCGTCTGCCCCTGGGTGACCCGTGTGCCCCGGGTGAGCCGTGTGCCCTGGGGAAGCAGTGGGACCTGGGGGGAGGGGCTGTGTGAACCAGAGGAGGAGCGGATTCTATTCATATGGTCCTGAGATAGTCACCATAAAACAAGCAGATTGTCAAATGACAGCAGGGAGGGGAAGGAGACCTGGGGGGAGATAAGAGAACAACCAAAGGACTGGTATGCATGAATATAAGTACAACCAACGAACACAGAACTCTGGGGAGGGAGGGCATGAATGGGAGGTGGGTGGGGGGCAATGGTAAGCTATGTACACATATAATACCTTAATAAATTTAAAATAATAAAAATAAATAAATAAAGATATATGCTGGGGGGAAAAAATAGCCTAAACCAATTTGGCTCAGTGGATAGAGTGTCGGTCTGCCGACTGAAAGGTCCCGGGTTAGATTCCGGTCAAGGGCATGGACCTTGGTTGCGGACAGATCCCCGGTAGGGGGTGTGCAGGAGGCAGCTGATGGATGTTTCTCTCTCATTGATGTTTCTAACTCTCTATCCTTCTCCCTTCCTCTCTGTAAAAAATCAATAAAATAAAAGGATCATGATTTAAAAAATAAATAAATTGCCGAAACCGGTGTGGCTCAGTGGATAGAGCGTCGGCCTGTGAACTGAAGGGTCCGGGTTCGATTCCAGTCAAGGGCATGCACCTTGGTTGTGGCCACATCCTCAGTGGGGGGTGTGCAGGAGGCAGCTGATTGATGTTTCTCTCTCATCAATGTTTCTGGCTCTGTCCCTCTCTCTTCCTCTCTGTAAAAAATCAATAAAAAATATATATTTTTTAATTAAATTAAAATTAAAAAACATATATCGTTCACTCATGGCATCCTGGGACTGGCAAAGGCCGAGCACGGTGTAGGAAGAGGGTGCTCACAACCCCATTAGGACAGGAGGACGCTGGTGGCGCTGGATCCCATGGGCAAGACTGACCATGAACCAGCTCCCCAACGTGTCCCTAAACCTGAGACTTTAATAAAATACAATTTACTTATTTTTTACAGAAAGGAAGGGAGAGTGAGAAACATCAATGAGAGAGAGACAACCACCAGAGACGCCCCCCATTGGGGATGTGCCCACAACCAAGGTCCATGCCCTTGACTGGAATTGAACCCGGGACCCTTCAGTCCACAGGCCGATGCTCCATGCACTGAGCCACACCGGTTAGGGCAATGCTTTTTTATTATTAACTAGAGGTCCTGTGCACGGAATTCATGCACCCGGGGGAGGGGGTTCCCCTCAGCCTGCCTTGCCCTCTCGCAGTTGGGGAGCCCTCGGGCGATGTCCCACCGCCGCCGCTGCTGCGCTCACAGCCATGAGCCTGGCCCAGGGCTTCAGGCTGAGCGGCCTCCCCGTGGGAGCGCACTGGCCACCAGGGGGCAGCTCCTGCACTGAGCCTTTGTCGTCATAGCAACCTGTAGCTTGATGGATTTGCATATTAGCCTTTTAATATACAGAGTGGCCAGATGATGATAATCTCTGAACACAACAATCTGGCCACTCAGTGTGTGTGTGTGTGTGTATAAATATAAATACACACACACACATATATGTCCCTCTATATGTGTGTGTGTGTATGTGTGTGTATATATATATATATATATATATATAGAGAGAGAGAGAGAGAGAGAGAGAGGCCCGGTGCATGCATTCGTGCATGGGTAGGGTCCGGCCAGCCTGGCCAGGGGGAGGGGACGTGGGCGGTTGGCCGGCCTGCCTGCTGGTCGAACTCCTGGTCCAGGGGACCATTTGCACATTAGCCTTTTATTCTATAGGATATGCACTGAGTGGCCAGATTATTAAGCGTTCAGAGATCATCATTATCTGGCCACTCCATTTGTATTTTTATTCATTTCAGAGAGAAAAGGAGAGGGAGAGAGAGAAACATCGATGATGAGAGAGGATCACGGACCGGCTGCCTCCTGCACACCCCCCACTGGGGACAGAGCCCGCCACCCGGGCCTGTGCCCTGACTGGGAATCGAACCCTGACCTCCTGGTTCGTAGGCCGATGCTCAACCCCTGAGCCACGCTGGGTGGCCGGGCCGACGAGGCTGCTCCTGATATTTCTGCTCGGGACCAAAACCCACTCCCGTGGGCGGACGGACTGGCAGTGCCGGTGGGGGGGTAGGGGGGTCCCTTACCCACGGTCACCAGTGAGGTGACGCCGCCACCTTTGGCGCGACACACGGAGGCCGTGGGGAAGCCGGCCGCGTGCAGGAACGTGGCCGCGTGGCTCTGCACCTCGATGAGGTCGGGGGTCCGGCTGGCCTCGGCGTTGCTGATCTTGAGGACGAACTCCCCGGCCGTGGGCACGAGCACGTGGAAGTTCTGGTCGTCGTAGCTGGGGAGCGGCCGCACCTCCGACGCCCGGAGCCCGAACTCGGCCTCCACCAGGGCGCGGGCCTGCGCCTCGCTGAACGCGGGTTTGGCCGAGGCCTGCGCCCGCAGGTCAGCTCCACTCGACGCCATGTCGGGGCACAGCCTGGAGGGGGGAGTCAGACACGGAGCGGACCTGTTCACTGATGGACTCTACGGCATATCTGTCCGCTGATCTCAGGGAGGAGGGGAGAGGGAGAGAGAGAGAGAGAAACATCCGAGATGAGAGAGAACCACGGACCGGCTGCCCCCTGCACGCCCCCCACTGGGGATCGAGCCTGCAAACCTGGGCCTGGACCCTTGACCAGAGTCGAACCCGGGATCCTTCGGTCCACAGGCCGATGCTCTAACCACTGACCCACACCAGCCAGGGCCATTGTTAGCTTTATGTTGCTCAGTACATCAAGTTTCTGGGACCTCTCCCTTCCTTGCTGGTTTTTTTTTTTTTTTTTTTTTAATTTCTTGCCAAAACCGGTTTGGCTGAGTGGACAGAGCATCGGCCTGCAGACTGGAAGGTCCCAGGTTCGATTCCGGTCAAGGGCATGGACCTTGGTTGCGGGCACATTCTCAGTGCGGGTGTGCAGGAGGCAGCTGATGGATGTTTCTCTCTCATCGATGTTTCTAACTCTCTATCCCTCTCTCCTCCTCTCTGTAAAAAATCAGTAAAATATATATATATATATATATATATATATATATTAAACAATTCACTTATTTTTATTTTTTATTTTATTGATTTCTTACAGAGAGGAAGAGAGAGGGATAGAGAGTTAGAAACATCAATGATGGAGAATCATCGACCAGCTGCCTCTTGCACACCTCCTACTGGGAATGTGCCCGCAACCAAGGTACGTGCCCTTGATCTGAATCGAACCCGGGACCTTTCAGTCCCCAGGCCAACACTCTATCCATTGAGCCAAACCGGTTTCGGCAATAATAAAATATTAGGCAATATTTTAAAAAAATACTAAAATATATTTCTTTATTGATCTCAGAGGGGAAAGGAGAGGGAGAGAGAAACATCCATGAGGAGAGAGAATCATGGATCAGCTGCCTCCTGCACACCCCCCACCGGGGATGTGCCCACAACCAAGGCACATGCCCTTGACCGGAATCGAACCCGGGACCCTTCAGTCCGCAGGCCGACGCTCTATCCACTGAGCCACGCTGGTCAGTTCCCCATCAATTATTTCAAACCCGCTTCCCATCCTGCAGGTATGTTTCCAGGGACGGGACGCAGACCCGGAAGCACCTCGGTCCGCACGCCCAGCTCCCCCCCGACACCCCCCACCAACCTCACTCACCGGGGACATCAGGTCCTGAGAGGTTCGGCCTTGCCCACGAGTACAGACCAAGTCAGAGCAAGAACTCAGCTCCCGCGACCCCTCCTCCAGGACGATGTCCTTTGGACCATATTACCATTTTTTGAGTTAAAATGTAATTTCAGGCCAGGCCAGCATGGTCCAGGGGTTGAGCACTGACCTATGACCTATGACCTATGAATCATGGATATTTCTATTTCTTTCTCCCACTTCCTTCCTCTTCGAAATCAATAAAAAAATATTTATTTAAAAAAAATATATATATAATTTTAAATATATTTTATTGATTTTTTACAGAGAGGAAGAGAAAGGGATAGAGAGTTAGAAACATCGATGAGAGAAAATCATCGATCAGCTGCCTCTTGCACACCCCCCACTGGGGATGTGCCCGCAACCAAGGTCCATGCCCTTGACCGGAATCGAACCCGGGACCTTTCAGTCCGCAGACTGACGCTCCACCACTGAGCCAAACCGGCTTCGGCAAAAAATATATTTTTGATTTCATAGAAGGGAGAGGAAGAGAGAGATAGAAACATCCATGATGAGAGAGAATCATGGATCGGCTGCCTTCTGCACGCCCCCTTCTGGGGATCGAGCCCGCAACCCGGGCCTGTGCCCTTGACTGGAATCAAACCCGGGACCCTTAGGTCCACAGGCCGAAGCTCTCTCCACTGAGCAACACCAGCCAGGGCTAAAAAAATATATATTTTTTTAAAGAAAAGTATAAACCTCACTGCCACTCCCCGCCACAGCCACCCTCCCCGACCCTCCCATCCGAAGTGATTTCTCTGCCTCCAAACCCACACGCCCCCGGGCCCCGGGCCTGTTCCCGCCATTCTGTTCTTGCCAACCACGCCTCATGCGGACTCTGACCGGAACCTTTGCTTTCAGGAGCAAATGTAAGTCAATCCGATCTTGTGACAAAGCCCAAATGGGGATTCAAAGCCATTCTTGCGCCTGAAACTTCTGGGACCCAGGATATCCTGTCACACCAAGTTTGAGCTTAAGACTTGACATAGAGCCCTAACCGGTGTGGCTCAGTGGATAGAGCGTCGGTCTACGGACTGAAGGGTCCCAGGTTCGACTCCGGTCAAGGGCATGGACCTTGGTTGCGGGCACGTCCCCAGTGGGGGGTGCGCAAGATGCAGCTGATGGATGTTTCTCTCTCATCGATGTTTCTAATGATCCCTCTCCCTCTGTAAAAAATCAATAAAATACATTATTTTTTTAAAAAAAGACCTGACATGGAATTTTAACATTATTTCTTCTGGGGATTTACACACTGGTGTAAGCCAACATTCCGAATGTAATGTGTAACACCTTACAAAGTCCACGGTTTTACTCTTAACTAAAGAGTTCAAGCTTTAACTAAAGCTTTAATGTTTTAAGGGACATTTAAAAATATATGTATTTTATTGATTTTCCACAGAGAGAAAGGGTGAGGGATAGAGATAGAAACGTCGATGAGAGAGAAAGATCCACAAGCTGCCTCCTGCACACCCCCTTCTGGGGATGTGCCCGCAACCAAGGAACATGCCCTTGGCCGGAATCAAACCCAGGACCCTTCCATCCTCAGGCTGATGCTCTATCCACTGAGCCAAACCATTTAGGGCAAAGTGCTTTCTTTTTAAAGATAAATTTTTCCCCAGGGGGCCGTGTGCCCCGGGTGAGCCGTGTGTCCCAGGGGGCCGTGTGCCCCGGGTGAGCCATGTGTCCCAGGGGGCCGTGTGACCCGGGTGAGCCGTGTGCCCCGGGGAAGCCGTGGGACCCAGGGGGAGGGGCGGTGAGAACCAGAGGAGGAGCGGACTCTATTCATGGGGTCCTGAGATAGTCACCATAAAACAAGCAGACTGTCCAATGACAGCGGGGAGGGGAAGGAGACCTGGGGGAGATAAGAGAACAACAGAAGGACTGGTATGCATGCATATAAGTACAACCAACGAACACAGAACTCTGGGGAGGGAGGGCATGAATGGGAGGTAGGGAGGGGGCAATGATAAGCTATGTACACAGATAATACCTTAATAAAAAAAATAAATAAAATAAATAAAGTCAAATTTGCCTCTTTTTTCCCTTTTTTGTATACAAGAACCCCAGACTATGGAACTAATGGCCCAGATCAAGTCAGGCCTGGAAAGTAAATAAAGTCAGGTATTTCCGCCTCCTGAGTGTGGAGGCGCCGAAGGAGGGACGAATCTGCGCCCCCTGCCAGCGGATGGGGGTTCACTCAGCACCCAGGACGTGCCAGCGCCAGGCCTCCTGCCAGAACCTCACCACCCTGTCCTGCAGCTGGGGCCGGACCTTCGGCCTTCCCCCCCCCCCCCTCGCTCCCCGCGGTTACAAAGTCCAGGAAGCTCTGCCCGGGGCCTCCCGCTCCTGCCACCCTTCCCCGGAGGAGAGCAGGGCGTCAGCAGGCCGGCGCCTGCACCCCGGCACCTGGCCCAGGTGGAACCGAGGAAAAAAGGGGGTGCCTTCCTGCCAGAGGCCCCCGGAGCCCGACCAGGCGGGGCTCAGGGGTTGACAACGCGCTGACCTCCGAGCCAGGAGGTCACAGGTTCGATTCCCGGTCAGGGCACAGGCCCGGGGTGCGGGTTCCATCCCTAGTAAGGGTCATGCAGGAGGCAGCCGGTCCATGATTCTCTCTTCATGGGTGTTTCTATCTCTCTTCCCCTCTGAGATCAATAAAAAAAAAATACATTATAAGAGTACAAAACTGCCTAGCCGGTGTGGCTCAGTGGATAGAGCGTCGGCCTGCGGATGGCAGGGTCCCGGGTTCGATTCCGGTCAAGGGCATGGACCTGGGCTGCGGGCACATCCCCGGTGGGGGGCGTGCAGGAGGCAGCTGGTGGATGTTTCTCTCTCATCGATGTTTCTGACTCTCTCAAGAGTTAGACCCAAGACGCAGGGGCGCCCGGTCGGCTCACAGCGCCTGGGGTGCCCGGTGCAGCGGGCCGCACCCCCGTGGGGGTCAGGGAGGAGGAGGCACCGACCCCCCGCCCGCGGGGAGCCTCTGCTCTCGGGGCTGCCCCCCTGTCCCCTTTGCCCCCCGTCCCCCCCATCCCCCTGCCCGCTCACCCTGCGCGGCCCGGGGTCCGAGGCGGCGGGGCTGAGGGCTGACCTCGCGCGGCGCGTCAGGCAGCCGCTGACCCGCAGCACCTCGGCCCGCCCCAGCTCCGAGCCCGCGGCCCCGGACTTCTGATTGGCTCCTTGAGAGAACCCCGCCGCCAATCAGCGCAGAGGAAGGGCCCGGCGAGGCTCCGCCCCGCCCTATCGAGACGTCGCGGGCCGAGATCAGGCCGCCGATTCGCTCTCGGCAATCTGGCCCCGCCTCCCGGGCGCTCACGTCTGTCAAAATCTGGACGTACCTGGGATTCTTGCTTTTGATTGGCTCTTGGACACTCTGCCCCGCCCCCCCACGAGCAGAGCAGCTCTGAGCTTCCGGCTATTGAGCTGTACGGAGCAGAGGGCAGTCCGGGTAGGAGGTTGGAAGGACCTTGTTTTCTAGGGATCGGAGGTGTCCGGGGCCACCCTTTCTCCTTGCTCCCCTTCCCGCGGGCAGCGCGCACCCCGGAGGCTGCCTCAGGTCTGCTGGGAGGTCCGGGCGGGAGACCCAGCTCCCGGGACCGCGGGCAGAACAGGCCTGCACACTCCTAGTGCTCGCTGATGGGGGGCTCAGGGTCTGGACCACACACAGCACCCCGTTTCCTACTCTCTTCCAGAGCCCCTGACTTCACTGTAACAGAGGGAAAGGAGGCGGGGAGGTACCCCAGGGGCGGGTCAGAAACTGGAGAAATCTCCCCTGGGGGGGAAAAGGTCAGAAACACGTGACTCCCAGGAAGCTGCCAGAGCATCACGAGTGGAGGCCGGTTAAGGACAGCCAGGCTGATGGACGGACAGCTGGATGCACCCCCGCAGCCCACAGGACCTCTGAGGGGGGGGTCTCAGCACCCAATCAGGCACCTGGGTCCTTGTTTTTTGTAAATGCACAGACCCCACCCCTGGCCCCCCATGCTTTTATTCCTTTTTTCTATCAGGTGATCTGGGACCGTGATTGACTCGGATGCTCTGCCGAGGGCGGGCCTTCCCCCTTTGGATCTGGGTCTTATCTGCCAGCGGCAGGCCGCCTCCTGCGGTCCCATTCTTCACCGTCTCTTCCCTCCAGGCTGAGACCAGCTTTGATTTGGTTTCCTGAAGCCAGTCTGACTGCTGGGGTTCATGAGGGCACTCTGCTTACCTGTCCCTCAGGCAGCGTGTGAATTCTGCCCCCTCACCACGTTCACTTTGTCTTGTTCTTTTTTTTTATTTATTTTAAAAAATATTTTATTGATTTTTTACAGAGAGGAAGAGAGGGATAGAGTTGGAAACATCGATGAGAGTCATCGCCCAGCTGCCTCCTGCACACCCCCTACTGGGGATGTGCCCGCAACCAATGTACATGCCCTTGACCTGAATCGAACCTGGGACCTTTCAGTCCGCAGACCGACGCTCTATCCACTGAACCAAACCGGTTTCGGCCTGTTCTTTTTTTAAAGTACATATTTATTGATTTCAGAGAGCAAGGGAGAGGAACATCAGGGGTGAGAATCACCGATCGGCTGCTGCCTGCACGCCCCAGTTGGAGAAAATTCTAGATGCCATCCTATTTCTCTCTTCGTGAGGTGTTTTGTTTTCAGTCACCACAAATTATTTTAGTAGAAGAGCCCAACGTGTGATAATACAATTTTCTTTATTAAAAATAATTTACAGCATCAATAACATATACACAATTGTCATCAACAGAACTTCGCCTCCAATATATTTTTATACAATACTTAGCGTCATTGAACTTAAAACTGCTCCACGGTGTGGTTGGCTCTAGATGACTGACAATCCGTAGTTGCGTGGGACATGTTCAGGGTCACGTGCTGTGGGAGTGGTCGGGGACACCGGCACCACCCCAGTCCTCTCCTCCCCCTCCCCTCTCATCCCCCAATCACGTCGAGTCAACCCCCAGGACTGCAGTGCCGCCCCGAACCCAAAGGCATTGGAAGGTGTCCTAACCACGGGGCAACCCCGTCGGTCCATCCCTTCCCGCCGGCCACTCGCCCGCGGAGGTCACGCCCAGCGACCACGTGGGGACTGGCCTGGCCCCTCCAAGCCACTGGAGTGTGATCCCCCGTGGAAACCCAGCAGCCTGGCCGGGTCCTGACCCGTCGGTCCTCTGGAGACCGGACAAGCACCGGGACGACGTCGGCCGGGGAGCCTCGACGTAACCGCGCGGCGGGTGGCGGTGCCGCTCTCAGTGCCCAGAGGCACGGAACATGGTGGCTGGAGCTCGACAGCCCTTCTCGCTTCTCTTAGGGAGCCACGTCCTTCCCACGTGTTTGTAACACGTCATTACAGATCGAGCTCACAAAGGGGATCAAACAATAACGACCAACAACGCCGTTTCTGCGCACAGCGTTAGGCTGGAGGCAGAGCTGTCAGTCCGCAGACACACCCGTCCCCGCCAGCTTTCTGGTTCAGAGGAGGCCCATTCTGTTCCTGACAGGTTTGCTGGTACCGTTTCCCCGAAAATAAGACAGTGTCTTATATTAATTTTTGCTCCCAAAGATGTGCTAGGTCTTATTTTCAGAGGACGTCTTATTTTCGGGGAAACACGGTACCTTTCCTGGGCGAGGCAGGTGGAAATCTAAGTGCTTAGTTCACAGCTTGCTTTCCTGTCTCCCCCTCCTGGACTTGACGTTTATGACCCCCAGGCCTCTGCCTGAGGCCATATAACATCCTGAAACCCTATATGGGTGCCCGCCCCAACCCGATCTGGAATTACCCTTTCTTCAAACCGCACCACGGGTGTTTCAACATCCACCTTGGAAATTCTCTGTTCCCAACTCATGTGTTCATGTAAAGTAGGAACACATGTGCACTATAAATGCTCAGAGTAAAATGCTCAGGACCACGTGATCAGGTACCAGGAGCATCTAACGGTCTGAGCACGTGCTGGCAGGGCGCGGGGGGGGACGGCAGGGCTGGCGGTGCCAAGGCCTGAGCTCTGCCCCCAGGGGGCCGCGCCCGGCACTCAGGTCAGGACCCTCTCTCTGCCCGGGCCCAGGACCTCGCGCTGAAGCGCAGCAATGAATCAGGTCACAGGAAAGATCTTCCGTGGGGAACGTCATGCAGATCACCTTCTGTCACCCGTGGAGGTTAATTTTTTTTATTTAAAAAGGGGCATGGATGGGACTTTGTGAAATTCATTACCCACGCTGCTCCTTAAAAGCTGCCCCGTGTCTCGGAGACGGAGCCCTCAAGGGGGGGGCCGGCGCCTCTGGAGAGAACTGGGGGCTGAGCAGCCCCGTGTCCCACTGAGGGCCAGCTTTGGTGACAACAGAAGCAGGACTACCCCGCGGGCATCCACACCACGGAAACATGGACTCAAAGCGACAGGACACCGGCCTGAGCCTCTATACCACAGCCAACCCTTCCAGGGCCTCGCTGAGCAGCCACTCGGCAGGTGGAATCTGGTTGGCGATCCCCAGCTCCCAGCTCCGGGGGTGACAGCACCACAGGTGAGCCACCGCCTCCTCCCCTCAGCCAGGAGTGCCCGTGTGAGGGCTGCATGGGACACCTGTCGCCGTGGCCACTCTGTCCCGCCCCCCAGCCTCCGGGGAGGGCTGTGCGGAGCTGCAGAGGCCGGGCTGGAGGCCTCCCTGGCCGCTGGGCCGGGGCTGAGGCGCCCGGGAAGGACTAGTCCCCCTGTCCGTCTGCCCCACCCGCACCACGAGCCCGCGGCTGGCTTCTGCGCCCCCGCTGCACCCCGACGCCGGCGCACATCACCACAGCCTAACGATGCCAACGGAGCCGACACCAGAGGCTCCTCCCTGCAGATCTCCGAGGAGTCGTCCCGCCTTTATTTACACCCGGTGAGGACTCCTCGGGCTCACCTCTCCACTGCGCCCAGCAGTTAATAGCACCATCGTGAGGATTGGAAGTCAGAGTTCGCTCTGCCGCTGCGGCCCCGGAGCCGCCCTCCGCGGGGACGGGCGTCGGCGAGGCCGGCCCGCACGGAGGCCGGGCCCGCAGGTCCGCTGGGAGGGTCCGGGGAGTCGGCACTATGAGAATTTCCGGGCCACAAAGTTTAACAGTCCTCCGTGTTTGTATAACGTTATCTCCACGTCGTTTTCAAACGCAGCCATCACGCTGAACACTTTCCCGGTGCTGGTCTGGGAACGAACAGAATCTCCGAGTGAGTGAGGGGGCGGGAGGGCCTCCGCGTCTCAGAGGCCAGGACCTCGGTCCCCACGCGAGGCTGCCCCCCACGCTCTGTCCGGGAAACCTCTCCCGCTCCCTCACCACCCGGCCTCCCAGCTCCGGAGACATTGTCCCCCTGGTTCTGAAGGGCCACACGACCTCGCTAGAACACGAATCCGGCCCCGAGGATTCTGACCGAGAGCCAGGAGGCCGCACTCGCTGCTCACGTCCATCTCCCCGCATAGAACCCCCGCCCTCCTCTCTAGACCCCCGACGGTCACCCTGCCTCCCTGTGGAGCGGCTCCTGCCCCCAGCATGGGGCCAGGACAGAGCTGGGGGGAGGCTCCCGCCTCCCTCGGAGCTCACCCCGGAGGCCGCACGGCCCTGCCCGGCCCTGGTCCACCCGCCGGCCCAGCCGGTCCCGTAACGGGTACCTTCACGCTCAGCGTGGCCCCCGGAGACAGCTCCTCGGGGAAGGCCAGGGAGAAGGTCTCGCGGCCGGAGAGGCCCAGGGCCGAGGCGCTCTGCCCGGGGAGGAACTGCAGGGGCGCGATGCCCATGCCCACCAGGTGGTCCTTGTGGATCTTCTCGTAGCTCTCCGCCAGCACCGCCCTCACGCCCTGCAACACACGCGCATCATCACGCCGCTGTCGCCCTGGCTTTGTGCGGAGACTCTGCTCTGGGCCTTTCCCGCTCAAACGACCGCTCAGCTCCGCGCCCTCGCTCAGGTGGACGCTCCAAGCACCCGGAGCCTTGGACAGGCCAGGGCGAGGGTGGGCTGGACCGGGAAGGCTCCTGCCTGTCTCCCCTGGGCTCGCCCCCTCCCCAGGTGCCCCTACAACCAGGATCAGGGAACTCGGTGCCCCGCAGGGGACATAACGCCGGGGACGCCGGAAGGCCCGGCTCACCCGAGGCCCCCCAGGAGCACAGGAGGTCGGCTCCGTCGGCCCCAAAAGAGGGGGTTCTCTCTGGAGCAGCTCCAGGCCCAGCTTCTCACCCTCCACACGCCACTGCCGCTCAGGAGCCTCGTCAGACCCCCTCCCTGTCACCCCTCCACTGCTCACCCCCCGCTACCCTAAGTGGGCCTGAGACGAGGACGGCCCGGGCGGCGGCGAGGGGCCCTCTGGGTAAGCGCCAGGCTGAGCCGGGTCCCCAGGGTGCCAGCCCCCCAGGCACGGGGCGGCTCAGAGGGGACACTTCCTGCTGACCCCTCCCCGCCGAGCAAGGCCCCGCTGCCCGGCCGTGCCACCTGCCTGTCAGTGTGCACTGAGCGGACAGTGGGGACCGCCTGCCACGGGGGAGGGAGGCCCAGAACGTCAACACCGAAGAGTACCGCGAATCCCCCCAAATAAGACAGCCTCCGAAAATAAGACCCACTTCATGGAAACATAAGACATCCACTGAAAATAAGACCTAGCGCATCGCTGAAACCGGTTTGGCTCAGTGGGTAGAGCGTCGGCCTGCGGACTGAAAGGTCCCGGGTTCGATTCCGGTCAAGGGCATGGACCTTGGTTGCGGGCACATCCCCGGTAGGGGGTGTGCAAGAGGCAGCTGGTGGATGTTTCTCTCTCATCAACGTTTCTAGCTCTCTATCTCTCTCCCTTCCTCTCTGTAAAATAACAATAAAATATATTTAAAAAAAAAAAAAAAAGACCTAGCACATCTTTGGGAGCAAACATTAACATAAGGCACTGTCTTATTTTCAGGGAAACAGGGTAGAACGTCTCAGAAGGAAGGCTACGCTGATCACAAACATTCCCGGCCCTTGTGAAAGCCCAGGAAGGAGCTGCGTGCGCCCACCACCAGGCTGTCCGCTCAGGGCGCTGGGATGAGGACGAGGCCTCACACACACAGGCTGAGCGGGATGAGGCCGCCTCTGACCCCACCTGCAGGGAGCCCTCGCACCCGACGTCTGAGGTGACGGGGACACCGCATACATGCCACGTCCTGCTGCTGCCCCCGAGGAGCCGCTCCCCGGCAGACACGCGGGGAAACCAAGTAAAACCGGGCCCACACCTCGGAGCATGCACCTCCCTGGAGCAAACCCGAGAGGAGGAAGTGCAAGGGGGGCCGGCACATAAAGCTGCCCGTGGGGGCACATCACTCCCCATTCCCTCAGTAAGAAAAGGCCGCCCTGGCCGGTGTGGCTCAGTGGATAGAGCGGCGGCCTGCGGACTGAAGGGTCCCGGGTTCGATTCCAGTCAGGGGCATGGACCTTGGTTGCGGGCACATCCCCAGTAGGGGGCGTGCAGGAGGCAGCTGATGGATGTTTCTCTCTCATTGACGTTTCTATCGCTCTCTCTTCCTTCCTCTCTGTAAAAACCAATAAAATTATATATAAAAAAGAAAAGGCTGTCACGGGCTCCAGTTCAGAACGTTACTAGCTTATGTATGGTCACTCGGAAAACCCCCACAGGTTATTAGATCAAACGGGTCCGTGGCCGGGGCGGGGCGGGGCGGGCGCAGAGAACGGGGTGAGAGGAGACGGGAGGTCGGTACCAGCAGGTAGGGCCCCTTGGCCGCCCAGTCTCGGGAGCTCCCGGAGCCGTACTTCTTCCCCGCGAGGATGAGGAGCGGGATGCCCTCCTTCTGGTACAGCTCCGCCGCCTCAAACACGTCCAGCTGCGGTGAGGACAGACAGGTCACCACGGCCGGCTCCGGGCGCCGCCAGCGCACCCAGCGCATCCCCCGCGCCCCGCACCCCTCACCGTCTGTCCCGACGGGAAATGGATGGTCTTGGGGGCCGGCTTCCCGATGAACTTGTTCAAAAGCTTGGTGTTTGCAAAGGTGCCTCTCGTCATCACGGCGTCGTTGCCTCGGCGGGCTCCGTAGGAGTTGAATTCTCGCGGGGTAAGGCTACAAGCAGCCAGGGATCGGACACTTACTCAAACGCACTTTAGTAATCACAGAAAACTCCCGGCATCTACGCACTAGAGGCCCAGGGCTTGAAAACTCATTTCTCAGCCCGGCCTGCCCCCTCACAGTCCAGGAGCCCGCAGGGGTGGGAGGCAACCCAGCGATCAGGGGAAGGCATCGACCCATCACACCTCTGCTGCTGCCACTGCCGGCAGCGCAAACCTCGACTGGCCCTGGTGACCTGAGCCTCAGGCAGGTGGCCCTGGGCAGCTGCCATCCGAGGCTTGCCTGTGCCTTGGGCTGGCCCTGGGCTCACCCCTGGGCTGAGGGCACCTCGATCTTGTGGCTGTGGGTGCCGCCATCTTTGTGAGGGCGTGATGGTCAATTAGCATACCCCCCCTTTACGTTAGACAAGATGTGGGGTCAGTGGTTTGGCTCAGGTGGCTGGAGCGGTGTCCCTCGCCCAGAGGTGGGGGCTCCATTCTTGGTCAGAGCACATGCCCAGGCTGCTGGTTCCATCTCCAGCCGGGCATTTACGTGTGGCAACCAACCGGTGTTTCTCTCCTCTTTCCCATCAGTGCTCCTCCCTTCCTCCCTCTAGAATCGATGAGAAACTTCCCCTGAGTGAGGACTGAAAACTCACCTGGCTTTTGACTGACCCAGCCCAGCCCCACGAACGGCAGGCCCCCTACCCCCCGCTTCCCGCCATTACGGCATGCCCCCGCCCTTGCCCGGGCACCCACCCTCTGTGGGTCAGGTACTTGGCGGCGGCGCTGCTGCGGGCGATGCTGCCCGCGGGCGAGATGTGGTCGGTGGTGACGGCGTCCCCGAGGTGCAGCAGCACGTGGGCGTTCTCGATGGGTCGCGGGGCGGCTGGCTCCCGGGTCTGAGGGGAGGGGGGGGAGGCACTGAGCTCCACGGTGCCACCTCGCCACCCACCGCCTCAAGAGAGGAGGAAGGACCGTGCTTACCAGCTTGTCGAAGAACGAGGGGCACCGGATGTATGTGGACTTGGGGTCCCACGGAAACAGGACCGAATCGGGCGCCTCCAGGGAATTCCACCGCTTGTCGCCCGTCTGTGGGGGAAGACAGACGAGAGGGTGAGGACAAGGGCTTACGCAGTGGTCGCGGGAATGAAACTACTCAGGCCTTCCCCATTTCCTACGGAAAGCGCATGGCCATTCCAAACCATCGTGGTGCCCTGGCCGTGTGGCTCAGTGGATAGAGCATCGGCCTATGGACCAAAGGGTCCTAGGTTTGATTCCTGTCAAGGGCCCATGCCCCGGTTGTGGGCTCGATCCCCAGTGTGGGGCATGCAGGAGGCAGCCGATCCATGATTCTATCTCATCATGGATGTTTTTGTCTTTCCTTCTCCCTTCTTCTCTGAAATCAACAAATATTTAAAAAAATAAAAGTAAACCATGATGGCACCTTCACCGTGTGGTTCAGTGTAGCACAAGAGGCCACCAATCCAGGATTCTCTCTCATCATTGAAGTTTCTACCCCACTCTCCCTTCTGCTCTGAATTAAATAAAAATACATTTGAAAGAATAAAATAAACCATCACGGCATTCCGAGGAGGAACAAAGACTTCTCGTCCAGTCCCAGCTGTATCAGGTACACCTTCCGACTTAAGTTTATTATAAACTGAACATAAAGGGCTCCGGAATCCACCCTGACCAGGTGGTTGGAGCATCAGCCCGTGGACCAACAGGGTGCGGGTTTGACCCCCGTCAGGGACCTACCTAGGTTTTGGTCCCATGCCCAGTTGGGCGAGAAAGGGAGGCAACTGACTGATGTCTCTCTCTCCCCCTAAAAATCAATGACACGTCCTCGGGTGAGGATAAAAAAGCCACAAGAAACCAAAACCTTAATGAACGCAAAGCTGGAGAAGTTAGAAATACCCGCACACGCTGCTGAAGAGGAGCGAGTGTGCTGTGTGCGCATGAATGTGTTGTGTATGAGCTATGTGTATGCTGTGCACGACTGTGCTGCATGTGTGTTGTGTGTGCACTGCGTGTGAGTGTCCTACGTGAGCTGTGCTGTGTCTGTGTTTATGTGTGTGCACATGATGCTGCTCACCGCCAAGAACAGGACAGAAAAGCCTCTGCTTTGAGACGTGTCCCACCACCTCCCCAACCACACGCCCGTGCCCACTGCTCAGCTCCGAGGCCCTGAACCGCCCGTGCTCCACCTCGACGTCCCTGCTCCGCCCTCACCCCCACCCCCCGGCCCAGTCCACAGAGCCAGTCTTCCGGTGACGACACGCCTCCCTGCCAGCTTCCCAACACTCCCCACGACGCGCCCACCGCTGCACTCAGATCCCACCAACTCCCATAGGCTCCTCCGCCCCCTGCCACCATCACCTCCTCCTGCCACCCTCACCTCCTCCCGCCGCCCTCACTTCCTACGGACCCGGCCGTCCTCCTCCAGGCGCTCCTCAGACCTGGAGAGCCCGGCTCTGGGCCTAGGCCTGTGGCCAACCTGCTCACCTTTGACCTTCGCTCAAGGCCGTTTTCAGGCCCCCTCCCCTCCCCCCCAATTTTGCACGACTGGTTCGCTGTCCTGTATTTTCATCTCTATCTCCCCTAGCCTGAATGCTTCCTAATAACTGTGTGACTCCCCTGGTCGTTCTGCACCATCACAGAACTGTTCCGTGCAGACACATGCTGACCAGAGCACATACGTGATAAACGGGAGCGCACAGATGCCCTATCTGCCTCCCATTGTATTGTTCATGCCTGTGTGCGCATAAACCTCTGGGAGGTGCGTAGGGAGCTGACACCTTAGGGAGAGGGGTGGAGAGGTCAGTTTGCACCGATTCTTTTGGATTCTGAACCGTTTCAGTAAGAGTGACAAGCAAGGGTAGTTCCTGACGAGAAACGGAAACGTCGATGAGAGAATCATCCCCGACTGGTCCCTCGCACGCCCCACACCGGGCACCGAGCCACCCGGGCGTGTGCCCCGGCCTGGAACCAGCCAGTGACCTCCAGGCTCCGGGGCCGATGCCCAGCCTGAGCCCGCCAGCGGCCGCCCTTCTGTGAGCTCGTCCTCCGAGCTGTGCTCTCAGACTCCAGTGTGAAACGACCCTCGTGTCCGGATCGCGCAGGCCACACCGCACCCCGGAGACGCCTGTCCCCCTCAGAGGGACGAGGAGCGGCGGTCACAGACGCCGGAGCTCTGACCTCCATCTTCTCCTTCAGCGCCCGGAACACGGAGCTCAGCACCTGCTCCTCCTCCACCTGCTGCAGCTCCTCCCGGCTCGGCCAGACGTCCCGCAGGTACACGCGCTGGCCGGCGGGGCCGGTGCCTGCAAGACACGAACACGAAGCCTAACCCCGAGCCCCGCCACGGGCACAGTGCACGAGCGGAAGACGTGACCACGCGCACCCTGGACGCTAACATCGTGTGGACACCCCGGGACACCTGGGAGGAGGGCGGGGATGGGGGGGGGAGCACCGAGAACACGACGCCCCCCGGGGGCGGGCCGCCAGGCGTACCGAGGGGCTCCGTCTGGAAGTCGATGCTCACGGTGCCGGCCAGCGCGTACGCCACCACCAAGGGCGGGGAGGCCAGGTAGGTGGCGCGGACGCAATCGCAGAGACGCCCTTCGAAGTTCTTGTTCCCGGACAGGACGCCGCAGGTGACCAGGTCCCCCTGAAACACACAGGCCGGGTGAGGCCAGCGCAGCCCACACGAGGACACTGCTCCGGTGGACAGCCAGAAGGCAGCTCCAACCAGGACACAAGCCTTACGTTATAAAGAACTATGTCTAGAGTTAGAAACGGGCCTTCTGGTTATTTTGGGTGGACAGAGCGAGGACCAGAGCACGTACCTGCTTGACGGCGCTCAGCACGGCTTCGGACAGGGGCCCCGTGTTCCCCACGCACGTGGAGCAGCCGTAGCCGACGACTTCAAACCTGCAGGGAAAAGTGCCGGGTGGCGAGCACCACCGCGGGCGCGGGGCCGTCAGCTTCCTCCCCGAGGGGCCATGACGTGGACCAGCCTGCCGCCCCCCCTCCCCCGACCGGGCTGAGCCCGCCCTCTGGCTGCCTGCCCACACGCACACCCGGAGGGGCACGCCCAGAGGAGCACCCTCAGGCGAGCACACCCGGAGGGGCACATTCAGAAGGGCACCCCCGGAGGGGCACCCTCGGAGGAGCCGGGGCTGAGGCTGCCCGGTGGCATATGATGAGCTGCGTGTGACACCATCAGCACGCCTCAGCCTCCTCCCTGGGACCGGACCCAAACCGTGTCCCCCACGTCCTTCCAGGGGGCTCACCCCGAGGGGGAGCTCCCGGCGAGAGGCCAAGCGGCTCAGGGGCCAGGCCTGACCCTCTTCCCCTCAACCACTCAGGCCAGCAAGCTCCCTGACAGACACTTCAACACCACAGAACTGAAAACACACACACACAGCCACAGAATTGCTTTCGGGTGCTCCTCTAAGTTTAAAAAACAAAACAAAACAAAACCCTCAAAAACATAAAATGCATCCGGCTTGCAAGGAATTGATGATTTACGGAAGGCAGTATGTTTGAGCCTGCCCGGCGTGGCTCAGTGGTTAGCGTCGACCCAGGAACCAAGAGGTTCGATTCCCGGTCAGGGCACAGCCTGGGCCGTGGGCTTCATCCCCCACGGGGGGCGTGCAGGAGGCAGCCCACCAATAATCCCCCCTCGTCGCTGCCATTTCTCTCTCTCCCTCCCTCTCTGAAATCAATGGGGACATTTTAAGACGACACCTCACTCTGTTAATAAAGCAGCATTCTGTTCTGCACACCCCCCTACGGGCTCGGGGGGAGCCACCATCCCTGTCCGCCCGCCGCCCTCCTCTGGCCGGCACCCCGCCTGCCGCTCCTGTGCCCCCGCCCGTGTCTGCTGGGGGCAAGGCCTCACGGGGAGCGAGGCACCGGCCAGGGGACACAGGACTAAGCCTCTTCTTCCTCTCCTCTGCGTGACGTCCCGACGGGGCCCAGACGGGGCTCACCCGAGCGCGCGCAGGTAGGGCAGCACGCCGCTGGCGCTGAGGTAGTGCGTGACCATGCCGCCGCCGGGCGCCAGGCTGGTCCGGATGTACGGCTGCACCCGCAGCCCCGCCTCCACCGCCTTCTTGGCCAGCAGACCTGCGGACACGGGGAGGCCATGGGAGGGAGCCCACCCGGGGGGACAGACAGGAGCCCCACGTTCCCGCTATTTCCCAGCTGCCCCGCCTCGTTCCGCCGGGCCAGCGCCGTGGAGGCAGCCCGCACAGGCTCCCGCCCGACGTGGACCGACGTGTTTCCGCAGCCACCGAATAACGGGACACGGTGCCCACGTGACCCTCGCGTGGCGTGTCTCCTCCCACGCTCCGCGGGTCCAGCACAGCCACGGCCGCTCCCAGACCAGACCCGCCAGTCACCATCCTCCTGGTCAGCAGGAGACGCTGGTGACAGTCAGCCCGGGCCCGGCTGGACCCCCCCCCCCCCAGCCGAGGGACAGAGTGGCCGTCACTCGGGGGACGCGGTGGCCTCGCTCCGCCCTACCTGCCGCCAGCATGACGGACGGGTTGCAGTTGTTGGTGCAGCTGGTGAGGGCGGCCACCACCACGGCCCCGTGCGACAGGCGGTAGTCACTCCCTTCGTAGTGCAGCGAGACCGTGTCGTGCTGTTTCTCGGCCGCGATCTGGAAGCCTCGGAATCCAACCTGGAGGGAGGGATCCCCACAGACATGAGCATGAGGAGAGAAAACACAGCCTGCCGGTGTGGCTCAATGGATAGAGCCTCAGCCTGCAGACTGAAGGGTCTCAGGTACGATTCCCGCTCAGGGCACAGGCCCGGGCTGCGGGCTCCATCCCCAGTGCAGGGCGTGCAGGAGGCAGCCCATCCATGATCCTCTCTCATCACAGATGTTTCTCTCTCCCTCTCCCTTCCTCTCCGACATCACTAAAAACATATACAGGGGAAGAAAAAGAAAACACACGTGGGGATTGAACACTGGCCGTCAGACGCATGTGAGGTGCTAAGGGCTGGGATGGCAGCTCTGGAGAGACAGTAAGGGCCAGTGTGCGGCACAGAGAACGCGGGGCCACGTGTCTAGGCGGGCGGGCGTCACGCGGCAGTCTAGAGATCGGCAGGAATGTCAGAGCTGGTGGACCACGTCAGGGGAGCCGGAGCCACGCGGTATCCACGGGGGAAATAGGGCTGTGGGACCAAGAAGCCAGCCTTTCGGCTGGAAACACAGGGACCCGCCCGCTCCCCCCGGGCCCACCTTCTCGCCGAGGCAGGCGCGGAAGTCCTCCTTCATCTCCGTCACGGCCACCCTGTCCTGCGGCCTCTTGGGGCCGCTGACCGTGGCAACGATGGAGCTCAGGTTGATCCGGATCACCTGGGCGAGGGCAGAGGGAAGAGGGAAGAGGAGGAATCAGGCATTGTAGATCCCAATCCAAGCACTACGTTCTGAGAAAGAGTAAGTATATTTGTATTTTTTAATATAGATTTTATTGATTTTTTTACAGAGAGGAAGGGAGAGGGATAGAGTTAGAAACATTGAGGAGAGAAACATCCATCAGCTGCCTCCTGCACACCCTCTGCTGGGGATGTGTCTGCAACCAAGGTCCATGCCCCTGACTGGGATCGAACCCGGGACCCTTCAGTCCGCAGGCCGATGCTCCATCCACTGAGCCACACCGGTTAAGGCTATTATTTGTATTTTTTAAATACAACTTGTTGTAATGGGGACACACACACACACACCCCAAAGGTATTTAACACCCCGTTTAACTTAAGAAATACATGAAAATGTGCCAAAAGCAAGACTAGCAGGTACGTGTGCACACTGCCACACCCACAGCGGTGTCCTCCACGCGAACTTCTTCCCACTGTCCCCACGCTCTGCCTGGCCGAGTGGGCCTTCCTTTCTCTACTTCACTGAAAGAAAAATCCAGCCGAAACCGGTTTGGCTCAGTGGATAGAGCGTCAGCCTGCGGACTGAAGGGTCCCGGGTTGGATTCCAGTCAACACATGTACCATGGTTGCAGGCACTTCCCAGTGGGGGGTGTGCAGGAGGCGGCTGATCGATGATTCTCTCTAACAAGGAGGAAATATGCAAATTGACCATCACACCCCACCACAAACTGGCAGCGCCCGGCCACAGGAGGGACTCTGGCCAGGGAAGGCAGTTGTGGGCTATGAGGCCAGCAGGGGACGGCATTTTGGGGGGAATCAGGCCGGCAGCGGGAATCAGTTGGGGGCAAGAAGGCCGACAGGCAGAGTGGTTAGGGGCGATCTGGCAGACAGGCAGGCAGGTGAACAGTTAGGAGCCAGTGGTCCTGGATTACGAGAAGGATGTCCAACTACCAGTTTAGGCCCAATCCCTCGGTACACCCCCCAAGGGGTCCCAGACTGGAGAGGGTGCAGGCCGATGAGGCACACCCCCACTGTCCCATGCATGAATTTCGTGCACCGGGCCTCTAGCAGCAACAACAGCAGCTGTCCTCCCAGCAGCACCCGAGCCTGTCCTAAGGAACGTGCACCTCCTCTCGTCCGGATCCCGTGGGGCAGTATCACCTTCGCACTCAGCGACGGGGACACGGAGGCAGGAGGCTGCGTGGCTTGTGGGGTCACACAGCGAAGAGACGGGAGGCCAGGCTCTGCACTCACCTGGGAGTACTCCGGCTCCCCAGCGTCACTCTGCTCGCTGCGGAACAACTTCACCGCCTTCAGGTAGGTCTCCATGGACTTGAGTCTGGCTTTGTCAAAGCCTGGAAGACAAGCAGCGGAAACCCGGGGAGGGGTCTGAAACCTCTGGGGAAAGGTGCCCAATTCTAAGGATGAGCAGGAGACAACTGTTACAAAGTCCTGGGCACCCAGAACTGGACAGCACTCAAGAACCTCTCTGAGCCGAAACCGGTTTGGCTCAGTGGTAGAGCGTCGGTCTGGGGACTGAAAGGTCCCGGGTTCGATTCCGATGAAGGGCATATACATTGGTTGCGGGCACATCCCCGGAAGGGGGTGTGCAAGAGGCAGCTGGTTGATGTTTCTCTCTCATCGACGTTTCTAGCTCTCTATCTCTCTCCCTTCTTCTCTGTAAAATATCAATAAAATATATTAAAAAAAAAAAAAAAAAAAAAAGGAGCCTCTCTGAGCGGCTGGCAGCCCCTCCGGGTAACAGGACAGCAGGACCAGGAACCGAGAGGGCGGAAGGCGCAGACCCGCACTCGGCTCCTTTCTTGAGGCTGCGTGTCGATGGGTGCGCGGCGACTTTAAGGCCCCGGTGCTAAAAGGTCTTCTGACGGTTTATGTGAGCCACGCAATTTCACGAACATTAAAAACCAAGGCAGCGGTTCACAGAAGCACATCAGACAGACACGTGGCGGGCAGCTGCTTACCCACCAGACGACGCCCTGCCCTCACCCGTGTGCTCGAGGTGCCGCAGCGTCACGCTGTCCACAGGGAAGAAGCTGAGGGTAGCACCGTACTCGGGACTCATGTTGGCGATGGTCGTGCGGTCCACCACGGACAGCTGGGCGACTCCGCTTCCGAAAAACTCCACGAACTTCCCGGCCACGCCTGCCTGCCGGAGGTGCTGTGCGGGACGCAGACGCAGTTAGCAGCGGGGCGGGCTCCGACTTCCCGAAACCCCCACCCGAGGCCGGGGAAGGGAGGCAGAGGACTGCTCTGCTATGGCACACGCTCCTGATAAACAGTCAGAGGGAGGCCAGCGTCAGAGTTGGGATTCCCGCGTCCCGTTCTGAGACGGGTGCGGGGCGGACCCCTGGTGCGTGTCTTTTCCTCGCGGAGCAGCACATAAAGTACCGTATTTGCCGGCGTATAAGAGACTGGGCGTATAAGACGACCCCCTAACATTTCCACTAAAAATACAGAGTTTGTTATATACTCGCCGTATAAGACTACCCCCCACTTGGAGGCATATTTTTCAGGGCCAAATGGTCGTCTTATACGCCGGCAAATACGGTAACTGCGCTTCCAGCCACCAATGGCATGTGGGGCTGAATGAAATATCAGCGATCACACTGTGTATATGAAACAGTTATCCATCCTTCACATCCCCGCTCCTGTCCACACCTTCAGAGCAGTGATCATCATAGGGGAATTCCATTCTGATGGCTCCACACTTAATTCCTTCTGCCTTTTTCTTTTCTTTTAAAAAAATATATTTTATTGATTGTTCACAGAGAGGAAGAGAAAGGGATAGAGTGTTAGAAACATTGATGAGAGACATCCATCAGCTGCCTCCTACACACCCCCCCACTGGGGATGTGCCCGAAACCAGGGTACATGCCCTTGACCGGAATCGTACCTGGGACCCTTCAGTCCGCAGGCCAACGCTCTATCCACTGAGCCACACCGGTTTCGGCATAACGGCCTTTTTCTTAAGTCATTCCCAAATAACAGAAGCGGCTGCCCACTCTTCCCCACGGAACAGCCGGCTCAGACGGCGTCGGGAGCGAGCGGGCGGCCAGAAGGGAACCACGTCCGGCCTGTGAAGACGTCAGGCCGCCGGGAGGAGGTGGGGGGTCACCTGACCCAAACCCTCTACAGATGCACACAGGCGAGCCTAAGAGACAATGTCTCCTTCAATTCACAGCTATTGTTTTTGCAAACAAGAGCGAGACAGGCCGAAACCGGTTTGGCTCAGTGGTAGAGCGTCGGTCTGCGGACTGAAGGGTCCCGGGTTCGATTCCGGTCAAGGGCATGGACCTTGGTTGCGGGCACATCCCCGGTGGGGGGTGTGCAGGAGGCAGCTGTTCGATGTTTCTCTCTCATCGACGTTTCTAGCTCTCTATCTCTCTCCCTTCCTCTCTGTAAAATGTCAATAAAATATATTAAAAAAAAAAAAAAGAGCGAGACAGGTTAGATACGCCAAGATGCTGCCTTCGCCAAACCATGAGGTAGTACATTGAACACTTTGAAAACCACAGGGTTTGCCCTGTAAAGACTGTGACCAGAACGGGACCTCCACCAGGTACAACCTTCAATAATCAGCTTCTGTGCCCACAGGTCACAACATCAAAGCCAGGCTCGTGGTGCTGTTTCTTTAAGGATGCAGCCAGAGGGTCTGAGGGGCAACATTAACGCTCAGGATGCTGCAGGGAAGAACCGGTTTCCATGGAAACATAATGGGATGCTCCCCTTCCTCAGGCACGGGCTGTAATTGCCAATTTAGCTTCTTGACCTTTGGTCCACACGCCAAATCAATCATTTCTGCGAGGTGTCAAATGCTTCCCAAATGGGGCAAGGATCAATACTGCTGCCGGAGGGGGCAGCTCGCTTCTTCCCTGCGGATGTCCGGAAGCCCCCCACAACCGACCGCCCCGCGACCCCCGGGAGCACAGCGGCCCGGGTGCGGGGGGACTGCATCGTGATCACACGGTGACACAGGGCTCTCTCCTCTGACACAGGCCGTCACGTGGACTTCGTGTCACAAACACATAAAACCAAGTCAGCGAGCACCAGGCGTCCCGGGGCAGCGGGCAGCGGCTCACTGGACACCCTAGGGCAGTGCTGTGAAGCGACGCAGAGCAGCCCACAGGAAAGCCTGCCGAGCCCTGACCGGTGTGGCTCAGTGGGTAGAGCATTGGCCTGTGACTGAGGGGTCCCGGGTTTGATTTTGGTCAAGGGCACAGGCCCGGGTTGTGGGCTCGATCCCCAGTGGGAATTGGTGCAGGAGGCAGCCGACCCATCATGGATGTCTCTCTCTCCCCCTCTCCCTTCCTCTCTGAGACCAATGAAGGTGTATTTATAAAGAAAGGCTGATGCCACCGCAGCCCCGGTTGCTGTTTCTGAAAGGACCCGGGCAGAGCGATGATCCGGCAGGGGCAGGTGACTGTGTGACGCGTTAAAGGAGACCAGACTTTCCCCAACACCCCCCGGCACGTACCTTGGTGATGCCGAGAACGACGTCGATGGACGTGACGAAGGGGTTGGCGTGGCCGGTCAGCTCACAGCCCACCACCTCGGGCAGCGTGAGGGACACGGGCAGCCCCAGCATCACGGCCTCCGTCTCGATGCCTCCGACGCCTGCGGCGAGATGCGCGGCGTGTGAGCACAGACGGGGGCCACGCAGCTTCCCCGTCTGGGGGCTTGGAACCGCAGCTCCTCGCTCACTTGCCGAGAACCTAACCTCACCGCTGTGCAAGTCCAGGAGACGCCGAGTCCCGGTTAGGCTAAGCAGGGACCTACGCTCAAGACATGACACCGGCAGAGCCAGCCCGACCGCAGACGGAGAAAAGCAAAAGCTGGCGGTGCGGTGAGGCCTCGCATGGAGCAGGGCAGCCCGGGTGCAAGGAGGCAGGCAGCCACGGAAGCACAGTACACGAGAGTGACCACATCACCGTCACGGCACGCTAACCACCCCGGGGGCGCTGTGCACATTTCCCGAACCCTCTCTTAGCCCAGCCGGGTGTCGCTGGCGGTGGAGCAACAACCCAGGAACCAAGAGGTCACCGGTTCGATTCCCGGTCAGGGCATATGCCCAGGTTGCGGGCTCCGTCCCCAGTGTGAGCGCATGCAGGAGGCAGCCGATCAATAATTCTCTCTCATCGCCGAAACCGGTGTGGCTCAGTGGATAGAGCGTCGGCCTGCGGACTGAAAGGTCCCAGGTTCGATTCCGGTCAAGGGCATGGACCTTGGTTGCAAGCACATCCCCAGTGGGGGGTATGCAAGAGGCAGCTGATCAATGATTCTCTCTCATTGATGTTTCTAACTCTCTATCCCTCTCTCTTCCTCTCCTTAAAAAAAAAAATCAATAAAATATATTTTTAAAAAAATAATAATTCTCTCATCATGGATGTTTCTCCCTCTCCCTTCCTCTCTGAAATGAGTAAAAATATTTTTTTTTAAATTGATTTAAAAATAAATAAACCCTTGCTGACCACCCCGTCCCACCCACCCGAGCTAAGCTCTCCCCCCGGCTGCCCGGATAGCGCCCCGGTCTCAGCGGCCTCGCGGCCCGAGTGGGCCCTGTGAGCCCTGAGGCCCCGCACTCACCCCAGCCCAGCACGCCCAGGCCGTTCACCATGGTGACGTGGGAGTCGGTGCCCACCACGCTGTCCGGGAAGAGCAGGGCCTCGTCCTCGAAGACCACGCGGGACAGGTGCTCCAGGCTCACCTGGTGGGCCAGGCCCGTGCCCGGCGGCACCAGCGCCACGTTCCGGAAGGCGCGCGAGCACCACTAGGTGAGGGCAGAGAGACGGCGTGAACGCGTCCCACGGACGTGTGCTCACCATCACGACATACACACCGACACCGAAACACTGACCAGTGGCTCCCGTGGTCCCCGTCTACAGACTACCGTAACCCTAAGCACCTACCCAGCAGACTGTCCGACAGACAGGTAAGTCACAGAACAACATCCCAGTTTCCTGCCGTGTCCCAGGCTGGGGTGTAAGTTCAAAACCCACTGGCCTCCATACAACCCCCACACCTGCCAGTATCCACAAACTTCACTTAAAGTGCCCCCGCATCTGTACCTTGAAGAACTGGAGCCTCTCCCGGTTCCGGCCGAATTCCACCTCCTGGTTCTTTAACACGGTCTCAGGCCTGTGGGGAGGAGGGCCGTCAGTGTGCGTCACAGGAAGAGCGCCCCTTTCGGGGTCTCCCAGTCTCCCCGACACCGATCAGCCGCATCTGGGAACCGCCACGCCTCCCCACAAGGCGGTGCGGCCCCTCCGTGACCGCTAGGAGGAGCCAGAGGGACGCGGAGAGTACCTGCCCACAAGGCCACGCCCACGTGTCCCCAGCTGCCTTCCTGGGTGGGACTCCTTCCCTCCCCCTCGGGGCCCGCGCTGCACCTAATGGACGTTTCAGAGATCGTTACCGCGCAGCTGGTGATTAAGGCTTGATTGAATACCAATAAACATAAATCACACGGGCCCCCCCAGGGCCGATACTCCAGCTGTTCAACGGGCCAGGTTTTCAATACAAAGACCCGTCAATAACTCACTGCTGAGCGGTCCCGGGGGGCGTCCTAATCACCGCGACCCAGCCAGCACCTGCGCCATCGGGGGCGCCCCGGCCGGGGGCGGATTCTGGATGAAGGCCCCCCAATTATCCGGCTGCAGCACCTGGGGCCGCAGGGCGCCACCCCCGCCTTACCAGCTGAGCCCCGCCAGACACCCCTGACACACACACACAGACACACACACACACACACACACACACCCCACGGCCCGGACGGCATGGCACCCATCCTATACTTCATAATTCAGACTTAACACTGGAGGGAAGAGCTACACCACGTTGGGTTTTTAGACATAAAAATATACCATCTTGGCCCCTCCCACGCTGCCAGTTAGACAATAAAAAATCAGGGATGTTTGGGCAATAAACGCTCCCTCCCAAGAACCTCTGTGAGGGGATGGGGACCTCAGAGTCCACACTGGGCACGGGAACGAGGGGCGAGGACGTGGGACGCCACAATGGAGGGCAGAGGACCCCCAGGCCAGTGAGGAAGGAGGAACGCCAGGTCGGCCCCTATAACCTCCATGGACTTCAATACAGCCAAAACTTTAAAAAAAATAAAGGAAGAAAATGTAACGTTCATAAGCTGCCTGCTGGGAAACGGAACGGGCTCCTGAGACAGGAGTCTCTTCCCGACCGCCCGGCTCGGCCAGGTGACCACACACACACACACACACACACACACACACACCCAGCTCAGCCAGGTGACCACACACACACACACACACACACACACACACACACACCCAGCTCAGCCAGGTGACCATACACACACACACACCCGGCACACACACCCGGCTCAGCCAGGTGACAGCACACACACACACACACACACAGCTCAGCCAGGTGATCACACACACACACACACACACACACACACGACGCGGTACCTCGGAGGCGGCCAACACAAACACCCTCCTAGTAGGGAGCAAAGCTGAAAACGTAAGTAAATGGGGAATCCACAGAACACGACGGGTGTGGCCGGCACACACTCACTGAGGTAAAAGCTCTCCGCTAAGACCCACGAGCCGGGAGATCGACCACCTTTACAGGGAGACCTAACGCTCCTCTGGGCTCAGACCTAACGGCGCCCGCTGGGACCCGGGGCCAACAGGCAGCACCCCGCAGACAGTACGGGCCCGGAGTAACACCCCACACAGACAGTACAGCCCGGAGTAACCCCCCACACAGACAGTACAGCCCGGAGTAACACCCACACAGACAGTACGGCCCGGAGTAACACCCCACACAGACAGTACAGCCCGGAGTAACACCCCCACACAGACAGTACGGCCCGGAGTAACACCCCACACAGACAGTACAGCCCGGAGTAACCCCCCACACAGACAGTACAGCCCGGAGTAACACCCCACACAGACAGTACGGCCCGGAGTAACACCCGACACAGACAGTACGGCCCCGGAGTAACACCCACACAGACAGTACAGCCCGGAGTAACACCCACACAGACAGTACAGCCCGGAGTAACACCCACACAGACAGTACGGCCCGGAGTAACACCCACACAGACAGTAAGGCCCGGAGTAACACCCCACACACACAGTATGGCCCGGAGCAGGGGGGTGTGGGGGGAGGTGGAGGGGATGGGGGCGGGTCAGGGCAGGGGGGTGTACATACTCGGGCACCGGCTGCAGGTGGAACGGGCACAGCAGGGGCGTGTTCTCGATCTGCGTGGCCGGCCTCCCGGCGCCTCGGCCCGGCTCCCCCGGGTCGCAGGGCCCCCGGCAGGCGGCCGGGCCCCGGCAGGGCAGTCTCCGGGGCGGCGCCGGCGCCCGGAGTGGCGAGAGCTTGGCTGCTTTCGGCAGGTCCCCGCCGCCAGGGTTGGGCGCGTTCTGTACCGCACTGCCGTTCACACGAGGGAACAAAGCCGGTTAGTGACAGGAACTCAGCTCTTCAAACCCCCCCAGCACGCAAACGCCCGGCCACACACACCCCCCAGCACGCACACGCCAGGCCACACCCCCCCAGCACGCATACACCAGGCCACACCCCCCCCAGCACGCACACGCCAGGCCACACACACCCCCCCCAGCACGCACACGCCAGCCCACACTCACCCCCCAGCACGCACACGCCAGGCCACACTCACCCCAGCACGCACACGCCCGGGCACACCCCCCCCCAGCATGCACACGCCAGCCCACACTCCCCCCCAGCACGCACACGCCCGGGCACACACCCCCCCAGCACGCACACGCCAGGCCACACACCCCCCAGCACGCACACGCCAGCCCACACTCACCCCCCAGCACGCACACGCCAGGCCACACACCCCCCCAGCACGCACACGCCCGGGCACACACACCCCCCCCAGCACGCACACGCCAGCCCACACTCACCCCCCAGCACACACACGCCAGGCCACACACCCCCCCAGCACGCACACGCCCGGGCACACACCCCCCCAGCATGCACACGCCAGCCCACACTCCCCCCCAGCACGCACACGCCAGGCCACACACACCCCCCAGCACGCACACGCCAGGCCACACACACCCCCCCCAGCACGCACACGCCAGCCCACACTCACCCCCCAGCATGCACACGCCAGGCCACACACCCCCCAGCACGCACACGCCCGGGCACACACCCCCCCAGCACGCACACGCCCGGCCACACACACCCCCCAGCACGCACACGCCAGGCCACACACACCCCCCCCAGCACGCACACGCCAGCCCACACTCACCCCCCAGCATGCACACGCCAGGCCACACACCCCCCAGCACGCACATGCCCGGGCACACACCCCCCCCCAGCATGCACACGCCCGGGCACACACACCCCCAGCATGCACACACCAGGCCACACTCCCCCCCAGCACGCACACGCCAGGCCACACACACCCCCCAGCACGCACACGCCAGCCCACACTCATCCCCCAGCACGCACACGCCAGGCCACACACCCCCCAGCACGCACACGCCCGGGCACACACACCCCCAGCATGCACACGCCAGGCCACACACACACCCCCAGCACGCACACGCCCGGGCACACACCCCCCCAGCATGCACACGCCAGCCCACACTCCCCCCCAGCACGCACACGCCCGGCCACACACACCCTCCAGCACGCACACGCCCAGCCACACACACCCCCAGCACACACACACCAGGCCACACACACCAGGCCACACACACCCTCCCAGCACGCACACACACCCCAGCACACACACACACAACTAAACACGTCACCAGCTTTTCTCGTCACGCCAGTCACTACTACACGCAGGAAACGGGAATGGATCCCCCGCCCCCGTCACGCCCGCCCGTGGGAGGCGCCCGCCTGCCCAGTGGCACGGCCGCGGCGTCGGGGTACCATTTGCTGAAGTCGATCTGCAGAGAGTGGTCCACGGTGAGGTCCGTGGGGCAGGCAGGGTGCACGTTCTTGGGGTCCCCGCCCAGCGTCTTCACCGCCTCCCGCATGGCGGCGAGGTCCACCATGGCCGGGATGCCACTGGAAGCAGAGGGCACGCTGAGCCTAGCTGGCCTGCACGGGGCCCCGCTGTAAGACGCACGCACTCGCTTCTGTGTTTAAAGAGGACCCCTGTGGCCCTAACCGGTGTGGCTCAGTGGACAGTGCATCGGCCTGGGGACTGAAGGGTCCCGGGTTCGATTCCGGCCAAAGGTGCATGCCTTGGTTGCAGGCTCGATCTCCAGTGGGGGGCGTGCAGGAGGCAGCCGATCAGTGATTCTCTCTCCTCGTTGATGTTTCTATGTCTCTCTCCCTCTCCCTTCCTCTCTGTTAAAAAAGAAAAAATCAATAAAATATATTTTAAAAAATAAAATAGGCCTGAACTGGTTTGGCTCAGTGGATGGAGCGTTGGCCTGTGGACTGAAGGGTCCCGGGTTCGATTCCGGGCAAGGGCCTGTACCTTAATTGCGGGCACATCCCCGGTGGGGGGTGTGCAGGAGGCAGCTGATGGATGTTTCTCTCTCATCGATGTTTCTAACTTTCTATCCCTCTCCCTTCCTGCCTGTAAAAAAAATCAGTAAGATATATATTTAAGGCAAAAAAAACCCCCAAAAACAACCACAGTGTGCGGTGAATCTGGGAGCCTGAGCTGCTGAGACGACAGGGGTGCAGCTGAACAAGTGATTTTGGAATAAAGAAACAAGAAACAAGAGCCTAATTTTTAAAGAATTGCTTCAGTTTAGAAAGGGCAATTTAAGTCTTTTTTTTATTTTATCTTTTTAAAAAATTTAAAAATATATATACTTTATTGATTTTTTACAGAGAGGAAGGGAGAGGGATAGAAACATCCATGAGAGAGAATCATCGATCAACTGCCTCGTGCACACCCCCCACCGGGGATGTGCCCACAAGCAAGGTACATGCCCTTGACCGGAATCGAACCCGGGACCCTTCAGTCCGCAGGCCGACGCTCTATCCACTGACCCACACTGGTTTTAGCAATCTTTTTAAAAAATTTTTTGGTTTCAGAGAGGAAGGGAGAGGGAGAGAGACAGAAACATCAGTGAGAGAGAATCACTGAGTGGCTGCCTCCCGCAACCCTCCCCACTGGGGGGAGGGTAAGGATGGAGCCCACAACCCAGGCATGTGTCCTTGGCTGGAATCAAACCTGGGACTATTTGGGCCATAGGCTGACACTCTATCCACTGAGCAAAACCAGCTAGGGCAAGACTATTTTTTTTTTTTAAGTATTTCTTTATTGATTTCAGAGAGGAAAGGAGAGGGAGAGATAGAAACATCGATGAGAGGGAATCATGGATCAGCTGCCTCCTGCACGCCCCCCCACTGGGGATCAGGCCCGCCACCTGGGCACGTGCCCGTGACCAGAATTAAACCCAGGACTCTTCCGTCCGCCAGCCGACGCTCTATCCACGCGCCACGCCGGCCAGGGCTAGAACGGGCGGTTTTAACAAGTGTGCACACGGATGCTCGGGTCCGAGGCGGGCCCCGCGGGGCGGGCACTCACGTGAAGTCCTGGAGGAGGACGCGGGCCGGGAAGAAGGGCACCTCGGCGCGGCTCCGCGTGGCGCGCCAGTCCAGGATGCGGCGGACGTCCTCGGCCTTCAGCAGGAAGCCGTCACAGCGCCTCACGGCCGCCTCCAGCAGGACCCGCACCGAGTACGGCAGGGCGTCTGGGGGGGAGACAGACCGGGTGCAGGAGTCACAGCGAGGCCTTTGTCACAAAGACCCAAACAAACCGGAGTTGAAGGTACGGGGCACCGCCCGCCGGCGTGGCTCGGCGCACCAGGAGGTCACAGCTCAATCCCCGGGCAGAGCGCAGGCCTGCGCTGCGGCTGGGACACCAGTAGGGGGCGTGCAGGAGGCAGCCCGTTGATATTTCTCATTGATGTTTCCATCTCCCTCTCCCCTCTTCTCTCTAAAATCAATAAAAACTTTTTTTTTTAAAAAAAAGACACACATGCACCAAACCAGAGAGGGTCGGACCTGCATCACCACCACGGGCCCACCAACCAGACCTGAAACCCCACGGCGGACACGTACACGTAAGGAGCTGTTTGACACTGAAATTGGGTCTCAAAAGAACTGGTGGCCCAGAAAGGAATCACTACAGACTGATTCCTTTGCCTCTCAGCATGACCATTACTGCTGGTCTCAGTTTCGGTTCTTATAAGTGTGTTTCCAGGAGCACACGATCTCACGCATCTGGGGGAAATGGTGGACAGCACAGACGGATGGACAGGAACAGACCCAGAGACAGGGAGCCACGGGTCAGACTGTCGGGCCTCAGGGGGAGGGGGGGGGATAGAAGAGAGAGATCAACCAAAGGACTGTGTGCACACATGTGAGCCTAACCAGTGGTCAGGGACAACAGGGGGTGGGGGCAGGAGTGGGGAGGGGTGGGGGATTGGAATGGGGGGTTGAGGACAAATATGTGATACTGTAATCAATAAGGAAATTAAAAATAAAAAAGAACATAAAAAAGATACAGATGCATAGTTTCTCAATTCACAAGTGACCACGGAGCAAAGCACACCCCGTGAGCACCAGCTCGCCACAGCCCGGGAGACTGGTGAGCGCACAGTAACGCCCCGGGAAGACACAGAAACTGAAAACCACAGAAAATGGGAATTAAGTACAACAACAAAGACAGTCCTTTAAGACAAATGTGGCTAAGCTGTGTAAAAGTCTGTACTAGGTGTAAAACGTTTCCATCAAAAATGGCTCGTTTAAAAGTGAAATCAGGCGCCAAAACCGGTGTGGCTCAGTGGATAGAGCGTCGGCCTGCGGACTGAAAGGTCCCGGGTTTGATTCCGGTCAAGGGCATGTACCTTGGTGGCGGGCACATCACCAATACAGGGGTGTGCAAGAGGCAGCTGGTCGATGTTTCTCTCTCATTGACGTTTCTGGCTCTCTAGCTCTCTCCCTTCCTCTCTGTAAAATATCAATAAAATATATTAAAAAATAAAAAATAAAATAAATAAGAAATAAAAGTGAATCAGGGTCTCCGCTGAGTAAATTCACTTCCTGAAGACCGTCTTTCGATCTCGATGGCTGGGTTAACCAGGTTCGACATTAACGCTTTCCCCTGTTAACTGGCAGGCAGGGCGGGCTGGCGGGGTGTAGCCAGGAGGGGGCACAGCCGCCTGAAGGCAGAAAGCCCCCCACGAGGCGCGTGGCCAGGAGACCTCACGGCGAGAAAGGGAGTCCACAAGTACACGCTGTGGCACGGCAAGAACGTGTGCTAAGCATGTCACTGTCTGGCATCCAAGGACAGGGAGGGACAGGCTGGAAACCTCGGCATGTTCCGTGCTGCCTGCTGGACACGCACGAAGGACAAACACGGCACGGACACAGACGCTGTGGTTCTGACCTGGTCACCTACACCGGGCGGGGCAAAAGTAGGCTCACAGTGTGCGAGGCGAAGGATAGCTGACATGTGTGCCACATGTGCATCACCGCCATTTCCCCGGGCACTGCCGCCACGCGTGTACAAGGGGGAGGCACCCGTGTTTAGGCCCGGGACCAGGGTGTCGGCGTGAGGACGGCAGGCGCGGTCTGGGGCCCGTTAGCACAGCACGGGCGCTCCGGGTAGAACCCTGGCCGCGAACGCACGGTTCATCTCCCTTTCCAGAAACACGCGCTTCCTCGCCGCTCAGCGAGAACACCTGCAACAAGGACAGCTCCCTCCCTGACCAAGCCCGCCACCTCGCCTCAGAGCCCTCGGGGCACCGGCGACCACTGTGAGCATCAGGATGAACTATGACCCCCCCCACTGTGTCACGTCCCCCCCGCGTCCGGCCGGGGACAGGAAAGGCAGCCTCCCCCAGGAGGCCACAGTGCTGATGCGGGGGGATGAGCAGAGGCCTCACGAGGCCAGGGGGGGTGGGGGGCGTCCTGGGCCAGACCCCAGGGAGGCAGGGGGCAGGTGGGGGGCTGGAACTAGCAGGTGACCCCTGAACGGGCCTCCAAAGGCGGGCCAGGCTGCTGACACCCACCCGTGGGGTGTCCTGAAAGTGGGGTGCCGTGGACACCCCGCCTCTGATGGGGCAGGGAGCACACCCACCACTACGCAGCGTTCCTGCAACAACCGCGGGCCCGAGGGATCACACACCAGCTCTGCACAGGGACGCAGGGAAGGGAAACAACGAGCAGCCACCCCACAGACCCAGGAAGAGAGCCGGGGACCCCCCCTCCCCAGAAATCCACAGACGTGGGATGGGGGGATGGCAGGAAAGGGGAGGAGGGACCGTGCCAATTGAGCCTGGCAGACAGCAGACAGCAGCCAGTCTCCACCGGTAGAAGGGGTGCGGACTGGGCTCACACCGGTCCGGAGTCACCGTTAGTCACTAGGAATGGTGGAGGCACTGAGGCGACGGGTGCTTTTAAGCCTCAGACACCCGGAGTGCAGTCGGCCCGTATGGCTCAGTGGGCGAGCAGCGGCCTGTGAGCCAGGTCACAGTCCGATCCTGAAACCCGGGACCGTTCATTGATGTGAGAGAGACCCTCTGGGGGAGGGGGGGGGAGCAGGGGGGACACGGGAATGCTGTCCCGTCAGCCGGTGACTGCCGATGCTGAGCTCCTGCTGGAGCCGGGACCGGCGCGCCTGCACAGGAAGGCCGTCCCCGCATTCGCCCGGGCACCCACTGCTCACCACCGCGCCTCCGGCCCCAGATCTGCCTGAGCCCCGGGCACCTGCCGCACGGAGCGCCCTCCAGTGCTGGCCGCCGGGCTGCCCGGGGCGGGAGAGAACTGGCTGGATCACCCCCACCCCGCACCCCCCCAGAACCTCTGGGACCCTAGAGTCCGGAGAGCGGGTCCTGTGAGGACAGACAAGACAGGCCGGTGGCGGCACCCTTCTGAACCGGCCGGCGGGCGCGGGCAGAGGGCCCACGGGGCCGGGGTGGGGTGGGGGTGAGGCAGCCCCACTCCTCTGGACCACAGGCTGCTGCTGAGGGGGCAGCTCGGGCCGCACAGGGCAGAGGTCACAGGGCAGAGGTCACAGGGCAGAGGTCACAGCTGCCGGCTGAGGACCGGTTTCCTTGCTCTGTGCTGCATTTTGACATTTCCTCGTGGAATTTAACCAGGACGCTCTCACGGGGACATTCCACACCACCGCCCGGCCCGCCCGCAGCTCCACAGGCGGCTCCCCGTGGGCACGGCCTGTGCCCGGCCAGGGGCTCCGTCAGGCTCGCTCCCTGGGCAGGGATGGCTCCGCGATGAGCAGTGGGCACGGCAGCTGGCACCGCCCCGCCCCGCGGGGAGCGTGGTCCTGGGGGGCAGCTGGTCTCCGAGCAGAAGGCAGAGTCCAAGGCCAAGCTGCCCACAGGCGTGTGGCTGCGGGCCAATTCCTCGCCACGAGTGGAGACAAGACCGCCCACGCGATCAGAGGAAATCCCTGTGGACGGAGACCCCCCACGGGCGGCGGCAGTGTGACAGGGGCTGGTAGGCCGATGCCGGGCCAACCAAACGAGACAGAAGCTCACGAGACGGGAGGACGGCAGCACTCGCTCTACAGGCAAACCTCAGGAGCTGCTCAAGGCCACGGGCCTGGAGGAAAGGTGCCGGAGGAGGCCTGGCCGGTGGTTCAGTGGTTAGAGCCAAGTCACGCAAACAAGGGTCTAAGTTCCGTTCCTGGTCAAGGTTTCCTTCCCGGGTTGCAGGTTTGATCCCAAACCCAAGTCGGGGCATGTGAGGGGGGCAACCGATCAATCGATGGGTCTCTCTCACATCCATGTTTCCCTCTCTCTCTTCCCCTCCCTTCTACTATCTCCAACGAACATAATCAATGGGAAAGACGTCCTCGGAGGAGGATTACCAAAACAGCAGCGGACCCCGGTGAGCTCGCACCGCGTCCGAGCGCTGGCCTGGCGGCGCGGGTTCCAGCTCAGAGCCAGCCCTCCCCACCCAGTGCCGGAGCCGGAGCCAGAGGAGCGGGGTCCCGCTCAGTCCTCCTTCCACTCGCGGCAGGCAGAGGGAACGGGCCTGCCGCTGGGGGAGGCGCAGACACTGCTCCTTCCCTGGCAGCAGACGGCGGCCTGTGCTCCCAGGGCGTCCCCGGCTCCACGGAGCGAGCCCTCCGTGTCCACGCCTCCCTGGCAGGCCAGGACCAACGCCTGCGAGACAGCACACGGAGCACGGGGTCCCTCCCTCAGGGCCTGCCATCAGCACAGACCACACCAGAAAGGTGTCCTGAGCGGCCACAGGGCTGAGGTGCCACAGGGCTGAGTGGCCACAGGGCTGAGCGGCCACAAGACTGAGCGGCCACAGGGCTGAGCGGCCACAGAGCTGAGCCACCACAGAGCTGAGAGGCCACAGAGCTGAGCCACCACAGAGCTGAGCAGCCACAGGGCTGAGAGGCCACAGGGCTGAGCCACCACAGGGCTGAGAGGCCACAGGGCTGAGAGGCCACAGGGCTGAGAGGCCACAGAGCTGAGCCACCACAGAGCTGAGCGGCCACAGGGCTGAGCCACCACAGGGCTGAGAGGCCACAGAGCTGAGCCACCACAGAGCTGAGCGGCCACAGGGCTGAGCGGCCACAGAGCTGAGCCACCACAGAGCTGAGGGGCCACAGGGCTGAGCGGCCACAGGGCTGAGCGGCCACAGAGCTGAGCGGCCACCGGGCTGAGCCACCACAGAGCTGAGCGGCCACAGGGCTGAGCCACCACAGGGCTGAGCAGCCACAGAGCTGAGGTGCCACAGAGCTGAGCGGCCACTGGGCTGACCCGCCACAGGGCTGAGGTGCCACAGGGCTGAGCGGCCACAGGGCTGAGATACCACAGGGCCATGGCAAACTCACAGGCAGAGGCTGGCCTGCAGTGAGCAGAGGAGCAGAGGGAGCCGAGGAGCAGGGGTGGGAATATGAAACCCGGGAGAAAAGAGCTTCCTCAATCCTGCAGCCATGCTCCCCAGGCCGGAGCTCAGTGCCCCACACGCACCTTTCTTCCCCTGACCAGCGGGCGCCTGTCCCCCACCCCCAAAGGCCTAACCTAGAGGGAAACGGCCAGCAGAGCAGAGGTGCCACAGGCCGTGGCACACAGTGGGAGGGAGGGTGGTGGTGCGAGGGGCACTGGGGGGGGGGGGGGCAGGCCATCCTGGCCACGGGGAGGACTGTGTGCCAACATCACGCCCATAGGATCCCGGCCTCTCGGGGCCACGGGGAGACAAGATCGGAAGTCGACCTCGCACCATGTCCCACATGTCCCAGCCAGCCACAGCAGGGGACCCGTGGGGGACAAGTCCTGAGGAACTTCCTGAAGGCGCCGGCGGCTCTGTGGGCGCGTCCCACGGGAGCCAGGCTGCGGGGAGCGGACCGGAGAGCGTCAAAGACCCGACGAGAGCCGGGCAGCCTGTGGAGCTGAGCGCTCTCCGGCTGAGACGCGCGGTTCCCACGAGGCCGGGCCGTGTCCTCCCGTCCTGGGGGGTCAGCAAACGGCACTTCTGCCTTGAGCGCTGAGCTAAGTGAGTTTTTGTTCCTTATATTCAAGAGTCAAGACTGGAACAGAGGATGTGCAGTGAAAGGACAAAAAGAAGAGCATTTGTGGAGGTGGAGAGACCACCACACTTTCATCCAACCATCCTATCCTATACAATAAGAGAAAATGTAAATTAGTCATACCTCTGCCACATTCACCAGCCAATCAGGAATGAGTATGCAAATCAACCCGACAAAGATGGCAGGTTAATTAGCATACACAGGTGCCAGATGGAGTGGAGAGGCTTGGGGAACTTGCTCCCCAAGGTCCAGATGGAGAGTAGAGGAGAGCTGGTGGCTTGGAAGACTAGGCAGAGCGGAGGCCTTGGGACAGAGACGGGGCAGGAAGGGAAAACCAAGAATGTGGGGAGCACCAGGAATTGTGGAAACTGTAGTTCTGTGGCAGGTGGATCTCCTGGACCAGTTTGCCCACGGGCGGGATCCGGCCCAAGGAGCCGAAAGAGCGGAGGGTTCTCTCGCTCTCCCCTCCGCTCCTTCACCAGCAGCCCAAGATGAGAGTGCCAGTGTGGTCAGGCTGCTTTTGTTCCAGCCCTCCGGCCCAGTTTAAGGAACCCATTGTGGCTCTCGAGTCAAAAAGTTTGCCCACCCCTGTCCTAGACTCTAAAGCAAAGTGAGCCTGAAGCAAGTGACCATTGCAGTGGGGGATGGAGAGAAAACAAAGGTGAGAGACAAGTAAAATCAGAGTGCCTGGGAAAAATCAAAGGGAAGATACCCTAAAACTTCCAGGAAATCTCCACCGATGAAGCAAAGAAAGAAAAATAAAAGCCTGTATTATTCTGTGAGCACCAAACCAAACTGGGGTGGGGTCTCAGACTAATTTGCTCATATGATTGCACAGACAGACAGAAACTCCTGATGGGCGAGGGCTCCCAGACTGGAGAGGGTGCAGGTGGGGCTAAGGGACTCACCCCCACCTCCTCATGCACCAGGCCCCTAGTTCTATTAATAAGCTTTTAAAAATATATACCGTATTTGCCGGCGTATAAGACGATTTTTGGCCCTGAAAAATATGCCTCCAAGTGGGGGGTAGTCTTATACGGCGAGTATATAACAAACTCTGTATTTTTAGTGGAAATGTTAGGGGGTCGTCTTATACGCCGGCAAATACGTATTTTTCAGGGCCAAAAAATCGTCTTATACGCCGGCAAATACGGTATATTTTATTGATTTTTTACAGAGAGGAAGAGAGAGAGGGATAGAGTTAGAAACATTGATCAGCTGCTTCCTGCACACTCCCCACTGGGGATGTGCCCACAACCAAGGTCCATGCCCTTGACCGGAATCGAACCTGGGACCTTTCAGTCTGCAGGCTGATGCCCTATCCACTGAGCCACACCGGTTTATATAATAAGCTTGCATCAAACTCACACATCGCACATGCACAGCAGCTTTACTTAGAACCAGGAAGCTGGCAAGGACTTCCAGCTTGGGGAAGCCAAGTCCTGCCTCTGTGCAGGACCCACCAGCCCTGTGGTTAAAGGAACAGGCAGAAAAGGAAAACGGAAGGCGAGCGGGACAACGGAAACGAGGGGGCGCTCCATGGTCCGTGCCCCCCTCCCGACGCAGGCCAGCCCCCTGCCCCCATGCTCCCACCAGGCCGCAGTCCCACCCGGCGTGGACAGCCCGGTGACCCGTCTGACCTCAACCCAGGTCCCGGCCTCCGGAGGAGCCAGGCTGACAGCAGAGAGAATATCTCCAAATCCAAAGATCTCCCGGAGAGAGATCAGCCTCCCAATTTGCTTGTGAACGGCATCGGATTCTAAGACAAGGACACCCCGGACTCCGGACTCCTCCATCATGTACGGGATAACGCTGCAGGGGGCAACCTGGAACACGCATGTCCCTCCACATCTGCAGATCAAGCCCGGCCCGTGCGCTAAATGGGTCACCGGCTGGATTCCTGGCCAAGGGCGCGTTCCTGGGCTTCGGGTTTGTCTCTCTCACATCATGCTTCCCTCTCTCACACAAAAGCCATCTTCTTGGTAAAATAATGCAAGAAGAAGAAAAAGACAAGGTAAAGAAAAGCTCTCTCCAAAACTGATGTCACTGTGTTTGACACTTATCTTTTCAGGTACCGTATTTGCCGGCGTATAAGACGATTTTTTGGCCCTGAAAAATATGCCTCCAAGTGGGGGGTAGTCTTATACGGCGAGTATATAACAAACTCTGTATTTTGAGTGGAAATGTTAGGGGGTCATCTTATACGCCCAGTCTCTTATACGCCGGCAAATACGGTAGTTTTTTTACTGAAAAGCGTGACAGTAACAATCCCACTTGCCAACAGGTCTCCCCTTCCTTCGCTGGCTGGTTGAGAGTGCCATTCCGTGTCACCAAAGCCAAAACTTCCTTCCAGGACCTGGGGCTCAGCCAGGTCCCTGATTCTGGAACCTCAGTGACAGACTGGACCGGCTAAGGTCTGGCAAAATGTTGGTGCTGGGCCGGCAAACCAGCCAGTCCCGGAGCAAAACTGAAGCCCATGAGCCCTGCGGGCTCCCGTACAAAGAATCGCGGGCATTATTCACCAGAAGAATGAAAACATACAATGAATAGCTAAAGAGCGTCACCAGCCAGGCTTTTTAAAATGGTATTAGTGGCTTACACGGGTCCAAAAAAAAAATCACTGAGTAACGAAGGTTTTAAATGAGAAGTTAAAGCATGGGCTTACCCTTTCTCAGACAAAACGGTCCCAAAAGTTTTAAAAACGCTGGAGCCGTGTGTAGTTGTACCTTTTACAACACGGTGGGAATAGATTTCCATTTTTAAAAAAATGTATTTTTATTGATTTTCAGTGAGGAAGGGGAAGGGAGAGGGAGATAGAAACAGCAATGATGAGAGAGAATCATTGACCGGCTGCCTCCTACATGCTCCCACAACCCAGGCATGTGCCCTTGACCAGAATCGAACCCGGGACTCCTCAGTCATACAGGCTGAAGCTCTATCCACAGGCTGACGCTCTATCCACTGAGCCACACCAGCTAGGGCTACATTTTTTTTTTCGAGCTCAGGTTGACAAACACATTTTATTTATTTATTTTAAAATATTTTTATTGACCTCAGAGAGGAAAGGAGAGGGTTAGAGAGATGGAAACATCAATGATGAGAGAATCATTGGTTGGCTGCCTCCCGCATGCCACCCACTGGGGACCGCAACCCAGGCCTGTGCCCTTAGCTGGAATCAAACCGGGACCCTTCAGTCGGCAGGCCGATGCTCTATCCACTGAGCAACACCGGCCAGAGCGACAAACGCATTTTTATTAGGAACGAAAGGAGCCCCAGAAAATTGAAGCAACATTACCATACTTGGTGCCTCCAAGTTTAGGTACATTGAAGAACTTCTTGCGTGAATTGTCATTTAATGTTTCAATAAGGTACTCAAAGGTGGGTCCTGAAAAAATAAAATAAAATAATGTTAATTGGACACAATTACAAAGTTCGTTACTCAGAGGGGAGACACCTGGAAATCAACGTGCCCCAACAGACTCTTCTGCAATAACAACAATGCTGTATTTATGTACACAGATAATAATGCAATAAAAAATATTTAAAACAAAAACAAAAAAACAATGCTGTATTTATGCCCTGTGCAACGAGCCACAGGTGGCTACTGAGCACTTAAAATGTGGCTACGGCCACTGGTGAACTCAAACCTTTTATGTTAATTCATCCATACTAATAAAAAGGTAATATGCTAATCAGATCGGAAGACCTTCCAGATGTCCTTCTGAACAAAGCCGGGGCAGAGGCGATCAGGCCAGAAGGGGAGGCCAGTTGGGGGCAAACAGGCCAGCAGGCAGAGTGGTTAGGGGCAATCAGGTAGGCAGGAAGGCAGGTGAGCGGTTAGGAGCCAGCCTCCTGGAGATTGGAGAGAGTGCAGGCGGAGCTGAGGGACCCCCCCCCCCCGCCCCTCCCTGCACGAATTCCGTGCACCGGGCCACTAGTTTAAGTACTATAAAAAGTCACATGCAGCTCTTGTCCACTGTGTTGGACAGTCCATCTCTCCACCCTCATTCTTATCAAGTAAAAACTGGTAACAGACTTAAGCCCTGAAATATGATAACGAAGAACACCTGGAAAGGGACGATGAGAGTGACTTCAGTGATGTAGAGGCACCTTTGGGGAAGACACGTCCTGAATATGTCATAAGGACAGGCAGCAATTTGAGAACCCCACAATTATGATACACGGATTGACTTTTCTTTAAAAAAAAGAAAAGAAAAAAAGGCCCTGGCCGGTGTGGCTCAGCGGATAGAGCCTCCGCCCTCGGACTGAGGGGTCCCAGGTTCCATTCCAGTCAAGGGCACAGGCCCGGGTTGCAGACTCGATCCCCAGTGGGGGGTGTGCAGGAGGCAGCTTACCTATGATTCTCTCTCATCATCGATGTTTCTCTCTCCCTACCTCTCCGAAATCAATAAAAAATATATATATGTATATAATATATTTTAAATATTCTTTATTGATAATTTTACAGAGAGGAAGGGAGAGAGATAGAGAGCTAGAAACGTCGATGAGAGAGAGAGAGAGAGAGAGAAACATCGACCAGCTGCCTCTTGCACACCCCCCACCGGAATCGAACCCGGGACCCTTCAGTCCGCAGACCGACGCTCTATCCACTGAGCCACACCGGTTTTGGCAATAAAAATATATTTTAAAAAAGAATCAAAGGACAAGATTATGACAACGCACTCAGCAACACGGACAAAAACCGAAATCAAACCCAACCCAAGAAAGACCCCAACAGGCCTGGAGGGTAAAGGTTAAAAAAAGTGTTGTCAAAACCTCCGGGTAAAGGGGCCGCTTCTCCCCTAAAAGAGGACGCGCGTTCTTCCGGGTTTTCCACGAACTGAGGCTGAACCACGGAGGCCGGGGCCTCGGGGGCCCGCACGTCCTCGGGGAGGGGAGGGGAGGGGAGGGGAGGGGGCGGCCTTGGGGGAAGGCACAATGGACTCCCGGCGGCGGGGCTGGCCGGGCCCTCGGTCCACAGGAGACCACCCCGGCCCGCGGGCCGCGCCGTCCGAACCTCCCGGACCCGACGGAGCGGGGGGTCCGCGAGGAGCCGGCGCAACGCTGCAGTGCGTGGCCCGGGGGCCTGGCCACCGGCGCCCGGCCTGACCGCCTCCCCCTCCGCTCCCACGGCCCTCCCACGCCCCGCCCCGGCCCTGCCGGGTAGCCAGCGGGCCCCTAGCGGGACTGGGAGCCGGCGGGGCCCGGGCGCGAGTGGGCCGCGGCGGAAGGGGCCTCGTCGCGGGGCGGCCTCGGGGCGCGCCCCGAGCCCCGGGCCCCGGGCCCCGCACGCCGGCCGGGCGACCCCCGACGGGAAAGCACGGGGACCCGGCGCCGGGCCGCGCGCCCGCCGCCGCCCGGCCCCCCGCGGCGAGCCGCACTGACCTGCACTTGGGGCGTCCATCGCCGGAGACCATATTAGCCCGCGGGGACGGGCCGCGGGGACGGAGGGGAGGCCAGGCCGGGAGGGGAAGGGGGAGAAGGCGGCCCGGCGGCCCGGAGGAAGGAAGGCAGGAAGGGCGCAGTCTCGTCCAAACACCGCGAGAGCGGCAGCCCAGCTGGCAACCCGAACCCGCGCTCGCGAGATTTGCTCGGCGCCGTTCTCGCGATACCTCCAGGCGGAGGAAACAAAGGAAGGGGCGGGGCGGGGCGGGGCGAGAGGGAGGCGTGTCCTCGCGCGGTCTGCAGCCCGGAGGCTCGGTCGCGGGCGTGGCCGGTTTCGCGGCCCGTTACGTAGGGCGGCCCCGCGGGTCCCGTTAGGGCCGTGGGTGTGCGGGGACGGGGCGGAGCGGAAGTCCGCGTCCTCCCCGGGGCTGGATGGCTCGGGTTCGCCTGGGCGGCGGGGCCTCCACCTGCGCGCCCACCGGAGCGCGCATCGTGCGCCGCTGCAACCGGTGCGGCTCGGCCTCCGGCTCACTCCCTCCTCCCGGCGGCGGGGCCCGGGCTCCGTCCCCGCCCCTCCGCCTTATCTCCCCCAGGCAGCTGCCCCTGGGTGCTGGCCTGGCCACCGCCACCCTCCCCTCCCCGCACACGCCCGCCTCCCTCCACCTCTCGCTCTGCCCCTTGTTTATTTACTTATTTTTTTAAAATATATTTTATTGATTTTACACAGAGAGGAATTGAGAGGGATAGAGAGCTAGAAACATCGATGAGAGAGAAACATCGACCAGCTGCCTCTTGCACACCCCCCACCAGGGATGTGCCCGCAGCCAAGGTCCATGCCCTTGACCGGAATCGAACCCGGGACCTTCCAGTCCGCAGGCCGACGCTCTACCCACTGAGCCACACCGGTTTAGGCACCGGTGCATGAATTTGTACATGGGTGGGGTCCGGCCAGCCTGGCCAGGGGGCGGGGACGTGGGCGGTTGGCCGGCCTGCCTGCTGGCCGAACTCCTGGTGGAGGGGACCATTTGCATAGTAGCCTTTTATTCTATAGGGTCGACACTGGGTGGGCAGATGATTATGCGTCCAGAGGTCACCATCGTCTGCCCACTCGGTGTGTGTGTGTGTCCGGGAAAGGGGGGTGTCCCTCGAGATAAGCTATAACCAACCACACAGGTTTTAGGGCATTTTTATTTTTATTTTATTATTTTTAAATATATATATTTTATTGATATTTTACAGAGAGGAAGGGGGAGAGAGAGAGAGAGAGAGGTAGAAACATCGATGAGAGAGAAACAACCACCAGCTGCCTCCTGCACACCCCGCACTGGGGATGTGCCCGCAACCAAGGTCCATGCCCTTGACCGGAATCGAACCCGGGACCTTTCAGTCCGCAGGCCGACGCTCTATCCACTGAGCCACACCGGTTTCGGCCCCTTGTTTATTTTTAAAATACATTTCTATCGATTTCAGAAAGGAAGGAAGAGGGAAATAGAAACATCAGTGGTGAGAGAATCAGGGATCAGCCGCCTCCCGCACGCCCCCCCCTACGGGGGATCCAGCCCGCCACCTGGGCATGTACCCTGACTGGGAATCGAACCCATGATGACCTCTTGGTTCCTGGGTGGACGATCAACCGCTAAGCTACACCTGTCTGGGCTTTTAAATAATTTGTTATTCATTTCAGAGAGGAAGGGGGAAGGAAAGAGAGAGCGCGGTGGAGCGTCGACCTAGGAACCAGGAGGTCAGGGTTCGATTCCCGGTCAGGGCATCTGCCCTTGTGGTGGCCGGATCCCCCCTAAGGGGCGTTCAGGAGGCAGCCAATGCAAGAAGCTCGCTCATGGCGGATGTTCCTCTCTCTCCCTTCCTCTCTGAGATCAATAAATATACATTTAAAAATAATAGCCGAAACCGGTTTGGCTCGGTGGATAGAGCGTCAGCCTATGGACTGAAAGGTCCCGGGTTCGATTCCGGTCAAGGGCATGGACCTTGGTTGCCGGCACATCCCCGGTGGGGGGTGTGCAGGAGGCAGCTGGTCGATGTTTCTAACTCTCTGCCCCTCTCCCTTTCTCTCTGTAAAAAAGCAATAAAACACTTCTAAAATAACTAAGTAATAATAATAACAATAACCACCACGGCCATCCATCGCAGCTCCCCGGCTCCGGAGGAACTGAGAAACCAATGAACGGGAAACTGTTAAGTACAGTTTGCTGATCGTTCACCAGGGGGCGTTTAGCGACAACGGGGATCCTTGGCCAGAACCCGCTTGTATTTGCAGACTTTTTTCTCCTCTTCCCTCACCCCAAGTGCCCCAGGCACCTTGACCCTTCCCACCCTCCCCCCCAACCCAGGAGCTGGGAGCGGGCAGGTGGCCACACCCCCTGATCCCACTTTTATTTAAAATATATTTCTGCCGAAAACGGTTTGGCTCAGTGGATAGTGCGTCGGTCTGCGGGCTGAAAGGTCCCGGGTTCGACCCCGGTCAAGGGCATGTACCTTGGTTGCGGGCACATCCCCAGTGGGGGGTGTGCAAGAGGCAGCTGGTCAACGATTCTCTTATTGATGTTTCTAACTCTATCCCTCTCTCTTCCTCTCTGTAAAAAATCAATAAAATATATTTTAATAAAATAAAAAATATTTTTATTGCCCTAACCCAGTGTTTCCCAAACTTCTGACATATGTGCACCCCTTCTATAATTTTCGTAATGCTGAGTACCCCTCGTCCAAAAAAAAAAATGGATGTGTTTTAATAACAATCAAAATATATTTATTTTTTCTTTTTTTGGTACATACACAAAATAATCGAAAAATAAAATTATTCATAATAAAAATATAAATAAAAGTTATATAGTAAATAACATTTATTTGCACACCGGACCATCTCACGCCTCACAAGACTGTCTTGACTTGACTCATGAGAACGTAGAATTAGGCGCAGCTAAGCACGGTGCAGTGTATATCCCACCAAACTCCGGTGCAACGCATACCCCCACCAAACTCTTCCCGTACCCCTGGGAAGTGCGTACCACACTTTGGGAAACACTGCCCTAACCAGTTTGGCTCAATGGATGGAGGGACTGAAGGGTCCCAGGTTCGATTCCGGTCAAGGGCATATCCCCGGGTTGCAGGCTCCATCCCCAGTCGGGAGCGTGCAGGAGGCAGCCGATGATGATTCTCATCATCATTGATGTTTCCATCTCTCCTTCTCCCTCTCTGAAATCATATATATGGCCCTAACTGGTGTGCCCCCATGGGTAGTGTCAGCCTGTGAACTGAAGGGTCCCAGGTTCGATTCCGGTCAAGGGCATGTACCTTGATTGCAGGCACATCCCCAGTAGGGGGTGTGCAGGAGGCAGCTGATCGATGTGACTCTCTGTCCCTCTCCCTTCCCCTCTGTAAAAAAAAATCAATTTAAATTTTTTTAAAAAAGGTCCCCACAGGGTACAAAGAACCTCTCTGTGTTGTTTTTGCAAGTTTCCGTGAGTCTGTAATTATCCTATATAATAAAAGCCGAATATGCTAAGTGTCCAGTAGAGCAGTCAGCTGTTCAATCAATCAAAGTGTAAGGCCTCTAAACCACTCGCTATGACATGCACTGACCACCAGGGGGAAGGTGCTCCACCCGTGGGTTAGCTTGCTGCTGGGTCCACTCAATGGACACTGAGCCAGACGGGCCAGACACCCTGGAGCCCTCCTGCGGCCCCTCCCCACTGGCCAACCTCTTGTATCCCTCCCTGGCCCCGATCGTGCACTGGTGGGGTCCCTCGGCCTGGCCTGCGCCCTCTCGCAATCCAGGGGATGTCAGAGAGCTGGTTTCAGCCTGATCCCACTGGTACACGAGGCCTCTAATTTTAAAATAAAAGGTTTTTGAACCCGGCCAGTGTAGCTCAGTGGTTGAGCTTCAACCTATGACCCAGGAGGTCAAGATTCAATTCCCGGTCAAGGACACACACCCTGGTGGCGGGCTCCATCCCCAATGGGAGGCGTGCAGGAGGCAGCCGGTCCAAGATTATCTCTCATCATGGAGGTTTCTCCCTCTCCCTTCCTCTCTGAAATCAATAAAATACATGTATTTTATTGGCAACCACTGGATGTGTCTCTCTCACATTGATGTTTGTCTCTCAGTCCTATATATAAGACTGTGGGCTTTAGCCGTGTGCCCCGGGTGAGCCGTGTGTCCCAGGGGGCCGTGTGCCCCGGGAGAGCCGTGTGCCCAGGGGAAGCAGTGGGACCCGGGGGGGAGGGCCGGTGAGAACCAGAGGAGGAGCAGACTCTATTCGTGTGGTCCTGAGATAATCACCATAAAACAAGCAGACTGTCAAATGAGGAGCGGATTCTATTCATGTGGTCCTGAGATAGTCACCATAAAACAAGCAGACTGCCAAATGAGGAGCGGATTCTATTCATGTGGTCCTGAGATAGTCACCATAAAACAAGCAGATTGTCAGATGACAGCGGGGAGGGGAAGGAGACCTGGGGGGAGATAAGAGAACAACCGAAGGACTGGTGTGCATGCGTATAAGTACAACCAACGAACACAGACTCTGGGGAGGGAGGGCATGGATGGGAGGTGGGGGGGGGGCAATGGTAAGCTATGTACACATATAATATCTTAATAAATTTAAAAAATAAATATATATAATATAAAATATAAAGATTTAAACTATATATAAAAAAATAATGTGGGCCAAAGCCAGTTTGGCTCAGTGGTAGAGCCTCAGTCTGCGGACTGAAGGGTCCCGGGTTCGATTCCGGTCAAGGGCATGTACATTGGTTGCGGGCACATCCCCGGTAGGGGGTGTGCAGCTGGTCGATGTTTCTCTCTCATTGACGTTTCTAGCTCTCTATCTCTCTCCCTTCCTCTCTGTAAAATATCAATAAAATATATTTAAAAAAATAATGTGGGCTTTAAAATAAACAAATACATAAAAAATAAAAGTCTTTGGGGGAAAAGAGCACATTACTGTTGGTAGCACCAGTGAGACCCGGCCTGGATTTCCCCTTCTCTCCGCTGAGGTGTGTGGTCGGGGGAGGCTGCAAGGTGTGAGCTAACCCAAACCACGCCGAGAGGTGGCTGGGCGGCGGGGGCAGGAAGTGGGGGGACCCCAGGGGCTGAGGCGGGATCAAGCCCACCTGGATCGGGGGGGAGGAGTGGGGAGGGAGGGAGGCCTGGCTGTCAGACAAGGTGCGGGGGCTTCAGAGGAAGACCCGGTCGCTCTGAATTCTGCTCCTACAAGCTGCTGGGGGGGATAGGGGTGTTGGCGCCCCCCACAAAGAAGGCCGGGCACTCGGTGAAGGGGACCCAGACAGAAAGAGCAGTCACAGTGGATAAAGGGGGGAGCAGGCCCTCGCTCTTTGATTCCGGCCAGGGACACAGGCCTGGGTTGTGGGCTGGATCCCCAGTGGGGGGCGTGCAGGAGGCAGCCGATCCGTGAGGCTCTCTCATCACGGATGTTACTATCTCTCTCTCTCTCTCCCTTCCTCTCTGAAATCAATAAAGGTATATATTTAAAAATTCGGAAGGGGGCCAAAACCGGTGTGGCTCAGTGGATAGAGCATCGGTCTGCGGATTGAAGGGTCCTGGGTTCGATTCCGATCAAGGGCATGGACCTTGGCTGCGGACACATCCCCAGTGGGGAGTGTGCAGGAGGCAGCTGATGGATGTTTCTCTCTCATCGATGTTTCTAACTCTCTATCCCTCTCCCTTCCTCTCTGTGAAAAATCAATAAAATATTGAAAAGAAAAAAGAAAACGGGAAGGGGAGAGAGAAGCTAGCCAGAGCTGGCCTGGCTCAGTGGACCTGCGGACAGAAGAGCGTCGGCCTGCGGACAGAAGGATCCCAGGTTCAATTCCGGTCAGGGGCACGTACCTTGGTTGCGGAATCGATCCCCAGTAGGAGGCATGCAGGAGGCAGCCAATCCATGATTCGCTCTCATCACTGATGTTTCTGTCTCTCCATCTCCCTTTCTCTCTGAAATCAATAAAAATATATTTTTAAAAATTAAAAGCCAATGGGAAAATATTGACTTTCTCAGATAAGGGTTAACCAACAAGTAAGAAGGGTGGGGGGTGGAAAAGAGAAAACCTTGAATGCTCACAACAGTCCAAAGCTGGCCCCAAGAGCTGGAAACATCGATGAGAGAGAAACACCCATCAGCTGCCTCCTGCACGCCCCCCACTGGGGATGTGCCCGCAGCCAAGGTCCATGCCCTTGACCGGAATCAAACCCGGGACCCTTCTGTCCGCAGGCTGACGCTCTATCCACTGAGCCACACTAGTCAGGGCTAGGAATTTTTCTCTTTACCCATTGCAGGGCAGTTTTTTAAAAGTCTGGTCCTAGCTGATGTGGCTCAGTGGATAGAGTGTCGGCCTTCGGACTGAAGGGTCCCAGGTTCAATTCTGGTCCAGGGCACAGGCCCGGGTGGCGGGCACATCCCCGGTGGGGGCGTGCAGGAGGCAGCCGATCCATGATGCTCTCTCTCATCATGGATGTCTCCATTTCTCCCTTCCTCTCTGACATCCATAAAAATCTATTAAAAATAATAATAAATAAATATGTTGTTGTTGTTTTTTCTACCAGGCCCCTGCACGCCTGTTCTCCTCCAAGTAAATATGTTTTTATCGGTTTCAGAAACATCCACGATGAGAGAATCACGGACCGGCTGCCTCCTGCACGCCCCCCACTGGGGATAGAGCCCACCAGCAAGCATGTGCCCTGACCGGGAATCGAACCCTGACCTCCTGTTTCCTAGGTCAATGCTCAGCCGCTGGGCCATGCCGGCCAGCCTGCACACCAGACGGGTGGGGCCAGGACCCAGACCCCCAGGCCTCCGGCCCCAGCCCTGCCCCGCGGCCGCTGCTGTGGACTCGGGTGATCGCTCTGTCTCGGGGCCCCTGTGCAGAGAGGGGGTGCTGCCTTGTGCCCTGGGTGGGCGCCGGGGCAGGACTCAGCCCACAGGGAGGGACCCCAGCCTCCACTGCTGTCAGAGGCAGCAAGCGGCAGGGGGGCACGCCCTGGGCACATGGCACTGGGAGCACCAGGCCTGAGCTGGGGAGGGGGGGGAGGGGGAGGGGGGGAGGAGGAGGGGGAAGAGGAGGAGGAGGAGGAGGAGAACCAGGGGGAACTGGGGAGGAGAGGGTGGTGGGGAGGGAAAGGCCCACATTGCAGGCACCGCCCAGCACAGCCAGGCGGCCAGGCCTGAGCTGGGAGCCCCCCCGCCACCCCCCCGTGTCGTGTGTGTGTGTGTGTGTGTGTGTGTGTGTGTGTGTGTGTGTGTCCCGGCCTGGGACGCATAGCTGGGGCAGGTGGAAGCACTTACCCCCGTTGAGAGGGAGCGGAACTCGCTCGGAGGCCCCGAAAGGAAAGAGGAGGCAATGAGAACCAGATTCCGCAGGGTGAGCGGCAGGGGGGTCCCCGCAGACGCTGGGACGCAGGGGGCGCGGCTGTCCGGCCAGAGAAAGGGGCAGAGGCCCGGCACCTCACGCAAGGTCACACAAGGTCACACGAGGTCACACAGGTCACACGAGGTCACACAAGGTCACACAAGGCCACACAGCGCTGTGACTCGAACATGGCCTGGCTGGTGTGGCTCAGAGGTTGAACGTCGACCTAGGAGCCAGGAGGTCAGGGTTCGATTCCCGGTCGGGGCACAGGCCTGGGTTGCGGGCTCCATCCCCAGTG